>JAGSMT010000154.1:0-600000 GCA_029286875.1 Lamproptera curius
TTTCAGGATTTAAATTTAATTAGCTGAAATTCTAAAGCACCATTGGTCTTGCTTGCTGGTTCAAAGCGAGCTTTGATGATTATGCCGCTTTGAACTCTATCAACAATTTCGGCAACTATCTATTGAATAATTGTCGTTGCTTCTGTATATAATAAAATAACTACAACTAACAATAGACTTTAAGAATATATTATATACCGATAGATCTAAAAGTTAATTATAAAACTATTACATGGACATATGAATATTCAATAGGATCTAATTATTTATGTATAAATTTAGTTGACTTTATAGGTACAGCTTAGAGCTGTGTTTATCTATTTATATTTGAATAGAAGTTATGCTACCGGTGGTAGGTCCCCTTTTTTACAGGGGACCGTCTGGATGGATACCACCGCGGTGTCTATTTCTACCGAAAAGCAGTGTGAAAACACAACTGTGTTACGGTTTGAAGGGCACCGTAGCCAGCGTATTTACTGGGTGAACGAGACGCAACATCCTATGTCTCACGGTAGGCAGCGCGTTGGTGATACTAGTATTGCCAATATCTATTGGCGTCGACATCCACTTTCCATCAGGTGGACCGACTGCTCGACTGCCTGCGCAGGCAATAAAAAATACTGAATTAGGACACGCTTTTCAAACATTACAAAAATATTTACTATTAACTCCGCTGCAGACAAAAAGAAGCTGTGCTAAATTCAGTAAAAATTATGATGGATTCAACGATTCAAAAGATTGAACATGATTTAATTATTAATACGATTTAAGATAATTTGCAACCGCAATACTAACATCACGTTAAAGTTAAAAAACATTCATTTTTTATTTCCATTTAGTTTTGAGTGTATAACAAAATGGTAACAGTTTGGCAACATTTAAAGATCAAAAATTTTTATTCATTTCAATTGTTATGACCGTATAATAAACGCATTAATATTATGCTTTTAAATTTAGGTAAATGAAAATTTCAACAAATCTCCGAATCACCGTTCATTTCACAGTACGCACAACAAAGGGTAGTAACGGCACCGTAGAAACAAAAGGGACTGAAAACAATTCATTTATATGATTCCCGAGGGTGGAGTTATCCGCAGGTCCATCGAAAAAACCAAGTGAAATTGCTTCACAACTGCAAGGGGAAAGCGAGATAGCTAATTCTACCTACTGGAATTTATTTATATATACATAAGGTTTGATTTTTATAAAACCTTTTAATTTAATATAAAACGCCATTGAGACTTACAAAAGTATATGATTTATTCTTATTATTTCTTAATTAAAAGTAACAGACAATTTGCATTATTAGTTATCTGTAAGTTATAAGTTCTTGTGACAAATAAAATGAATGTCTACAGGGTTAGAAGTTTGGTTTAGAGTGCAAGTTACGAGTACTAACGATAAAGACATGTATATTTAAATACAAATATGGTCAAAGAAAAAATTATTTATTCACAAGTTCAAAAACTTTGACCTGTGTAAAGAAGAACCTAAAAAAACTTTTCAGTAATATATGTTATCGTCGCTAATCTTTTCTTTAAAATATATATAATTATATTTTTTTATTAATCTTTAATAATTTATCAATGAGGGTTCGCCAAGACAAAGCATCTACTAATCAATAGTTAGCCTAAGAGGCAGCGACACACTCAGGAAAGATTTTGGATGTTAATCTAATTTAGGAACGCATGAAAAGCAGATAAATCATTAACTTTTCTAATTATTTCTATTGCTTGAGTAATATTATGACATTATTAAATAAAATTACTTTACGGATTTTATCGCTTTTATTTTACATTTTAAATTCCTGACGTTTCTGAACACTTTCCAGCGACCGTGGTCACGGGTAGACTAATAGTAAGTAAATAAAAGTAGTAAGATAAATGAAAGTAATTTTATTAAATTTTCTGTAATGTTGTATTTTCTTTAAGTAATTTCGTTTTATTTGACGATTTGTCAGATAAACAATGAACTATTATAATTAAAATTGTACGCTTTTACATGGCTAGAGCGTTGCGTTTTAAATTAATCATTTAAAATGGATTTATAATCCTTTACATAAACTTTGTTATGTCATCTGATTAACGAGAGCCTGCAAAGTTATTACGAATAATAATATTTCAAGCGAAATTAGAAAAGGGTTATTTTTGGGCATGAACAGCATCTTAAAGTATTGTAATTAAACCCGAGTTACCGCTTCTAGACGGCTAGACTTGTAGTAGTAGTATTAAGGACCGTTGATTCTGAAGAAAAAAAAAACATTATTTCTTTTAAATTTAATAATATTCAAGAAACCTACTGCTGTCAATATTTCATCTTCGACTAGTCGACAAAATATATCGTCAACTAAATGTCAAAAACATAAAAAAAATCTCCATAAATGTAACGTATTCATATTCAACTTTTCAAAATCCTATAAAATACACGTCTAAAGGCCAGTTATATCGCAATAAGAGATATTCCGTTATTTGATACGGTCTGACATATAAGTTATTGTTTTTCTCGGATTTCAATATTGTTCGCGGTTCGGCTAGTTCCATTCAAGCCCCGTTGCAATCCCTCTTATATTTACAAAAGACTCTGGCGGTCATGTTGATTAAAATAGGTTCGGATGAAAACTGTTTTCATTTATTGAAAATGAAAAATTCTTTGAAATATGAACACCATCTCGTCCGTAAAATGGTACAAATAACTAATATATTAGATTAATAATTTGCAAAGTATTTTTATGTAGTGTATTGGTATTATTTTATGTTTTAATTTTAATAGATATTTACCGTATTTTTTCTTAGAAAGTGTATGATTACTTTCTTGGCGTAAAAATTATTTAAAGCAATTGAATAAACAAAATCAGTTTACATTTACCGTGTACACATTTACCTAATAAATATAGTTACAACCTTGGATAATAAATTATTTTTAATATTTTAATAAAACAACTTACAATACTTCTGTAACCGTAATGAAATACTATTATTGTAATTGATTTTAATGTGTTTTTACCATCTTGTCTTATGTCAAACTAGTGTTTGACATAAGACTTTAACCAATAAGAGTGGCTGTCGTAATCTGTCAGATTTTATATTGTGGTCTAGTTTTAAAGTTGATCTTTATTAAATTTTTTGTCTGCATTAATATAATAATAAACAATGGTATAAATAGTCAAGAATAATAGAAATATTCGTTACAATATTTAGCTTCTTTATTAAGAAGTTTACTCGAAATAAACAAAACATTTTAACGTGTTTTTTAACTTCCGAATTCGGAGCAATTTTAATAGTCGGTTATTATCTTGAATTAAAATTATCACTTAATATTGAGACCATTTAAATACAGTTTTATATACAAAAAGCAGCAATAAATATGTTATAATTAACGTTAAAACAATATTACCACGGAAAAGGTCTGTTTCTGATGAGCGTTTTAACTGAAGCATCGTTTCACCCTCAATATATGACCGCAGCATGGTCTCTATTTCCATTTTTAATCAACATGAACGCCAGAGCCTTTTGTAAATATAAGCGAGATTGCAACGGGACTTCAATGGAGGTAATCGAACCGTGAATGAAGAAGAGAACCGAGCGATTAATAACCCACATGTCGGTAAAATAAAATGACTACAAACTAATACCGTCGGCAGCAATATATTTTATATGATTTTCTAATAGTACACATTTTTTGTATACGTTCATAATTTATAATCAGCCTTTGATAGTCCACTGCTGGACATAGGCCTCCCCTAATACACCCCTACCCATGCGTTTTCTAAAGCTCATGCCCATACCACTGGGCTACGGAGGCAGTTTGTTTACATTATTACCAATTGAGACAATTATATAAATATACTAGCGGACCCTGCCACGCGTTGCTGCGGCTAGGTTTTGTTTATTTTACATTTTAATGAATAATTTAAGGGCTTAAAATACGGAAAGAGAATATAAGTCATGAGGACCATCATTTTTTATTAGATAAATGTCATTTAAAAAAACAGTGACCTTGATGATGCTACCTTACACCTAAAAACGTTGAAAAAATAACACTGGTATAAAAATCGATTGGATCAGTATATAAAGAGGACAGACTGAAGACGATTAATTAAAATGTTTCTTCTGTTGATATCGTGCAAAATTCAATACAAAAGAGTTAATTTTAAAATTGTTATTTTTTTAATTCTTACTTTTCTATTAAAAATGTTATA
Source organism: Lamproptera curius (assembly GCA_029286875.1). Taxonomy (NCBI): domain Eukaryota; kingdom Metazoa; phylum Arthropoda; class Insecta; order Lepidoptera; family Papilionidae; genus Lamproptera; species Lamproptera curius. The sequence goes on from JAGSMT010000154.1 coordinate 4,199, forward strand.
ATTTGTATGGATACAGAGCGCTATCACCAAAAAAACTTTTTTTAACGTTTTAGTTGCATGGTAATTAAAAACCAAGAAGTACAGTTGATTACATGCGTCGTCAAGGGTAAGGAACAACTATCGTACGAAGTAATAAATAACGAATATTTACGGTACCTAAAACTGTATCCGCCATAGAATATGGTCATTAAAATATTTTCTTTATATACGGTAAAACATCACTTTTATTTAATTTTGCTCTGTAAAAATCCTACAATTTACAATTTTATAAACATGTAAGGAAGCTATTTTATACATTACTTTTATTAAATTGATGGCCTGGTATGAAATAACGACGTTAGGGAATTGCATTTTTGTTTTGAACAATAGATAAAAGTATTATAAAATTAACTGAACAAAATAATTAATTTTTTAGTACTAATTCTCCTATTATCAGCTAAAACTATTTATCCACGCCATCTATTGACACACTAAGCAATCAATCGTTAGCTGTCACAATCGTTTTGTAGCTAACATTTTGCATCAAATAATAATAGAAAAATAAATTGTTATAAAACATTATTGCGATTATAAATTAAGATGTAAGCTACTCTATCTTTTAAGTTAGATTAAACTGCACATTGTGTGCAACTATATTTTAAAATCATGTAATAGTGACACGAGATTTATATATATTAAGATTAAAAAATTACATTGTAATGCGTAACTTAAAACTTTATAAAAATAGAATGATGGGTTAGTGCAGACTGAACTAAGTGTTATTAGCAGCAAACATGCAAGTAGTACTTACACACAACGATTACACATAAGCATACATAGCGGTCAAGTATGAATGTACTTTAAAATTTCTGCTTCTGCCGAACTTTAAAAATTTAAACATTGCTTGGTCGAAGTGATGCTAAAAGCTAGCCGGAAAACATTCAGCCGCTGACAAGCTATTGCACTTGAACCAACAGCGCAATGCGAGTCACATAAAATCGCTGTTCAAATAAAAAGTCTCAAGATTTATACTCAACCAATTTCGTGCAATAACAATAAATAAGTTTACTTTTAAACTATTATTCATATAGATTTTTGTGTTATTATCATTATCTTATGAATATATACTTATATATATATTGATAAGTATATTTTGGGCGCACTTTTTTATAAGTCATTGGCCTGAATTATTTAAGGGACCTTTAGGCTTAAATATTTTTTTTAAATTAAATACGAATTCTAAAAAATTGTTTGTTTAGGGAATCCTACACATAATTTAACGTAAGGCTACGGATTTTAAAGCTTTTTGAATTTTGCCATTAATGTATAGCAAAAACTTTTTGCCAATATCGAAAACACGATGATTTTATTTAATTGATTCAATAAGAATAATCGTGGATAGAATAATAGTGGCTTTAAGCGTGGGTTCACATTCTCAATTAAATTCCAAAAAAATTTTTGGCGTTATATTGCTAATAAATTATATTATATTCATAATACTATGTACGATCGATAAGATCCTTCTTATTTTGAAAACACTGATAAATACGGTTTATGACATGTCAATTTAACCTGAGAGATCTAAATGTAAAACTAAAATAAAAAAGCAATAGTGCTAAAACAATTATAACGTAATATTTTAATTGCAATACACTTATTAGAAGCTGACTCATGTAATAATTTTGAAAACATTCAAATCTTGTATAAAATACGATAAGCGCCTCTCTTAATATTCATGAAAATATTTGGCGGCGAATTGCCTTAGTAATTACGAGGCGAGATTAAACTCAATTAAAATTTGCTTATCACGGCTATAAAGTGATTAAAACTTTTAAACGATGCAGCGCCGATGAAGATCATGTAATTTAAATGGATATATTTACATTTAAAGTTCTTGAATTTCCTTTAGCATATAATCTAAACATTTTACGATAGCTTATTCGCTTACGGAAAGTATTTTTAAACGGCTGCGGACTGATTTGTGATGCATAACAAAACACAAATCATGCAAACAGATCATATCACATACTGTTGGTAATGCAAAAAGTATGCAACACTATAATATTTTTTAATAATAACAAATAGTTCTAGTCGATGATGTATCTTAGTTATGTGTTTCATAACTTAACAAATTATAGGGAAACTATTTACAAAATGGGGTTGAAAGTCGAGCAAGTTTTTTAAGTCGGTATTAAAATTTGAAGTGAGGAATATTTTGTAAAGTTGTTAGCGAGCTTAATACATAAAAGGATGCAAATTAATTCTATTACGATGAACGCTGTTTTCACTAAGATAATTATGAAATACCGTATTCAGTGTTAGTGTGGTCTGTGGCATTCCTTGAATTTTTTAGCATATTTAAAATAAGTGCACTGCATTTATAATGTTTTTATTATACTTTCATATTTCAATAAGAAAAATATGTATTAAATCGGTATTTAATACATATAAAAGGTATTTGGGTTTATTGTTATTTGTTTGTTTTTTGATATCTAAAAATAAATTAATGTAAAATAATGCGCTCGAGCCATGGCAAATAAAATTTAAAATGAAGCTTATAAAATGTTTTTTTATATTAAGCTTTGTCTATCGATAAGTGACACTTTTAAATCACTTTACTCAAGAAGCTAGACTATTGTCCTTTTAAATTGCTACGACATCAGTGCAATTTAAAAAAAAAAACTTTTTTGTGGTATTAAAATTCCACTCCATTCCCCATCATTGCCCCTAGTGCAAAGGCATGTCAAGCCGACGGGCATTTTCCGGTCTTCGAGAAACTTTGCCGTCAACTGGTCAAAATGGCCGTTGATTAAAGTTCCCTTTCAGTCTTATTTTTCATTATTACAACTGTGTTACTTATTGAAGTATACAGACCGAGATTATTGTATTTTAGCTGACACTCGATTTTTTCCAAAAAAAAGCAATAACATGAAAAATAAGAAAATTTACCCAATATATTTACCTGAAAACTAACTATAAGTTTTAATGTATTATTATTATTTTAAGGGTAACAAGCAGTTTTCTCATTTCGCTCCTAGTAGATACCAAGTTGATTTCATCTTCTTCACTGAATGGATCTACGGGTAAGTTTTCCCCGACGTATCATATAAATAAATTGTTTTCAGTCTTTATTACATCCACGGATTACATTTTCGTGCGTTTTTATTCTGAGATTTTTTCTTCAGGTTTTCTATGGTGTGCGAAAAATATTCATTTAAAACAGAAAAAAATATAGTAGGCACCTAAGAAAAGGAATCACGAAATGTGTCATTGAACGAACAGGCGAATGAAATGAAAGGTTTTATTTCGCCTTCATTTGTCCAGTGCAAAATGTAGAGTCCAATTTGTCAGACGTACAGGGAGATTAAGCGGTTAGAGAGAAATGAATACGGGAGGGAATATTTCCTAGTACAGGGAGTTTGTGTTACCATTCTACATTGTAATTAATTACACATTTTTTTTTATAACTTCATCCCCTTTATTAATGTGGGTGGGCTTGACTAAAATTTTTAATCCGATAGTTGCAGTAACAAATATAATTACGTGAAATAAAAGTTTTCCTTGATAAATTTCAATTAAATACAAGAAAAGTTCTTGCATTTTACCTAAGATAGGTAAATTTAAATTGACATGAAAATATGGGTTTTTAGTTTTAAAGCTAAAACTAATCTTTCATATTATCAACACATATTTAAGGTTTTTTCTTTTTAATAGGTTATACTTTACCATAAAAATACAATTCTCATTTTTGTCACATCTATCACTTTCATGACAGTAATAGGTTTCTGATGTATGGATTCAACATTTCTCTTTTCCTCGTCACGGGAACGATTTCCTTAAGATTGACGTTTTAAAATTTAGGGTATTTAATTTAAAAAAAGTGTGAGTCTCCACTGAAAAGAAGACATCGTTGTGATTGACTCTTTTAAGTCGAACAACGAATGATGGCACTTTCGTTACTTTTTTTTATCTTTAAGCCAGGATTGGCGTATGACTCCGACAAGGTGACCTTTACGACAAGCCTTTCTGCCGAATGTGAAATTAAGCGGCGCAGGAAGGAAAGCGTAAGCATCTCAGCGACAGCCAATAGATTCCGTTTACTATATAAACAGAAGCTGGCTGACATGACGTTGACGCCGACGCTGAGTGTCTAAGTGGCTGTCAAGAGAGTTTCTGCCGTCAAGTGCCGGCCCCAGAGATGTTTTTTGTCGTCTGCTTCGGTATGGGACCGAAAATCTCTTACCGGAGGACATAAGACATCTATGAGAAATATTTTTAAAAGCTAATTCGCGCTGAGGCTGAGCGCAGAGCAGTTCTGAGCTGGTTTTAGTGTGTATACCGGCTGTTTCATCTTAACAGAAAGTACCATTGCCCTATCTACCTTCATTTGGTAGTGAGGGATCCGTAAAGTAGATGTTCTTCGATATACCGTTAAAGAAAATCTAAAAAAGTTTGTTAAATGAGTTCTTGAAATTAGTAATTTGTTAATAGTTTTTATATTGATTCTTTGTTCGATACAGAAATACTTATATTTCCTCTGCTATTATCCTGTTGTTATTATCTATTTGTATAAATATATATCCGCTTAAAGATTGAAATTTAATTTCTAATAAGCGGAATTAACTACATGAGTGTTACAAATTAAAAGGAATTCTCTCCTAAAGAGGAATTCTATACTTGTTAATACTATGAAATATTTATTCAGTGGTCGTCTGATCGCCGCTTAGGTGCAACATAAAGCGATACAATCGCAAAATTTCGTGTGTATCGAAAACTCATTGTCCAACGTGTATCAGATTCCGCTAGATTCAAATGAACGCTAACGTTGCGGTTTTTCCAACCCGTTAAATCTAGACACGCTCAACGCAATACGCATCATTTGCTTTAAAGTTTTACATCGGGATTGTTATGTGGATTATTTCAGTGGTCCGATAACAGAGGCTTTTTAGTTTTGTTTTTACGCTTTTTTGAGTTCTAAAATTTTAGCAAATTTACATACATGTTTTCTCAGCATTGTATGTAAAAAATGTTTTATTGTTTATTCTTACAAATAAATGGGAAAATTTGTTATATTATTAGATTAACGTAATAAATAACTTCTTGTAATGGAATAAATAGGAAGACTACTCAATAGTAGGCGAATCCTTATACATGAGCTAAGACTACAGAGGTCCACTGTCTGCGCTCTGACATGGGTTTAACGTCTTATATACTCAGAAGTTAACGAATTTAACAAGCTTTTATACTATTGGGCACAAGAAGATAACTATGTTTTTACAATACTACTTTACGATAAAAAAAAAACTGCGATAGTGTCAGTCGGCCTCCTATTATACGAGGACCATCTATCGAAAGCCTATATAGGCTTTTTTAACTAAATTGGAGCAGTTAGAATGAAAAATAAATATTTGGCGTAATAAAGTAAAAAATTGTATAACAAATTTCAATATGAATAACCATGAACGAAACGTCACTCAGCTTTTGGTCAACAAGTTATCAAATCTTGGTTGAAGCTGACTTTCATCGAATCTGAAAAATGAAGATTTTGATGCGCTATTATTAAGAGTATTAAACAATTATGTTAAATTATAATAATAAATTTGATACGATTAGCTAAATTTAAGAAGATATAATTGACAATGTAACTAAATCTTTCATTTATAGTTTAAGTTACATATTGATAAAGATGGTGTTATATGACAAGTGCCTGGCATCTGATTATTGTAATCTGTATTAGACAGTTCTGAACCAAGAATTATTTCAAATAAAAAAGAAGTTGTTTAGAAAAAAGAAGTTATTATTTTTATAAAATTCGCAATAAAAGGTTGTTTGATTGGAGGGGAAAGATTCCAGTACTTGGTGGCAGCAAATCAAAATCTGCCAAGAAAGACCATGTTATACTCTGCATAACAAAGACGGAATGCAGTTCTTACTTAGAACTGGGAAACTGGAACTGCAACTAAGCCTTTTAATATAAAATGACTTAGTCCCCTGACTTTAGTACCCCAAAAAGTAACCTTTAAAGAAGTAAAGTCCATCAACTGGTCGTTGATATGTTAAGCGATTATCCACTAAGAGAAGGTGTTGTAGGTGATCGACGAGGAACAGCGAAACGGAAACATGCAAAGATATTAATTAACCTTCGCAACTTTTTCTTAGTCAATGCGTGTAAGTAATCACCAAGTACAATATCAGTAAAATATTAAGATGAGATTAGGGATTTACAACATTTATAATGCAGTCCAGCGATGCGTCACATCTTCTGATAACCGACTCAAATAGTATTGCAGTTTTGTCTCAATAACTTTAATGTCTCATGCTCTCATTTGAAGTAAAATCTCTTGTCCTCCGAGCGCAGTTCTTGATGTGAACAAAGTCCAAATAGTCTTGGTTTGTCGAAATAACTCGGTGATTGCCTCCCATGAGAATCTTGTCCTGGCGCGTTTATCGGCAATGTCGTTCGCAGATCTGGTGAGTAAGGCGGATGGTCAAGAGTTGAACCGTAATGTGATTTTTGCCATGGCAACCGACTGAGGTGTAGACGGCGCGTTGTCTGGCGAAACAGGATTTCTTCTGCAAATGTGACGTTTTCTGCAATTTGTGCCTTTAGCTCGTCAGTAATGATGCGTTGTATGCTCCTGTAATGGTTTTTCCTTTTTGAAGATAATCGATAAAGATAACTCCATGACTATCCCAAAAAGCAGTCGCCATCACTTTCCCAGCCGAAAAAACATGTTTTGCTTTTTTTGGAGTTGGTTTCCCCTTTGCAGTCCACTGTTTTGACTGTAGTTTTGTTTCAGGCGTATAATGGTGTATCCAAGTTTCATCTACAGTAATTAATCGGCGACAAAACTCGGATTTATTGCGCCTAAACTGCGTCAACAGAGCTTTGGAAATGTTCATTCGAATGCGGCACCCAACGCGTGGACAGCTTTTTCATGTCTAAATCTTGATTTAATATGTGACAGACACGTTCTTTAGACATTTACATAACCTCTGCTATCCTCTCACTTTAATTTGGGATCGTTTTCACCATTTTGTTAACTTTAGCAAGTTATCGTCAGTAGTTGCAGTTTTGGACGTCCCGAACGTTCATCGTCTCCCAAGCTCTTACGACGTTTAAATTCAGCTGCCCAAATTTTCACTGTGGTAAATGATGGTGAAGAGTCCCCATACATGGAGTCCATCTCATCTTTGATTTGCGAGGCGTATTGCCTTTCAAAACAAAAATAATAACAGCTCGATACTCAATTTTTTCCATTTTCACAAAAACACTTCACTTTACTCACTCAAACGACTGTCAACTAAAACTGCGCATCCAAAATGGCTGAGACTTTGGTGGTAACTGTTAAAATATGACATAGGACTACATTCACTAGCTTTTATTAACGAGTGGTGCCATCTTTGAGTTGAGGTCGGAAACTTTTCAGACCACCCTCGTAACCTATAAACACTTACGTTTAGTTTCTAGTACGTGTTGTTCAAAACATGAATTTCCATCTATTATGAGATCAAAAAACCGCCTCCATGGTCTAGCGGTATCGGCCCTTGCTTTATAAACTTTATGTCCTAGGTTTGAATCCCGCGGGGAAATAGCTTTTTATTATCGTTGTTCTCTGGTTGGTCAGAAGAATTTGGGCCGTGATTGACATAATGAATTTGGAAGGCTGAACGTCACTTTTGTTACTACGAACATTTTGGCCTGAAAATAAGCCGGCAAGAGTCAGGGAAGCCATTAACGCCCTGGATATTGCTTGGAGAAAGCCATGGCTGGTTGTTTCTGCGGCCCGGCCAAAGCGACATAAGAGCAATCGTGAGTTTTTGGGTGGGTGTACTCGCTGTTCCGTCTTAGCCTGCCAGTCCCACATATCCCTGCTGTTTACTGAATTTGGTGGCGGGGAATCTTTAATATAATTGTAAAAGCAAAAAAATCGTATGGATTTATAAGATATCTTACACGAAATGACCTAATTATAACAATTTTGGTAATGCAGAATGTACGATGCTTCAAACAAAACCGCCCGCTTCGCTCGATCAATGAAGCGTTTACTCTATTGTACGTCGACAGACGTCTGGCGCTCCATGAACACTTTTGCAATACGCTTTTGCGCTACGATTTCTACATATTTGTACTTATTTTAATGTATAATATCATAGTAATACAAATGTAATTATATTTGTATATATGTATATATATATAAGTCAACTGTTACATTTTGGAGTTGTTTTCTACCTTTATTGATTTTACTTGATGAAGATAACCACTGGCATATATCATAGATATGTTAGTACAGAAATTTTGGGTACAAGGTCATATTGGTGTATATTTCTCAACTAACATAACGAAAAAAAATTGCTTTTATAAAACTAGGCACTTAATGTAAAATTCATACCGAAATGTAGCGCTAACGTTTTCGATCCATCATTATCAGAGGACTTTTCCCTGTCACATATATGATTAATGCTCGGAAATGAAGATGATACCCTTCTAAGCGAACATGTAGCGATAAGGGCACGAGATCACTTTTCACTTCACCACATTTAATTGCAAAGTGTGCATCTACAATCATACTGCTACTATACGCTCGATAAGGTATACCTTTAGCTGAAGCGCAGGCGAAATCCAAACGATTTGTCTTCCACGTTTTAAAAATGATTTCTCTTAATTCAAGAGTCTTAAGTAATAATAATCCGCGCGTACACTCCTTCATTCTCATAGTCCAATGGAATAAATAACTAACACGACCAGAGAGAGATCGGGCGCAGGACCGAATTTTATATGCCCATTCTTCGCATGGATCATATGACTTTACAGAAAATCGGGCGATCAGATCAGCTTTGCCCTTACCAACAAGGGAACAGCAATAAAATTTTTATGAGTCCCCGGAGGATTCAACCCACAACCTTCGGTTTCTAAAGCACAGGCTACAGAGGCAGTCAAATGAATTATGTATATAATGATGAGTTGTTTATGTAAAAGGACTATTTTTCCTCAGCCTGTGGGGTACTGGGCAATATTATTGATAAGTTTTCTTACCTGACTGTACATATATTCAATTAAAAAGTTGAAATATTTCAAATATTCGTGTAAAGGGTAAACGTATATGGAAACGTAAAAGCGTTCGTTAGGCATGCTTCAAATTCAGCCATGCCAAAAAGGCTGCTGGTGACGCGGTGAAACACCGATTCAAAAGCCATTTGCTTTGACATGAATGTATGCTGGTATTGAACACAGAACTCACTTGCATTTATGGAACCATTTTTTGCAAAACATTTAAAAACGCCGAATTCTTAATGCTAATACCGTAATTAGCGAATTTCTTTTTATTAAATCTTGATGCTATATTTATTGTTAAATAGTATCACAAATTTGTACGTAAAATTATTATTAACATTAAAAATAATAAGCCAACATTAGTGCTAAACAGTTTTTAAGTTAATTTTAAGCTCTTTTTAGATACTTAGATTATTCATCCTTTTTATATGTTATTTTTAATACTTTCATTTCTTGTTATAGGTATTTAAAGCATCTTTCAAAAGATGATTTTTTTATTTGATATTGTGCTCCTTCAAAAATGTTCTTCAATCTTTTTTTCTTTAATCTATAATCAAGTAAAATCTTTTTACTTTGATTTATAGATTTAAAGCTTATTTTCCCATTATTATTACATATTATTTAATCAATAATGGCTAAATGAGCAGTAAATAAATAAGTAAAAATGTTATATAGTTTAAATATTTTACACATGGGGATGATTTTATAAATAAAATATAAACTATTGAGTATGTCAAATGTCTATAGATGGGGTGACGAATATAACCGTTAGCAAATCCGAAGGAACAAAATATGTAGGTATGTATGTAATATATTTTTACAGAAGCGGAATTAAAATAGCATCTCAAAGGTTCTTAATTATGAAAACATCATATTCGTACAAAATATTTACCCTATAAATATAATAAAGTGTAACTATTTAAAAGCGAGCGGTATTACCAACATGTTGAACATGTATATGTAGACTTAGTGAGATTTCAATTTTGTAATTAAAAAATGGTAGTGTACAGTATGATTTGAAAATTTAATCACGTTGAGCTTTATTACAGCGCTCTTTGAGTTTCTACGTTGGAATAAAATAATCCGAGGGTATAATTCGTACGAAATCGTTACATCGTCTGCGTAGCAAAAAAATTATGTAACTTTAGAAGATTGAATTTGATAAAAACTGCAATTTTCAATTTCATATAATGTTATTGCATTAAAATAATGATATATTATACGTTATACATATACTGATTTACCTCGCAGATGATTATATATGTCATTAAAAATATAAGGAATACAAGTATAATTTTACAAGTATACGACCTAATTTTTAAAACCTCACTACGCTAGGCTTAATCTTAAATGGTCTGTCTTCCTTAATTAGTTTATTTATCACTTCTATGATATTTATTATAATCTTAACAGAATGTTATGGTTGAGATAAAATCATCATCATCAGCCTTTGATAGTCCACTGCTGGACATAGGCCTCCCCTAATACACCCCTATCCATTAGGAAGCTTTTTGGAGCGTATCCCACCACGCTGGTCCAATGCGGGTTTGTGGGTGGACCGACTTTTTACATGCCCATCCGACGCATGGATCATCTTACTTTTCAGACAAATGGGTGATCGGCCCAAATTGCCCTAACCAACTAGGAAACAACAATGAAAATTTGTTGAGTCCCCGCAGGATTCGAACCCACGACCTCCGGATTCTAAAGCACACGCCTATACCACTAGGCTACGGAGGCAGTTCAGATATTCAGGTTAATAGAGATTCAGGTGAGATAAAATAGACAATAATATAATATAAACATAAAATGTTTATGAAAGCGTTTATAATATACCTATTTAATTAGGTTTTTATTTAGCTTCTTGAGCGACTAATAACATCATTGTAAAACTTATAGTCACGGTACCCATTCCAGTCACTTGATTACAATTACTTATCAAATTTATTTATTTACGCTTTTTATGCATTGTTCGTTTGTTCATAAGTGTATTGTTCAATAATTACAAATAAAACTAGGACATGTTTGTATATAACCATTTGGCGCAACATAAGCGGACAACGTATCCCGCGCCCTCTGTATAAAACTACTCCGCGATTTCTACTACTGCATTTGAAATCTCTAATATCTTTTAAGGTATTCATTGTTAAAATCTCATGTCTGACACATATAATGCATGTAGAATGCGAAGATTTTAAAATTCATTACATTTCATGTAAAATTACACTATATTACCTTAAATGAGCTTTGGATATGACTCAATGCAATTTATATCGATGTTTTTTATTAAAATGGTTATTGTGGGTTTTTTGTTAAACATAGATATATGCGCTTGCGGACTTTCTTATACATCACTCAAAGAATTACAATTACGAAGAACATACTTTAAATCAATCTTTTACGGTTTCGGAAGCGTTAGCAATTGAATCACACGAGGTTATGATTTGGCGCCGTATTTTTTTTTATTTATGAAAATCAATTAAACTACTTTCACACAATCATTTAAAAAAATGGGACCAAATGACAGCCAATACCTATTGCTTAAAAACATACTGAACAAAATCGGAGCACAAGAAGCAAAGTATATAAAAAAACATACACTCCGAATTGAGTACATTTAAGTCGGACAAAAAGTGGCCTTTCAAAAGCAAAATGTGAGGTTTTTTTTATTTTCATTTGAAGAAAATCCTTGGAGAAACTAAAATTAAGCAAAATATTCAGGGTTACATAAGTTTCCTTCGAGTTAGTGTATAGTTTTTAAATACATTTCAACTGATCGGTATAACTACTTTGTGGATAAACTTGAATCGTGAGCTATTTTCATTAAAAAAAAACTTCATTTTCACGGTTTGAAAATTTTTAATTAAGTCATTCAAGTTTATGTGATTAAATTGCAAACGTTAACAAAACCTTAAGAGGTAGACTAAACCACATTATACATAGTTGTACGGCATTAAATAGTTTACGATAAGGTCGGCAAGCGCATATATAAGACTATAACAATAAAAAAAGAAAAAAAATACTAATAAATATTTAATTTACAAAAAAATTCTAACTGTCGCCTTTTGCAATGCAAATTCTCATGAAATGCTGAGCGTTTCCATAATTAAAATAAAAATTCCATAAAAAAAATAAAAAATTTTGAAAAAGATCTTAGATTAAATTGTTTGTAAAAATGGTTTGTCTTGGAACTGTAGTTTGCCGTAACTGTCATAAAAAAGTATGTTTTAATCCATTTTTAATGCACTTACGATAGAATAACCTTATATTTTATATGCCAAAATAGCATTTACAAAAATTGCTGATAGTATATGTCTATCCAAAATAAACATCCATCACATGTAACAATACGTATTTAAAAAAAAATTGATATAGTAAATGAAAAATATTTAATGGATAGAAATAAAGAATAAAATAAAAGTCAAATTCAAATTCAAATATTTTTATTCAATATAGAAGTGTAACACTCGCTTATTGATTGTCAAGGACGCTACCACCGGTTCGGAATAGGACGCCTCCGACCTGAGAAGAACCGGCGAAAAAAACTCAACGGGCCTATTTTGTCATCTTTTAAAATAATCAAATATACATATAAATTTTCTTATGAGCTACATACAGTTCTATTATACGTATATTATATTTGAAAAAGCCAGGAGCAAGCATTCCATTACTAGGCTGTGTTATCATTTATAAATTCATTTATGTTTTAATAACCTTTAACACATAAACGTTTCTTTACTACTTTTTTAAATTTATTAACAGTTAAATTCTGAACGTTTACTGGGATTTTGTTGTAAAAGCGTATACATTGTCCCGTAAAAGATTTACTTATTCTTCGCAGTCTAGTTGCTGGAAGAATTTAATTATGTTTGTTTTGTTGTCACGGTTGACTCAACAACGTCTACCTCTTCCTCATCTATAAACACTTCACATTTACTCGGTCTTACATTTGGAGTCATAAATTTAATACATTTTGTCTTCTTCTGGTTTAGTAACAAATTATTGACACTAAACCAGTGCGCCACTCTAGAGAGAGTATTATTTATATCGTCATTTATTGATGTATGTCGTTTAATTTTAAAAATTAAGGAAGTATCAACAGCAAATAGTACAATCTCTTCGTTTTTATTAATAACATATGCTAAATCATTTATATAGATGAGAAAGAGAAAAGGCCCAAGAATAGACCGTTGTGGGACACCCATATTTACCGGGGCCCCGGGAGGGAGTCTTAGATGTATTTAGTTTTAACACAAAGATTGCGCTTTTGAAATACTGAAGATTAAGATATAAGTCTTAATCCTTACTATCTGCTGCAATCAATTATGTGTATTTCAGTTATAATCATATTGAAATTCATTTGTTTTCATGTTTTGTGTTGTATAATATTGACAATATGGACTTTGCTCAACGTTATAATTAAGTCGTCGACTGGAAATTTGCTAGCGTCGCGTAAATGTCTGACGAGAATACACGCTGCAATAAGAGCGTTGTCAATGACTGATTTTGGATTATTTTCTTTAGTTCTTGTTTAAGACTGATAAGAATAAGTCAGTTGATTTAAAACTGCCCACATGGAAGTTTCCGTTAATCAATAGGCGGGTAATGCTTATTATTATCCCATTTCAAGAGTATTAATCATCAAGTAGTCACGATTCACGTTCATCCGTAGTCATTGTACTATAGCCGCGGTGTCCACTGAGAAGAAGAATATGAAAGTAGGAAGTCAGGTATTTCACCTCCTAATATTTTTTCTATAGGTAAAGCCACTAATTTCAAAGACAGAAATTTTATTATCTTTCTTAACGTGGCTAACGTCAATGTTCACAGTATCAAATGACACAGCCCGCAACACGAAGCACAGTATAGCGTGCAAAGTGATCTTAAAAATGTCCGAGTAACAAATTAGAAATCAGTACAGTATTTAATATTTTTAGCCTAAAATATGACTGTTTCCACTAATACACTAACTTCACTAAGTTAGTAAGTACACGCATAAACAAATAAAATTTTAACACAAAAAATACAACACACTTCTGACGTTTTTGACGACGTGAGACTAGTGTTGTAATCAATTCTAAAAGTGATTTCTTAATTTACGTTACTGTCCCCCGATTTCTATCATTGCGGCTTAATCTTTAACACGATTGGAGATTTTTGGGTTCAATGGGTTCAACGGTTTTTTTTTTCTAGCCATACAGGAATTTTTAAATACATTTACGTGCATAAGTAGCACTATACAACAACTTTAAAAAACCCTTATAATTTAAGCCCATTTCATTGTTTTTGTGTGTCGATTTTTAAGGCTGTTATAAAAAAGTAATTTTTATCGAAAAGCCTTCTTACGATACTTGACATATATTTAAAGAATATACAATTTTAAAGGCCTTGCACAAGAAATAAAAACTCGCTTCGACTTGAATACCTCCTTCTTTTGGTAAGTTTGTCAGTAAACGCAGAAATTACTATCTGGATTACAAATAAATAGCAATTATTTATTTTTGTATATTGAACATGTATCTATCAAAATTATATATTTTTTAATGATGTGAAATATTTGAAACAGCTATTATCTCTTATTAATTTTGTTCACCTACGTGATATGTCCTAACCATTCAATAGATAGCTGGTCAATAGTATTTAAGGCTGTCTTCTCGCCATTGTACTTGTAATTGTTGAACTGTGCAAATAACAAATAAATAATTAGAATACCACCCTTTTCCAGAGATGGAATTCTCGTATTTTCAGATTGGCTGCAGGGCCCATGGTTACGGGACATCCTATTGATGTTGTTCGTCTGGCTGTGAAAATGTTACAAAGCCACATATCGGGTTTTCTAACACTGGCTATTGTACATTGTCTCTCAACTTTAAAACTTCTCTATAATTCTTGGACAGCATGGATAGTGACTACAATCGTAGCGGTAATGTCATCCACAGTGATACAATAGTCTAGCTTTGGTAAAATTATATGTTAAATTGATAAAAGCGAATGATAAATTCCAACAGAAAACTTTCAAGTTCTTAGCTAGAGGCACGAAACGGATGAATTGTAAACTTTATTAGACGATATTTTAGGCTAATATAAAGATACAATGTTAAGATTTTTTTCTACTAGTCTGCGACAACTGCCCGTATTAACAATATAGATATTTATAGACATTTTATGATTACAGGAGATCATTAAGTGGTCGCTGTTTATCTTGAGTAGATATCGAAATCATAGGAACGAAAATGTATGATTATAAATCATACATTTTCTTTTTACGTTGTTTATTACCTTCTATGTACTAAGAAATATCCCTTACCCAAATGAAGTTGTACAAATATTTGCTATACGTATAATGTGTGTATTCGCAGTATAGAAAGTTATCATACCATTGTAAAAGGGATCATGGTAAATATCATGATCCTGTGGTTTGTGTTGCTTACTTGCTAACATTAGTTTAATAATCTTGCAAATGATTTAGTATACGTTACCTATTGCGTATCACTTATTATCTTGACTTTAAAACGATGTTTTACTGATGAAATTAGAAGGAAGCGGATTTAATCCATGATAAGAATAATTTTTATTAAATAACGTGAGCAAATTAAATGGCGACTGAGATTCTCTGTATCAATTAAATTTACTTATTTAATTAATGAAAAAAGAATATGCGGTACATAGGAATTTAAAAAAAAATAAACATTACATTTATTAATGCTGAAATATTAAATAATAAATGAAATTTGACCTACTTGAGTTAATAACCCTTGTACGAGTACTTTGAAAATGATATTTAAAAAAAAAATAGATAATCAAAAACATGGGCACTGCGGCCATGTTTTTTTATCCCATTGAATCATAGAAACGATTCAAATATTATTTAAAACAGCATTTCTAAAAAGTAATCAAAAAATACTAGGTATGTAGATATTAAATAAACTTTTTGTTATCTTCATGATTTGGATAAACGAGTATTGTTACACACTTTGTACTTCAAACCGAGCGAGCAGAAATAATCGTTGACCTGATAAATACGTGAAATATATTTTTATCACTATAGAGAATAACTGCCTCCGTAGCCTAGTGGTATGGGCGTCTGTTTTATAAACCGGAGGTCGTGGGTTCGATTCCCTAGTGCGAAGTAACTTTGTGTTATTGTTGTTTTCTGGATGGTTAGGAAATTTTGGGCCAAAAACCCAATTGTCTGAAAAGTAAGATGATCCATGTTATGATGGGCATGTAAAAAGTCAGTCCACTCACCAACCCGTATTGGACAAGCGTGGTGGGATATGGTCCAAAATCCCCTGATGGATAGGGGTGCATTAGGGAAGGCCTATGTCCTGCAGTGGATAAACTCAGGCTGATGATGATGATTTGACTAAAATAGTTGTCTTATGTTTATGTAAAGAGTAAGTAGTAGTAAAAAAACCTGATCTTAGTAATTTATTAGCCATTCATAGTAATTTAGTCATAACCAGTATTACACTTAATCTAAAAACATGCTTGATAAAAGATTCCTGACAAGACCCTTTTCCACTTTTGTTTAAAAATTATATTATATTTGGCAGGGGATAAATTATTTCACACATCCTGGTCTACAATGTTATGTCCAACAGAGGCTAATCTGTGTAACCTTTACAAGATTTCAAAAAAACCGTTTGTTTGTTAAAGCCAGTCTAAACCTGGGTTCCGGTGTCTAACGCTACGACTCGTTTTGATCTCATCGCGATTTAATTCCTTTTATTAATATTAATGTGATTTTTTCGTATATGAATGAAATTTTTAAATTTATATAAAGACGGTTTCGATATCCTGTTACCAAACATGCACGCATGGATTTTGAACCCACGTTATTATATTATACAGGTTCTTGATTGCCCAGACAACCTGTTTTTGAATATAGAAATATAGTGATTAAATATTAAACAATATTACGTGCAATAAACATAGCAAAACGTAATCTATTTGATAGTCCTATAATATAAGCCTCAACTATAACTCTGTCTGAGTTATAGTAATAGAATTTCACAAAAATACACTGGAACATTTATATGACAGACATTTTTAAATTTAATCCGAGATTTATTGTTAGAATTATTAAAACAATATCAAAATAAACATGTATTTTGGTGTATTTAAATTGTAATTAAATATCGTTGAAGTCAACGGGATATAATTTAAACGCTGTCTTCAAGGTGGTACAGTGATTTATCGTAGTTGGTGTCGACCGCTAACGACGGCCGACGTGGCCCTAGTACCCGCTGATTGATGCTCAACATTTGTTTTAACTGATTTAGTTAGGAATTCGCACATGTTTTTGCAGGTCAACGTTGAAATGTTGAAGTTCTATATAACGGCCAGTGTAAATAAGAGATAGATAAATATTGATAGTCATTTACACAAAAAAAAAACACTTGCGAGGGCATCTCATGTTATATCGTACTCTTTTTTTTTAATGTCGATCGAGTAGACAGCCAGTATACCTACATGCCTAACAAAAAACTACCGTTGCTCCTTTCGCACCTCACGTTTGCCGATTTTGCAGGAACGAGAAAGCTGTCTTCGGCGACACCGGCTGCACTGGTAGGACGTAGCTCTTTGCCAGCCGCCTAGGGGCTCAGTGACCGAGGAAAAGGTTGCGCACGTCGTCCACTCTTCTGTGCTCGATACTACGTTTGCGGGGTGCTATAGGACCAATTTTCTCCCGAGCTCATTCCCCATCTTCATTCCGGACTTTGAAATCACAACAAAACGCAAAAACAGCGCCTTACGACCATCTGCTCTCCACCCTTTACCAAAAAGCAGCCAGCCTTGGCACTGCTCCATCGTCGCTGGGCACCTCAATTACACGTTGATGGCCTGTCTTCTTTTTGGGCTCTCTGCAAGGCACAGGTATTTCCAGAAACAGCCATGCCCAATTAGAAGCTACATTGCGTGGTACTATGTCGATCTCGCATCGACTAAAAACATGCCATTTCTTCGCTGCAACGCTTGGTATGATTAGAACGCTTTAGCAGTCACGACAACAAAAAAAAAGTAACATTTCCCAAGTTGTATAATAGTTTTACCTGTATAAGGCCTCCGTAGCCTAGTGGTATTGGCGTGTGCTTTAGAAACCAGAGGTCGCGGATTCGAACTCTGCGGGGACTCAACAAGATTTCATTGTTGTTTCCTAGTTGGTTAGGGCAATTTGGGACGATCACCGATTTCTCTGAAAAGTAATATGATCCATGCATCTGATAGGCATGTAAAAAGTCGGTCCACCCACCAACCCGCATTGGACTAGCTTGCTGAGATATGGTCCAAAAAAACCCTTAATTTATATTAGGGGAGGCCTATGTCCAGCAGTGCACTACCACAGGCTGATGATGAAATGGTTGTTGTTATTGTTGCAACAAAGACGATGCAAAAGCTTGGAGCATACTATAATTTGTTGGCAAAAATCTATATATTAGGTATTTATTTAGTTATATATCTAAACGCTGATGTATTTATTAATTACTCAGCGTCATTATTAATGCTTCGACAATTTTCGTACTGGATGATATATAAACATAAAATATAAAAATAATAAAAAAAATTGATAATTTTTGTCTCTGGTCCATATACTTGGAAATACTATTGCTAGTTGGCTTCGATAGACTAATCGCCAAATACATGACGGCAAATAAATATAAAGGAAAATATGACAAAAACCTTATTTAAGTTCAAGAAATTTTAAAACTATGGCAGTGGGTAAAATTGACACTGTGGGGCGTAACTTTGATATCAAAAGATTAAAAACCGAGAGTGAGGAGAGAGGTTGTAAATTGTTATTATATTTTATGTGTATTAAAAATCTCATCAAGGTTTCGGCCAAAAACTGATATATTCACCATAACTCAGGCTTTAGTTTCAGTTATATATTAATTAAACATTTAATTAAGCAGCACATGGGACATGACATCATTTCTCATCGTAGTAACTTACTAGGGCTAGTGTACGTCAGTGAAACCTGCGCGCTTAAATTTTGTTAATTGAAAATGATAAGTGTGCTATATGTTCAAAGGTATAAAATTACTATAGTAGTTTTTAAGTTTAATAATATCATTTAAATATATTTTTTTAAGTTTCTTTTATGCTTTTTAACGTTGAACCCTTTTTCTTATACCGTAAAATTTATTTATTGAATTTAGTAATGTATGTAGGGAGTTTACGTTCTACGAAATTACACAATTTTTTTAGTTTTAGAGATTGGAGATTTCTTTAAGTCACGTTGGGGTATATTTTCAATTTATTAATGCTGAAATTATGATAATTTTTCTATATTTTAACTTAAAAGTTTAGCATTCTGGCGCTAATTCGATATATTTAGTAATTAATTTATAATGCTGTAGTATCACTTTGAAATTATCAAAATATTATGAGTCCATTCTGATTATCTGTAAGTAGCTTTGAAAAGTATTTGGACGGCCAGGAATAAATTATTTATTTATCCTAATGTAACATTGTGCATTTCCTATAGTTTCCTGGCAAGGTGTTAGTCGAGTATTGGACAACTTGAATAGTACACATCCGAAGATACATATAAGCACTGAGGAGGACGTAAATAGTACCGTTTTTTTACATGTAATAGTTAAGCGGTAACCTAGTGTTGATATAGTACATACAGTTTACAGAAAATCGACTTACACCGATTGGTATTTAAGAGCGGATTCTCACCATCATCCGTCACACCTGTCCTCTTTTATAACTATATTAGAAAATATAGTATCAGGACATCACAGGTAACCTAATAACAATCGCGTTAGAATCAGGACCCGCTCACTGGCCCAAAAGTCTACGAAATTTCATGTGAATGCGACAAAATCTCTTGGATATTGGAGAAAAGGGGCGCAACATAAGCACAAGACTCATATGAACATATATGTGTCAGATTCGATAAGGTAGAAAGAATTAGTTCCCGAAAAGCGCTTTGTCACACGCAAACTATTTGAAAACATCGAAATCGTCTGGCAGCTTAATTTTAATAGAGATATCCCCATCCCTTTATCCCTTGGGGTATGGGCTCTGCTACCCACTAAAGAAGCGAAGAAGCCGCTGATGTCTAATGCGATACGGAAAAAGAACAATAGCGCTGACAATAATTTAGTGCATATTATGAGTACTTTTTGCGCATCCCCAAACACAAATAATGATACTTGTCATAATGTCACGCACATTGTGACGTTGTTACCACTTGCACCCCCACCCCGCCATCGAGCTTGATTATGAGCTCTGGCTGCAGAGCGAGATGGAAAGCGACCCTGAAGTTATTCTATACGTTCTGGTGAAGGATCTCCGATGCGTCCAAAACTAGCCAGTACCAACAGAGATTTCATGTGAGTTCAGTCGTAAGATTCAATTATTTAAGTTAAATGATATTTAAAAGCTTTAAGAATGTTTAGTTTTGGTTTTGTCAAAGTCGGTTAATATTATTGTAACTACTAGTGGTGCTCCATATTTTCCCTATTAATACTTTAATTTAAAAAAAGTATCAATAAATATAAAAAAGAATAGAAAAATAATTTATTTAAATAATTTTAATTACATTTTAAAGATAATAAATACGTTGTACAGACACTCGAAAAATGCAAGATTTAAGACCCAATTATTGTAGAATATATGTCCCGGAACATCCAGACGGGTTCTATATACATATTTCATTAAGTTTGAGTTAAATTATGCCTAAGGAAATCACCATAAAATCAAACTTTAACTGTAATCATCTCATACGCTATATTTACCGTTAGAAATTATACTCGTATCGTCAATAGCACAATATTTCCTATGTATCTTAATAATCTGATAGGAAAGTTGATAATGCTACATAAGTCATTAAATTGTAAGATAATTATATATAACTATAAACGTCGCAAAATTTCGACTTTCCAAAAGAAGTAGGCACTCAATTCGGAGCGTATGATTTATTTTGTATTTAATATATTACCTCTTTGCTCCGCTCCTAGAGCTCCAGTTTTATTCATTCTTTTTTAAATGATAGATTCATTGGTCTCATTTACTTATATTAATTTGGTTATAAGTACTTTAAAAGATATTTAAAAAATTAAAAAAGATGATACTTTGAGGTAACTAATTTACGTACTAATTTCATTATGGTGTTGATTACTTAGAGTAAAAACTCTTTAGAAAATTAGAAGAAAGTTAAAATAAATATATATTATTTTAACTTTCTTATAGTAAAACTAAACTGTTTTAATGACAGCAGTATTAGAAATATGCAATTGGATCACGCACACCAATTCCTGTACAAGATTAATAAACTAATATTTACGAGTAAGCAACACAGCCGCAAGATCATGAAATTTACCATGATCCCTTTTAGAAAGGGCATGAATACTTCCATGTTATATAATACACACATTATAACTATATCAAATATTTGTTCATCGTGTCTTAGGCAAGGGATATTTACCTTAGTACCCCACAGAGTATAAGACATATTTATGTTCGTATAATGCATAAACAACAAATATATATAAGGTTTATCAATATAACTATATTGTTTAATTGATATCTATTCAAGTTAAAGCTAATAAATGTTAGGAAATTACAATGTTTTATGCAACTATTTCCTACTTACAATCCAACTTTGTAGTATCGTTGTTAATTTTTAATTAAGGCAGTGTGCCGATCACCCATTTGCTTGAAAAGTAAGACGATCAGTCGGTCTGTTGGTATGGTCTTTCTTGGTAGTCAATGATTTTCTGCAATTATTAAATGACGTCAGATAACTAATACTGATACTGATAACAAATTATGCAGCTTATCCATTCAGTCAGATGACATATGTTCTGCATAAAAAGCTATTATTCAGGGATATCTGAATTGGTTAGGAGCCAATCCCACGATAGCTTGAGAAAATGACTAGGAGAAATTTTATGCATTGGTTGGGATTGCGTGGAAAGTAACTAAGCAGATAATGTTACCAAAATGTTATTGCCCACTGCTGAGTATAGGCATTCGCCAAGAGATACGATCCTGAGTTCATCCAAGAATTCATTCCGATCCAAGAAATCAAGAGCTTCAGGGATTTTAAATCACACTGTCGTACGCTACTTTGAAATTGTATATTCTTTGTAATTCAAATTAAAAAAAAAATATTTAATTTAGGCTTTATCGAGCTCTTATGATCGTCAATTTACCACCGGTTCGGAAGTTTTGACCTGTATAGAAAAGAACCGGCACGAAACTCTGGGGTTGACATTTTTATAATACTAAATTATATTCTACCGCCGTAGCCTATTAGTATGGCCGTGTGCTTTAGAAACAGGAGGTCGTGGGTTAGAATCCTGCGGGGACTCAAGAAACACGATCACCCAATTGTCTGAAAAGTAAGATGATCCATGCATCGGATGGGCATGTAAAAAGTCGGTCCACCCACCAACCTGCATTGGACCAGCGTGGTGGGATACGGTCCAAAACCCCCTAATGTATACACCCATTTTAGGGGAGGCCTAAGTCCAGCAGTGGACTATCACAGGCTGATGATGATGATGATAAAATTATATTCAGAAGAACGCTTTACATAATTAAAATGTGTTCGTGACCATGACTTTATACTGGATGACAGAAACTAGCTTTCCATTTTATGTTGATTTTGTAGATGCGCATAGTGTAGCATTAGTCCTTTAATGGTTTTTGCCGTGGACAAAATAAATTTTATTGTTATCTTAATTGTTTAGTTTATGTTCATTAATAGATCAGAATACTAAAAAACAAATGAAAATATAAATCAAGTATTTTTTGTAATATAACACCCTGCCCGACTAAAGTATTTATTTGTTTAAATTCAAAGAGATACATTAATAATTTGAATTACAGCTTTAACTATATATATAATCACATAAAGGTCGAATATTGTAATACATTTATGCAGCTAAGTAACACGTATGTAGAGCGCCTTATCTAAAAACGGACGTTGTACTTTTACCTACTATGTTAATTCCAAAAGTAATCAAGATGTTTATCAGTTCAAAGATTAATTTAAAACTGTAATAACGTTCAAAGTCCGATTTATTATTCACTGACGCAATTTATGAAGATAACGCGAAGTTATTTCAATAATTATTTGCCTACAAGACGATTTTTTAATATATTTTAATAAATCTACTAATTATAAATCTGAAATTTTAAAAAATAAATTATTCTTGTATAACTGACGACTTCTGCCTATAAGGTTTTATTTAAATAAACTTCATGAGCTTACTGCAGTTACTACGGTTACTGCCTACGTATAAATTAAAAAATACTGTTAAAAATACTATATGTACGTACATATAATATGTACGCCGATTAAAACATTTAAGTTTAAAATAAAAACAATTATTATTCCTTAAAAATAAAAGCCAGCCACATTGTTAAATTAAGATCATAAACTGATGCACAGGCATGAGTATACCAAAGACCAATACCACTTATTTATTTTTAAAATTAATAAAATACAGTATTAGTTATCTGCTCCCACTTTACTGTTTTAAGGTTATTATAACGTGAACAAAATCTTTATTTTAACTGTATAAAAATAACTTTATTGTTAAAAAGTGCCATACATTTCTTAATTTTACAGATCTACTGAAAATCAGGATTCGTGAAATTTCCCTAACTGAGAACCATTTTGGTACATGATTAAAAATTTGTATTATTATTTTTACCTAATTTTTAACTTTTTGCCAAAGAAGCTTTCTTTCTATATCTTTATCCAAGATTAAAAACAAAGTTATTTTGCCGTCCGTTCCCATGTATGCTTAAATCTGAAACCACGTAAAGGATTTGGAGCGGTTTCTATTAACAGATAGAGTAATTCGAGACATGCAAAATACTTGTATAGAACTTTATATACATTTTGCGCACGTTACTAAAAAACAAAAGCAACTGTAGACCCTAAGAAGAAAAGCCCCCAAGGTAAAACATACCCAAGGAATCCCACAACAAATATTTTTATCCTTAAAAACGAAGAATGGTTTTATTTAGACGGTGACATTACACAACGGTTATACAATACTTACCAAACATATCCAATTCACCCCAATACTTTGTCTTTTAATGTAATTGTTAAAAAATTAAAGCCTAACGTTTAATTGAAAAATTAAGATATCCCTTCACCTGGAAGCACGAGTTGAGGCTTTACCGAAAATTTTTAAAAAATTCCCATTGTTGGCAATTTAGTGGATTAAGACAACATATGGAACTTTTACCCTTTAAACATTTAAAAGATTAGTTAGGGAACAAGGACAACGTTATTATTAAAAATTTGGAGACTATAACTTACTTTCACATGTAGAATCATTTTCGAAAACAAAATTATCGAAATAAAAAGGAGTGGAAAGACCCTGAAAACGGTTCCATTTTGGTTTTACCATATCATTTACAACACTGTTGTTTGTCGTTTAAACATATGAGTCTCCTTGTTGGCTGATTATAAAAGGGCCCCGTAGTATAGTTGTATGAGCTTGTTTTGAACCCGGAGGTTGAAACCCAACCCTGGGACCATCGACTTTTCTTATTGGGTTTGACAATGTGGGCCGATTGTTTAAATTTTAGATGAATTAACATTGACATTAGTTTACCGTTCATGGACGCTTTGGGAGTCCCACGTCGAATATAAAAAAATAAACGCAAGAAATCTGTAAATAAGGAGATTAAAAATGTATTCTTTAACTCTAAATGTAGCACATTTAAAAAAGAAATTATGTCAAACATGAATCAATTTTATAAATGACTCATCAAAGTCTGACAAAAATCCTACAGGTGTTCGTCATCCGAGAAACGGCACCACCGATAACTATCTCCTATCATCATTCGTACTTATCACTTGCGGATAATTAATTTTAAATATAAAGATTAATCTTTTGTTTTGATGTTTCACGTCTGTATCAAATTTTAAATAAAATTTTAACACAGTAATGATTCCTAATTTCGCTTCGTTTTGCATACATGCTAAAGTGGTTTTATTTTAACATTATTAACACGTTTGAATAAATGAGCAATGACATGAACATGAAAAACTAGCAGACCCTACCACGCGTTGCTGTGGATTTTTCTTATCAGTCATGCATAATCTTCAGCCTGTGTTAGTCCGACATAGGCATACTCCACTTTCTCCATTAGGGGGCATTTAGACCGCATCCCACCACTCTTTTCCAATGCGGGTTGGTGGATGGACCGACTTATTACATGCCCATAATAGCATGGATCCTCTTTCTTTTCAGACATTTAGGTGACCGGCACAAATTGTCCTAACCAACCAGAAAATAACTATAATACAAAGTTGTTTCCCCGCAGGATTTGAACCCACGATATCCGGTTTATAAAGCAAGGGCCAATACCGCTAGGCCACGGAGGCGGTCGTGTTTTTACAAAGATGCTGTTTATAAAATGTCCTTCTTGACCAATTTTCTGCTACCGTAATCTATTATTACAGCGGAATTATTATTCAATAACTAAAAATAAAACCTAAATGCTGGTATAAAAATTGTCTGGACTGGCATTCAATGGAGAAAAATTATATTATGTAATTATGTATAATGGTGTTGAAATAACCACCATTTACAACATTTTACATAATATTACACAAATTTTGACCATATTTCGTTTACTAAAAACAAACCTTCAAACTTCAGCATTACGTTACAGGTTATTTTATTAAATTCTGGATTATATGAAACATTTAAATTTTTATCAACATCGTAAGCTGTCAAAATCGGTATGGAGCTAATACATTAACCGTTAATTGTAACTGTAAAATTACAATAGAAAAATAATTGCCAGAAACCAATATATTATTTTATTTTACATCTTGGGTGCTTGTGTTAATGCGAGTATATATGCGTTTATACGTGCAAGTTTTCAGTGAGTGCATGTTGCAAAGGTGTCGTCTTTAACTCTAGAAAGCAAAAAAAAGCTGGGAAAAATCAATATAGAATTGTAATCTGCTGTGTGTGGCGCGAAACAAATATTTCAAGAATCGTTATAAAAGAAGTTTAATGTGTGTGGGATTGAGAGAATTTGTTGCTGCTAAAAAACAAAAGAGCAAGATCACGTCAAGTGGACCCCCATTTACCACTTGATCATAAAATTTAATCTATATATATTTTATCAAAAATATATTTATTATATATTATATAATATATTTATTATATATTTTGATCCCCAAACGATTTCTAAAAATTTTGATTTTAACAAATTTTTTTTTACAATGAAAATTTTAAGCACTTTTAATTAAAAAATGGATTAAAAATCAACCGTAAGAGATAAATTCATGAAATTTTCAGCATCCATGGTCGAATGTCTATACTTTAAGAATATCTTAACGACTTAAGATTATTTGTTTATTTTCGTATTGTTAACTAACTTTTAAGTTAACAAATGAAAATTTAACTCATTTTTGGTAAAAATGCATTTTTTCATCGGTCACATGCTTTATTCATTTAAGTTTAAGATTCCGGAAGAAAATTTCTCTGTTCGCCATTAGTTTAAACAAAATGAATTTATTTATGACAGCGGCCGAGCGCTGTGGAAGCGCCGCGCTACCGAGCGTCTCGTACTGCATTGAAGCTTTTATCAGTGATCATTTAAAATAATAATACAAAATATTATTATAAAACAAATTTTATTATTATTTACGTTATATTATTATAATTATTATCAATAAAATTTTTTTTTTGTTAACAATATCATAAAGAATATAATCATAACATACTGAATAGAACAAACAAGAGCTTAACTTAAATAATTAAATGGTAAATTTGTCGTCAGATACTTTCACTTTTTAAAAACTTTATTAATAAATACTTTTCATCTTCTGAAACGAGCCTGCATTCTAGTGAAAAAATTTTCCAATGGTTTGTAGTGATGAAATTGACGAGTATTTTTTATTGTTGTTAAGCGTTCGAATCGTGGTTGCTATTTTTTTCATGTACCTCATGATCTTTAATCGTACAGAAAGGAAAATAATTTTTTAAAGAACTTTAGGCTCACTGAAAAAGGAAAGTGGGGTTGTTATGGTTGTTTTTATCACGTTGGAGACTAGCACGATAACTTGTCTTTTACACTCCCTGCCAAGCCATCACACGCTCCTTTGCCATGAGATGTAGCGAAAAAGTCCAATCAGCATCAACACCAAAATCATTTTCATGATTAACTAAATTGGCAAAATTATATTCATTTTATATTGTGAAGCGGCTCCATCAGAAAAATACTTGATCTTTTTAATTTTATCGGCACCAAATTTAGTTTTAGAAAATCTATCAATTTAGTATTAAATAAATGTACCGAACTTGCACCGTGACTAACTTTTTCTGATATGACAACAAAATTCTCATGCTTCATTTCTTCATTTACTTTTTAATAAATTACATAAGGGTGAAGTGTAGCCTGATCATTGGACCAATGGTGTGATTGAATATCATCTTGAACAAAAAACGAATAATTTTCGGAAAAATCGAGACATACTACAAACTCTCCATCATCAACAGATTCTTTTTGATTGGAGAAATAAGAGGCTTGAGACTTAGCCACAAAATCATGCTTTAACAGCTCGGACCGTTTATTTCTCAAGTCAGCCAAAAACTCATCTTTTGAATACGTAGCTTCAACAATTTCAGTCCTGCAAAATTTTAAAAGAATGTATTAGATAATAAGCTGTGTATACAAATCAATCATTAGACAAATTGATAAAATTAAATTATTTATATTGAACCCTTTTCCTTACCTGTCGGTACTTTTCCATTGACTGAACGATATGTCTTTTATCTCGTGGCTTTCAATTAATAATTTTAACTTATCAATAACAGCATTAACTTCTGGACACTTTTAACAGGTTGAAAAAAAAACATGACGATGTAGGTTGCGCGCAATCAAGTCATTGGAACTTTCAGTAAAATCAACACCTTTTTTTTCAGTTCATTTTTAATCCATGTAATTGTAATTTACAATTTTGGATTTTGCATACACATATTATGTGTTTTTCTTTTTCCAAGCAGAAATACATTGCCTCGGTCTTAAAGTTTGAAATTTAGACTACCCAATTTTTCATCAGGAAATTTTTCTTTAAATTTTTTATATAAATCATGTATGTTAAATAGTAAGAGTCTCTTTTGTTTCTGTGTTTTTTTACCATTTTCCATAACCGTAACATAATCTTTCATTCCGGGCATCACACGGTTAGCATCTGATAAATAAAAATTTTTCACGCGATCAAGTGTTGCATTGTCCAGACCTTTACCTTTTTAGAGTCAGGCTGCGACGCAAATCCTGAATTTTTCTAATATTTTAGCACCTTGTACCATTCTCTTTGATACTTTGAACTCACGTCGTATCATTTTAATAGGTCGATCCAGCGGAAGAGCAGTCGAAACTTGGATTTTCTCGGATCTACTAGTTTTTAATTAAAAGCAGACTAGAAATTATTTAAAAAGAACGTCCCTAGAGATATTACCATTAATAACATTACTAGTTAATATTTTCACAGAAGTTAAAATAGCATTTTGACACTCAGCAACACTTGACACTCGTCTTACTTTTATCGATTTTCAATTTTCAGTTGATTGCCAATAGCATGACAACCAAAATCTTTCTTATCATCATCTGTAATTTCATCTACTTCTGGTTCAGTCTTATCAACAATGGAATCATTATTTACAGGTTTATTGCATGTATTCTTCCGTATCACAGGTTCGCGTCCCAGATAAATTGCCCTCTCACAAGAATTGCACATATAATTTCCTATAAAGGCTTTGAATTGGCAAGCACGATTAGCTGTAATTAAAACTAATTTTTAATCACATAATTGTGATTTTTTTTATTTAACGGATTGCAACACTTATTCACTCGGCCCATTTTAAATCACAAAAAATATGATTATTACAATTAAAAATTATAATCCTAAAATATTAACTGAAAAAACACAACTTAACAACACTTCAGCTTTTATTTTTAATAATTATTTCATGCTTTGCGTATAAACTTATGTCACGAATAGACAGGAATGACTTATAAAATGATTTTGTTATTTACTCGGATATGCGAAAAACAAAAAAAAATCGCAACCGAGCGGTTTTTCTTTTGTTAACTATGTTAACTAAAATAATGACCTAAAAAAGTAAATACAGACCATGACAGTTTTAAGAATTTTTAATTGAATATTTATTTTTACATTTACGCTGTTTAGTAAAAATAATAAAAAATTGATTATATTATTATTTTAAATTATCACTGATAAAAGCTTCAATGCAGTATGAGACGCTCGGTAGCGCGGCGCTTCCACAAGCTCGGGCGCTGTCATAAATAAATTCATTTTGTTTAAACTAATGGCGAGCAGTGAAATTTTCTTCCGGAATCTTAAACATAAATGAATAAAGCATTGACCAATGAAAAAAAATGCATTTCTTTACAAAAATGAGTTAAATTTTCATTTGTTAACTTAAAGTTAGTTAACAATACGAAAATAAACAAATAATCTTAAGTCGTTAAAATATTCTTAAAGTATAGACATTCGACCATGGATGCTGAAAATTTCTAAATTTATCACTTACGGTTGATTTTAATCCATTTTTAATTAAAAGTGCTTAAAATTTTCATTGTAAAAAAAATGTTGTTAAAATCAAAATTTTAAAAATCGTTTAGGGGACATTTTTCAATCATAAGTACTTATGAAAAATTTAATAAGACTTGACGTGATCTTGCTCAAAACTAACAAATTGTCATATAAAATAGACTACAATAGACACAAGCGCGACAACTAGACTATATAACAACGGGAAAATTCTTTGTAGTGACCTATAAAAATTTTAGATTTTAAGATCCAACAGACGTGTCCTTGTACACCGGTCGAAAAAGAGCTTAAAGAGCACAAACAGTGCTTACGGTAATAAAAAGGTTTTGGGGTGTTTTGGCAGGATCCAGGGATTTTAAAGATAGCCGGAAAATAAGCAAGGAAGGCATTTTTCCGATATTCCGCTATAACCAGTGGACTAAGTCTCATTGGATTTATTTTCAAACAGGATAAAGATCCTAAGCATTCGCCTAAACTGTGTGGGAACTTTTTAAATTAAAAAAAGTTGATAACATTATAAAAATCATGCAATTGCCATCTCAATCCCCTGATCTTTCTTTGTCGTTGTTTTGGACTTTGAACTTGTTTCGGATGAATTTGACATAAGGATGAAAGTCAATGTCGAGCTCAAAACATTTGCGGTAGTTATTATACAGCAAATATAACAAATTAAATCAAAATTCTTTTAAAAATTGATTAAAAGAATACCTTGAATATGCGAAAAGATTATATAGGAGAAAGATGTTCATCTTTCTTCTATATAACTTTGATGAAGCTCACATTTATTGTAACTTACAATTTTATGTTATTTTCTTTTGTTACTGAATTTAGATTCTTTTTGTTCTTCATTTTTATTATGAATAAATTTAAATTTAAATAACTTTGTTTAGTTTTATTTGATTAAACCTTACTGCTTAACAAGCTTTTGGACGGTAGTGCATACAAATATAGTTGATATTCTTTTTTATTTAGACGAAAACTCGAAAGTATTTTGTTGCGTTGTATTATATTTAACTAAAACATCTTAAATAATGCAAATAGGTGGATACATATCTAATTGTATAAACGTTGTTTTTGGGGTACCATAAGGCTCTCACTTAGGAGCCCTTTTGTATAACGTGTATCACTACAATCTCCAATGACACTAAGATAGTTATTAGAATTGATTCATTAGAAAATACTCGGGAGTTGCAAGATGACCGTTATCAATTATATAAAACTATAATTATTGTGCAGGTAAATCTTAAATTACCAAAATAGAATTTGCTATAATTTTATCTATTAAGAATAATTCCCCGAAACTAGTCTAGAACTAGGGTGTGAGTAAAAAATATTATTTCAATCATGGTAATTTGATAATATTGTCAATTTTATGTAGATTCAAACTGCCATAATTACTGCATATAATTATAATCAATATCTTTAAAGATAGAAGACGCTTTTGTAAGCATGACTTCTATAATAATTTGTAATCAAAAAATTAAATATAAATGACTTTTTAAAATCGTTTAATGAGTCATTTTTTATAATATTTTAAATCATGAGTTGCTTAAATGTCACATGATGAACTTCATATATATTTAAAATAAAGTCAAATACAGATAAAGTATTAAAAAAAATGTTTTACAAGTGACTTCACAGAGATAACGTTTGCAGCGATGGAAACTGGAATAATTTCCGATGTGCCAGTCATACGTCGAGTTTGTCCGATTGGGTCCCTCGCCTTAATGACTGCGTGTAAGATTCCAACGCAACTCACCATCAATAATAATTTTGTTTTCTTATTTTTAGTAAATTGTCTCTGAGTATACCGTCTTAAAATTAAGGTGTGCAAAGATGTGACGTTCTCAAATGCAATCACTATGAGAAATCGTTGCTGTGGGTTTATCCTTAGTTTATAAATGTATGTTTATTGTGAGTCAATTTTTGTTGATCTCCTTAAGGTATACTATTTCCATATTTATATGTGGTTACTAGAGTTTATTCAATAATATATGGATGACTTTAAGACGATTGTAAAATGTACAATTATAGAACATTGTTCCGTCGGTAGTGATTTCACGCCACCTATTTATGTTTATTTTAAAATTTTAAAAAGTAAAAATCACTATAAATCGTTTACTTTTTAATGGTGTTTCAAATGTTAAAATGTGCTGCCCAATTAAAAATAATTCTCTTTTATTATTTCTTCTCGCTTTAATAGCTCTCACCTGAATCAAATACAGAAATCTATATGAGACATAAATTATATATTTTTTCCTTCAGCCCTTTGAGTCCCATTGCTGAGCAAAGCCCTCTTTTTGCTGGAATCATATATCTTTTTTCTAGCCAGGGCTTACAAGTTTTTTTTTTAATTATTCCAGTTCATCCCACCATCTTCACCTAGGCCTGTCGCACTTTTTTTATTATTGGGGGTCCAAAAGGTGAAAAATATTTTAGCACAAAGAGTGTCAGACATGCAACAGATGTAGACAGTCCCTTTTTGGCTCACGTCTGCAATTTGTATAATTGAAGAAATCGTATAATCGAATAATAATAAAAAAAATATATATACTTGTTTAAATATTTTGGTAAGTATAAAATAAAATGTTTATAAACAAATTCTTTAAATAACCAATAAAAAGATAAATTTTAAATTGTCAAGACTTTGCTTAAATAAACTATTTTAAATACTCGAGATTAATTCCACTACAACACAATATTGATCCTCAAGGGTGGACGGGCGCTTCCGCTTGATGTATTTTTGATGTTTTTCTGATGTGGGTCTTTCTCAGGACGCTTGCAAAATGGAAAAATAATCTACAATTTTTGTTCATTAAGGACAGACGGAAACTAACAATATATTAAAATTTAAACAAATTGCACTGAAATGTTGTCAATTTAAACTGAATAAGTTTTGTACCTGTGACGAAGGGTAAAAAACTAATATCAAATGTCATGCATCAAAGGTCATCAAAAAATTTAATTCCAATTAACAGTTTTAATAATCTTTTTCCCACGATATCGAATGTTTTAAAAACAAATAAAAGAAACGCATGACAAACGTTTAATATAACAAGTAAAATTTTTACAAAAAATATGACCGACTTCTAATGGCTTTCTATTCATGTCCGTAATGATGGCTCTCTTTCTTCTTCCTGCCTCGTTTAAAAATCTCTTCTGATCTAGACTCCATAGTTAAAATTTTTTGCAGTATCCTGCAATACTCCGATGACATTGCCCTATACAGTCCTTGCCCCTCTTTTCTGTTTGTTATTTCCAACTTAATGCTGCCTTGGGATACTTGAATTGCTGAATTTTAGATCACAGCACAAGCCTCTCTGTACCTAAATGCTACGCTGTAACTTTTACCCGCAAACAGAGTAACCATCCTTAAGCTTATCTTTAGATAGAGAAACTATGATATTCAAAGACTATACAAAATTTTTAGGTATCATGGTCGATTTAAAGTTGACTGGAATTTACTGAAAAGAGCACTGACATTCTTAGAGCATTATCGGAGGTTCATTGGGTCTCTTCCCTTCAAACAACGCGATTATACGTAGTCACTTTGATTATGGCAGTTTTAGGTTGGAGCCATGCAGCATGCTAACTCTGAGAAAGCTTGACAAAATACAGCATAGAAACTTATGCTGCCTAGGCATAATTGGTGGAGCTTCGGGTAGAGTGCGTTGAATATCCCTTATTCTCCACTCGTAATATTATTTTAACGAAACTTTTACTCTACCGTTGGTAGTAAATTTTAGGAGTGGGTGATTTTTAAGAGTTAAATTTTACAGGTTGGCGACACTGGTTGGTAATGGCATTTAAACGTCATCTGTCAAAGTAAAAAGTTTTCAGTATACCCTGACATTTTGTCATGGAAAGACTTACAAACGCTCAGCACATAATCAATTCTAAGTTTTTACTGTGACTTTGTTCATTTACGAAGCCTGTTACATATAGCAGAGTCTAATTTAAAAACTTGACGTTGGCGAAATCTATAAGAAAACTGAACATACAAACATGCAACGATTGGATATTGTAAAATCACATTAATAACCTGTATCTTAACCGGAAGCTGGCCTTTATTTTACAGTAATCTGCACCAATGTTTAGCAAAATTTCATGTAATTATCCTGGCCAATGAGGAGGGCATGTAATTTGTGTTTGTTTCCGCCTGACCCGAACGTTGGTAGATTAGGAACAAAAAGAAGGTTACGTCTGTCCCAATCCGCACAGGAAGAGATCGTGGAACATTCAACGTAGAGCGTCTAGCCATAGCAGACAGCGCGCGTGTGATCACAGAACGTATGAATGTTAAAGCGTTTCTGTTATCAGGCCAAGTGGGCGACAGGTTGGCGTTATTTGTTACAAACTAGTCCTAAGGTGTAAGCCTAGGTTGTTTACTATATAAAATAATCTTATAAATACTAAAAGATACTTATAAATACTAAAGAAAATTTGATTTAAAAAATGTTTCTACAAATATAGTGAATGGCTAGAATTCAGAAGTATTTCCCACTATGATTAAATTATGACATAGAATACTACTTGATAACTGTTAAATAACTTTTGAATAATTTTCGTATATTATTCGTGTTTTGTTTGAATATTTCCTTGTTAACATATTCAACCATATTGTTTTAAATTTTTATGCATTATTTTTAATGCATTATTAAATTTATAGTTATATAACTATCAGTAACAATTTAAAAAATACCGTCTTTTGTAAACATTTATTTATTAAATTAAAATTATTACTTTTCAGTAAAAATAGTTTAAGCATTTTCTTCTGCTGCTTTCATCAGTTCAAACATCTGATCATAGACCTGCTCCTTTGCGTCAATTCCCCAGTGGTAATCATAATGATGGAACGATGCTCTTTCAGCTTGATATAAGCCAATCAGGTTTCAACTTGCAGAATTATACATGTCATTCGGCGTGCATCCGATCAAAGAGAATAATGGAGATGAACTGGAACTGTCACTAATGAATATCCATTACGGGAGCGAAAGTGTTATTTAGCTAAGTTTTGAGGGGCCGTAGTCGAAACCTATTTCTCCTGAGCGCATGATTTGAGGCGAAAGGTGCCTTGTCGATTGATGAACCAGCAGGATTGTGACCCATGAAGAGTGGGAGATAGTCTGTGTATTGAATTCAAAATTAACGAATCACTTTCATACATAATAAAATTATACTATTTTATTTTGCTTACCGTATTGTAATAAGCTATATCATTGTATTGACCAAAGCGTTAAGCAAACTGGTAGAAAGATTGATGATTCGAAACACAAATTGGTTCCTACCCACGTAAGGAGTTCTGGTTTGGATGGATTAGGTCCCAACACGAACATAAGAACCTGAAATAAAAATGATAACAATTAAAACTGTACGTTAAAACACTTTTTAGCGATTAAAAATATTATTAAACGTATATGCTTACATCAATTGCTTCAAATCTGGGAATATGGAGGACGTTGGTTTAATGTATCTTAAAGTAACCCGCAATCACAAAACCTTGGAATGAAATGAACTTTTCATTGATCGCCTTAAACTAAAACAAAAACAGCTCCTTGAGAATGGCAATGCAATGAAGTGATTGACCCGTTAAATCCAAAAATAGTCGACGTATGCCTTTAAATCATAAAGCATGTTCGTGGCTAAACTTCCAGAAGTCCATATCCGTCTGGGAAGTACATGGCGACGGAGTAATAGTTTCACGTGCATTACCTGCCAAACATCGTAACCTTCTTCCAGCAAGCAAAGGCTAAAAAAAAGAGACGTTTTGTTATTATATAACCAACATTAAGAACGATAGGAAGAGTATTTTTATAGTTTTATATACTATTGCTTACCTAAGACGTCCAGGTCCATTAACAATATAATCAGGCAGAAGAGGTAAGAAACCATGTAAACAAAAGCAACTTTCTTATTATGATGGCTCATTATTTTGTCTCGGCCATATGGTATCCGTGAGCTAAATATATCCGTCTGTTTACATTATGAACTTCAATAGGGTAACCATATTTTGCAACAAGATGGTGTAATAAAACCACATGTTTTATGCATTAGGTTATTTTTCATACTTACAGGATTTGGTAACAACAACCTTATGGTTTGAAAATTTGCAGTTTGTAGACAACAAATTATAATTATGAATTGAGAGAAGTGGCATTATACCGCATCTAAGTTGCATCTTCTATAAGTTGTCAGAATATCTGGCACCTGAGACACTTTGAATTTCTTTTTATAATCTTGCATTGGGAAGCGCGAACGCATGAGCTAGACCAATAACACCCAATATTAAAGCTGTTTAAAATTTGATTGTAAATTGACGAATACTAACTTTTATTAAAGGTTCTTTTATAATTTTAGCCTAGTGTTATCATAATTTCATTACCTTTAGATAAACACAATCGCATCCTGAACAACAATCATTAGTTTTACACAGTCTTGGTTTTGCATTAAAGCAGATTTGTTTTAAAATAAAATGTGTTTAATGGTTGTTTGATATAATGAGTTCTTATAAAATTCAAATTTAGAACTGTCAGTAAATTGTAAAAAACAATACTTGAAAAAATTGCTTAATATTTTTAAAATTTATATAGTTTTTATTATTAATTATATCAACGGCTGGAAATAAACCATATAATTGATTGACAGCTCATTGATTGACTTCGTTTGATTTAATGTCATGCTTATTCATCTTTTCTTGCACTAATTTCAGGTTTTTTAGCTCTTTTACATTGGAACTAACAGTTCGTGTCGGTAGACGTCCGCATCACATTCATCAAGTCCTCTATATTTCACCCATAGTAGCGGTTTATGTTTGATCGCCATTATTTACTTTGTTTGACTTTTTATTATTAAAGAGTATATTTTGTTTAATAAACGTAAATTTGAATAATTTTATTTTAATTAAATTCAGAAATCGAAACCATGTCAGATAATTACAGCTAGTAGAAAAATAATCAAATGAAGCTACATTTTATTTTAGCTCTTAATGTTAACATCAATAAGGGATGCCAAAATTCACAAAAAGTGCGTCTAAATATTTAAAAATAATAAAATAAAAAAGTGAAGATAATGACTGTTTACAGACAGATAACTGTTTTTTTAAGGAAACACAAACTTTTATAAACTGATAAAATAATAATAATAAAGTTTGAAAATATTACTTAATGAACCTATGTAATCCTCTAAACTTTAAGCGAATCTTTGTCGTCGTTTTATAACAAATTGAGGAATGGCATCAATAAGAATAATAAGGTTTCAGTTTGTTTTGTACTCACAAAACTTTTTAGCTTTGTATAACTTTAACAAACTTATTCACTTCGTGTTAAATCTAAAATGTCAATTAATTATTTCGCTAATAATTTATTAACGATAACATCTTATTGACAATTTTTACAGTTTTATAGTTACAAATATCTCTGACATGATTACACTTAGGTACTGCAATTATGCAACACTAAATGTTAAAGTTGTCAGATTGAAAGTTCCTGCATTTGGAACTACTGAACGTACAAAATCCGCTCACGTCAGGTATTGTTCAAAAAACATCTATAATTGTCATAATTAAATAGTAACACATTTTAAAAGTGATAAAAATTTTTAACGGAATTTTATCTAATACCTTTTTTCTAAAATAACCTTTTCCATTTAGTTTTTTTTCGGTTTAATAAAAGTATTTTTTTCTTTTGGAAAATTTTACGATAAAGAACTTTACTACAAATATGTTTCTAAAGCTTTTTCAATTAATTTCATGTTATTGTGACAAGGAAATATAAAAAAATGTAAAAATAATAACAATAAGCTTCCTAATGGATAAATTTTTGTTTTGTACTTATTTCATATCATGCTTTGGTTAGAAAAAAATAACAATTGATTACGGTAGTGATAATTTAGGTGGTTTCTTTGTCCGGTAAAATTCCGTAATGAATGACATCCGTCAAGAACCAAAATTACCGAGAAGTGAAGTTATCTATTGGAAGAACAATTGGGGTCAAAGTTGAAGAACAATGGCCGATGAGCCAAAAGGTTCTGGATAGAGGCCGGTTAGGAAGACGTGAGGTCGATCGGCAGATGAGATCCCTTCTGCTGTGCAGTTTGAGTTCTGGAAGAAGCAGCGGATTGCCGTTCAGAAAAAAGGCCATGTTCCAGTGGATCAGGGCTGGTTAAGATTATTATAACGGACAATTTAGTAAAATTTGCAACGAGATTACTGAAAGCTCATTTAAGGTAATACAATTAATCCATAAAATTAAATGTTTAAAAAATAATTATATACGACATTTTGATTAAATTAATTAAAAGATAGAAGATTTAAAATGGCAAAGAATCGTTAGGGCCTTCGTCAGAGAGACGTTGTTATCCGTTTTATTGCCAAGATGGTTAATCTGTTTAAAGTCGCTGTTTTTGTTAACATTAATTTATTTCTCATCGTCTTTCCTATCAAATAAACTATAGACAGCATTATTTATTTAGAGTTTAGTTTGCTGATATTCGCTTTGTATTAAAACTGATAATCAAATATTCATATTTTTCTTAAATAAATGAATTAAACCTAACGCCTTCGTCTGGCGTAGACCCTGCTCTTAAACTGGAGGTTGGTTTGAATTAATTAATAATTATTAATAAAAAAAATAATCGTTCTTTCTTGTTTGGTTAGACAATATGCCGACCATCGTCTGAAGAGTAAGATATTTCGTCAAAAGGTCTAAAAGTCGATCTGGTTGTCAAGACAGATTGCAGTCGTTATGGAAGTCAGTGCCTTAAATTTAGTGATGAATAAGAAAATGAAAGGATTAGTTCTTTTTTTTGTGATGAAAAGTCTTTGTGATATTTGAATGAAGAGAATCGTGAAATGAGTTTCTAACCCGTCTATAAACGATTATCTGGTTTTTAACATACTACCATTTTTTATAATGTTATAATTTTGGGTCTTAAGGTTAACTGTGTAAGCACTATTATTATTCAAATATATATATCATATTAATCCAAATGTTTTTTTAAATTCCTGGTTCTATTAAATAAAATATTGATTATATTTTTTTTGAACGAATCAAATTTAATTATACTAATCGAAAATGATGGTGCTTAAAAACATACAGATAAGATTTATAAATGTCTATCTATGAAATCATATCTTACAATTATTAATCATCATTGATTATCGTTTTGATAACTAAACCCCGATAATGCTACAAGATCGCTGTGTAAATATCCAATAGTTATGTTTCCGGTATAATTGCACTCAATACAAAATGTTAAGGAAAATCAATAAAATAAACTATTGTACAGCTAAACAGGACCCGAAATTAGAGAAAATTTAAACAAACTCCGATAACACTACAAAGCTTCATTTTCAACAAACATATATATTGTATTGATAAAATAGACATAGACAGTAAAATTAACCCTTTCAGACCTACCAGTGCCAATTGAGGACATATAATTTTGTGAAATTATCCTAATAAAATAAAATTCTACGTAGCTAAAACTGTTGTTACCGCTTGAGAACATTATAAATCTCTAAAACACATACCCTAACGTTATCTTTTAGCACGTGTATGAAATAATTAGTCTGTTTTGATCAGTCACTGGCGAAAGTTTGAAGTGTGTAGGTAAGTGATTTATTTCCTTTATTATTTTCATGTTATTTACTTAGATATGTCTTGAAAAAAATATATATCGTAAAGTTATGTTACAAAGGCAAAGAACATTGTATTTTATTAACAATTATTCCGTCATTTGTATAATAAATAGCGAATATTCGTTATGTCTACAAACGTGGACAATAGGTTTTGCTTGGATATTTTTTTCCAAATATTCATAGACAGTTAGTGAATACCTAAAATTATATTTTTTTCAGAAAGCGTACTATTTGATAAATGTATAATGCTAAATTTTGAATAGTGAAACGTTTTTATAGGCTTATTTACGATCAAATCATGTTCTCGAGGACGCTTTAAAAGTTTTGGAAAATGGACACCTGTCGGACTTGGAGTTGTCTTCGGACGATGAGGAAGCAGCAAATAATATCCATTTACGAGTCATGTTCGGTTGGGTGCTGATGTAATATTACAGAATCAAAGAGTACACCCACCGAACACCTTCACGAACATCAAGACGAAAATGAAGACGAAGGTAGATCAGTTTCAATTTTGAGTGTGAAACCGAAGAGCCAGAGGAGCTGGCTATTGAAGAGGGTGAGTTAGAGCCAGCTACGTCTAATGGTGAGAATTTTGATTTTCTTACACCAAAACCAAACATAAAGTGGAGTGGCACAGACAAATAAATAACACTATACCGACGGATTTCCTGCCACCTATAGCACTTGATCCCATTGTGCAAGACCCTCTTGATTACTACTATAAATATGTCCCCAAACAGCTTTTATACAGATGGCTGAAATGACAAATTTATATGCTGTACAGTCAGGAAAAGCCAGGTATAAGCCTACATCCAGCAATGAAATAGAAATATTATTTGGCTTACATATGCTACCGGAATATTCAATTATCAGTTTTGAAAATGTACTGGGAAAATAACATAAATCTTCCTTTTTTATAAACAATATGTCAAGAGATAGATTTTTGAACTCCGTAACAATCTACTTTTGGTGGATAATTTGAAAAAACCCCAAATTGCCAAGATGTATTTTACAAAGTACGACCAATCTACGATGGAATTCGAAACCGTTGCTTAGAACTACCATTAGAGAGAACTGTGTGTCGATGAACAAATAATTCCTTTTACAGGAAGCATTCTGCCAAACAACATGTAAAAGCAAACCTTGTCCATGGGGAATAAAGCTGTTCTTTCTGTGTGGGAAGAATGGCGAGCCTATGATTTTATAATATATCAAAACTCAATTCCAGAATTAGACAAGAGAATGATAAAAAGTTGGTTTTGGCGCATCGGTAGTATTGCATCTAATAAAAAGAGTCGGTGAGAATAGTGGCCATGAGTTATACTGTGATAATTACTTCTCGTCCTATTACATGCTCCAAATTTTAAAACATAAAGGTATTATGGCTACTTGCATAGCTCGTGTCAATAGATTTGCAAGACCACCATTGCTCAGTAATAAAGATATAAAAAAAAACCTAGAGGTTTTGTAGAAGAGATTACTAGTACTGATGGGGATGTTACCATGGTCAAATGGCTAGATAACAAGCGGCTAACTTAGCATCTAACTTTATTGGCATAGGAGAAAGGATATGGTCAAAAGATGGTCAAAAACAGATAAAAGATTTATAAGTTGAGAGGCCTAAATATTCAAAAGTACAATCACGCCATGGGAGGTGTTGATCTACTAGATCAAAAATGATGAGCTATTATAGGACGTTCATAAAGTCGAAGAAGTGGCCTTTGCGAATGATTTTTCACGCTTCAGATCTGGCAGTCGTTCAAGCCTATCGTGAATATGACACAGATAACGATTTGCTCGGAATACCCAAAGCAAAACGGCTTACACTTCTTCACTTTCGCCAACATCTAGCTCAAAGTTTAGTTCTCCGAAATAAAATTTCAGTTGCTAAAAGGGGTCGACCAAGTAGTTGCAACAGTCCTTTACCGGTAATTGTTCCAAGGAGACCGGAAGAACTGCGTCCGTCAACTGAAATAGCTCGAGATGAGTGTTGGTCACTTTCCAGCTAATGACGAATTTAATTTTGTAATATTTTTAATACTTTTCTAATAAAAACGTTATAAAATGATTATCTATTATTTATTTACATAGAGCTCCAACATTATTTGTTTTAATCACTTAGGCCGGATGTTAACATTTGAGAACATAAAAAAACTCAATTTTCTCGGAAAATAATGAAAACATAACAGAATTTTCAATATTTCCATGCTCAATAATACGTAATATAACTTTAATAAAATCGGCTGTCACAAATTCTAAGAAACAAAAATCAGGTCTGAAAGGGTTAACCAAAGCACTCCGAAAGGTGCTTACCCAACTTAGTTATTAAATAATTCCTCCTTTTATATAACAATTTAAGTTATCACTGTCTACCTGTACGCTGTCTCAAGATGAACACGTTTTTTATGTAAAGAAAATGCCTAGCCATACTTTTGATGGGCAAGGGTTATATATATAGTCTTTCTTCTACTTGGGAAACAATTTTCTTAGAATATAATAATAATAATGTCCTTCTAATCGATTTCTACTAGCAGGACTACGGCGACCGATCTATATTAGATATCATCCAACTGCGCAGATATTATAGAGCACAAGTGTACGCGCAAACACAGGGGCACTCTCTGTTCCTTTATGCTCTTAACGCTCGATGGGACGAATAACCGTGGCATACGACCGCAGAGAGATAAGGAGCAGCAACCACTATTTTACACGCCCATCCGACGCTTGGGTAATTTTACTTTTCAGACAATTGCGTGATCGGCCCAAATTGTCCTAACAAACCAGAAAACAACGATAACACAAAGTTAAGTACCCTGCGGACTTCTAACCCACGACTTCCGGTTTATAAAGGAAGGGCAATACCGCTAGGCCACGTAGGCAGTTAATATCAAATAAAAAAATGGCTTAGTAAATAAATAATTGTAATTGCACCATTTGATAAAAACTATGTTACTTCTGTCTTATTGATTTAATAAAAAGATATCAATAAAATCGCATTTACAATTATTTTTGTCGAGCGCGTTGCACAATTTAAATAGTTAATTATTTTCTTTACACTTTGTACATCCTAGACACTTGCCATATGGCATAATATATCACAGGTGATATAAAGACACATACAAATTATCATTGATTGATAAATAATAATGCGACTGAGTAATACGATTATCATGAATCGGTTATAATGCCACGTTATCTAAGGATTAAAATATTTTTATAGGCTATTAAAATATTTAATGGCGTTAACATTTCTACAAGAACTATATTTTTTTCATTTTATATCAAAACTACTTATAATAAGAATTTTGAAATTTGCAATTATCTGAATATATCCTTTCTCTGACAGCTCGCACTTTCTACGAAGGCCTAGTAAAGATAATAATTATCACTTTAGAAACTACAGTTCGTGGGTTTGAACCATGAAGAAACTCAATAAAAATCTTTAAGGATCTGTAATATACTTATTTAATTAGCCTTATAAGCGAATCAATTTTATTATACACATTATTATATAGTAATTCATATTGCATATTATTCTTATAAGACAGAGGTTTATTACAAGAGTATTTTTTCAATCTCTTTAACAAATACTATTCTATAATAAATTACACTATTTGCAATACAATCGCATTACATCTTGCTTTTTGCACAAATACAGACCATGCTATATGTTGTGTCATTCATTACTTTTATTTAGGGAATTTATGTAACAATGAAAATTCTGTTTAAAACGCATTTAAGGAGATAAATTAAAAAAACATCTAAATAAGTATTTTTTTTGGTTTTTGTTTTCTTTTAGTAAACGACTGACCTTGTCTGATACAAAATAAAGAAACTCTTTTCATTTAAGGCATTTACACTCTTGAGATTTCAACTTTTAAATAAACGCGGTGATAGCGTTTCTTCTTTATCCTTTCGATTATACTTCGGCACGTAGAAGGGATTGTCTACAGGAGCGTCATTTTTATTCCTTTTGAGGGGATAGTTATCTACGGATTTCCTTTTAAATGCATCAACCAAAAATAATTACGATATGACATATAACGAAGACAAAAGCATATTCGTCTCCAGAAACAGGAAAATATTTAAATAATGTAAAGGATTTTTTCTCCTA
This sequence comes from Lamproptera curius, assembly GCA_029286875.1. Taxonomy (NCBI): domain Eukaryota; kingdom Metazoa; phylum Arthropoda; class Insecta; order Lepidoptera; family Papilionidae; genus Lamproptera; species Lamproptera curius. The sequence goes on from JAGSMT010000154.1 coordinate 47,565, forward strand.
AACTGCGCATGCGTAATGGCAGTATTAGCGAAATATTGTGTTACAGTACAAAAAGTAATGTTGGTTACTCTTTTTATACATATGTAAAATTGAATAGATTTAGTGAATATTTTATTATCATCATCATCTTCATTATCAGCCTGTGATAATCCCCTGCTGGACATAGACCTCCTCAATGCACGCAACCGCTTCCGATCTTCGGCTATTATCATCCAGTCCACACCCATACGTTATTAAGTTTTTATTATTGCTTAGATTTACCTGTCGGATAAAAATTTTAAATATGCTGACAGATGCCAAGAGTCTATTGAAGCTAAATGAGTGCTTCATAAATATTGGCACGGTTTTTTTAATTGAATAAGATCTTAAGATACGTTTGCCTTTTCAACGGGGCGGCCAAAGTTTTGGTGAGCACAGCACTTCACTACAAAGTGGTCATTCTACACTTTAAAGAGTTCATTCAAGGGATCAACCAGATAGCATAAAATAATATTAACAAGCTTCGCTCTACAGTTTCATCGCAAACGTGATAACAATTAGTAATAATAAAAGTATTTATTGTATTTTGTATATTATTTTATTCGAGGACCCAACAAATAAAAGTCGGTTTTGCCATCTCCAATTATATTGCTTGATTAAATTAACCATTTAAAAAAGAATTATAAAGCAATAATTTACTCCTTACCACCAAGTTTACTCATAGACAAAGTATTATCAGTTTTACATTTTTTAAATTACGTTTTACCGTTTAAAATAGATATCCAATCACACCTACAATAATAAAAAAAATATATTCATTATGTATTCTCTTTTTGTGCTTCTAGTGATTTTCGATGCACGCCGGAGTAGTTCTTTCGGCCGATTTTTGTACCATTTGTACTAATTGTCATATTTTGACTTAATTATCCACATATTTGTTTACAAATAGCCTATTTTGATTTAAGTGTGATTTTTTTGGTAACTGCAAAAATAAATACCTAAATTATTAATATAAAAATTGACATAAATTAACACTTTAGATACCGCACGCATTTAAAACAGCTACATAAATGCACTACTTAGTTTTAGAGTCCGTAATATATATATATATATTTAATTTTGCTTCTACTGGTTATTTTCTCTAAAGCAAAAATGAAAAATACAATTCATTTTTAGATTAGTTGATCATAACTTGACTATTAAACGATATAATTGCCTTAAAATAGTAAAACGTAACTCTTTACATAAAATTCAGCTCACCACGCAGTATTCATCGTCCGCCGCCGTGAAATCGTCTCGCTGCGCCATCTGTATGAGTTTATGAGTACACCTGCGCTCATAGAGCCTTTTGTCGCACCGCTGCTGCATCGCGGTTGGAATTTATTGCGCTACCTTAAGCGGTCGGCTTGTGCACGGCTGTGTTTTGCAACTCGTTTCCCTTTTCTTTCGTTTCTTTTTTTTTTTTTTTTCCGTTAAAAAAATCCGGCTTACGGATTCCCCGCCAAAGTTAGGGGGCAGCGGGGATATGTAGGGCTCCCCGGACCAAGATGGAGCGACCGGTATACCCACTGAAAAAACAACGGTTGTTCCTTTCTCACGTCGCTGTAGCCGGGGCCGCGGGCGCTGATAACAGTCTTTGCCGCCAAAACACCCTCACCCCTGGACACCGCATCCTGCGTCAGGGACCTGACCCGCAGCACCGCGTGGACGGTCGACCGGCCCTTGCGGAAGCCATACTGCCACTCCACCAGATTTGGACCGACGTACTCCAGGTGCTGGACGATGCGGGCCGCCACGATTCTCTCAAAGAGTTTTCCCACATCGTCCAACAACACGATCGGCCTGTAGGCGGAGGGCGAGTCCGCAGGACGCCCCTCCTTTTGGATGAGGACGAGTCTGCCTGTCTTCCACCTCTGTGGTATTAAGGCTTGAGCCAGATAGGCAGAAAACATCGTCCTCACTTTGGGCTCCAGGGCGTCCCCTAGGGCCAGCGCCAGCGCGCGTCCCGGAATGCCATCGGGACCCGGGGCGGTGCGTTTGCCCCTCATTTTGAAAAGGCACCGAACTCTTCCGGGGTGACTTCTGGCGCTTCCGGAACTAGGTTGACCTCATCCGTGCCATCTGGGACCATCGAAGGTGCCGTATGCTCCTCTCGCTGTGGGAATAAAGCCTCGGCGTTCGCCGCAACCAACTGCGGCGCCAGACTCTCGGTGAGTGGGGGGGCCCAAGGACGAAGCCTGTTCATCACCATTTTGTAGGACCGCCCCCACGGATCACTGTCTAGCACCGCCAACAACTCCTCTCTAGCCGCGGTGATCGCCTCGGCTATTCCCACTCTGAGAGCCAATCTTTTGCTGCTGAAAGAGGCGAGCAATTCCGCCTCCAGGGCCGGGGCTCTGCGCCGTCGTCCCCGACAACGGGTGTACTAGCGCCGTGCCACAATGCACTCGCTGCGCATCGCGGCGATTTCTGGATTCCACCAGTACACCCGGCGTTTAGGAGGGAGACGTTTGGCCCGGGCCTCCCCCTCCACATTGACAATGTCGGGCGCAGAAACCCACGACTGCACTATTGCCGCCTCCTTCAGCAGCTCTCGGTCCAGGCTTCTGAGGCACCACCTGGGGCCGTGGTGCCTCGGGGTCCGGCCAGGGCCGGTATAGGGGTCTAGGAGGGCGGAGACCCTGAATCGGATGTAACGATGATCCGACAGGGTCTCGACGCCCGCCAACACCTTCAAGCCCTGTATTCGGCGAGCCAGGGCGGGGCTAGCTAACGCTACATCAACGATCGACCCGCCCTGGTCTCGAACACACGTGTTTACTGAACCCCTGTTTAAGACCGACAGCCCGACCTCCAGGAGCCACTCCTCCAGTGTCCTTCCCCGCGCGTCTGCCGCAGGTGAACCTAAAGCCGGTGATTTGGCGTTGAGACCCCCTGCGACCAGCACAGGGAAGGGTCCGTAAGAACGGATCAGTGACCCCAGTCGGTCTAGGTAGCCCTCGAAGTCGGCGAGAGATCTATTGGGAGAAATGTAAGCTGAAACAACCACAATATCTCCCAACAGAGCGCCGACGAAGCCTGGACCTTTCTTCACGTCCCTCGGATGAGGGGACCCCGCAGCAGTCCCGCAGACCACTGCTGCAGTATCGGACAGGTCCCCGGCCCAGTTATCGCCGGGGGGAACGTAATATGGTTTCGACACTACGGCCACCTGAATCGACCACTGCGCCATGCTCTGAAACAACAGACCCTGAGCTCTGGCGCAGGGGTTCAGATTTGTCTGCAGTATGCTCAGCGTAGTCGTCTTTATTCGACGGCCATTTGAGTCCCCTCAGCCGAAGCGCTGGGCTTAGGCACCTGGCTTCCAAGCCCAGGCCTCTCCTTATTTGTCCGCCTCCTGTCGGGTTTGGTGGTCGTGCAGGCCGCACCCCCCAACTTATGACCAGCTGGTTTATTTGCCGCCGCGCACACGATACAGTGTGGCGCGGCCTTGCAACCTCTGCTTTAGTGGCCCAGATGGCCACAGCGGTAGCAGGCACTGCTGCGGTCGACGCCCGAATGACACTGCTCCGCTACGTGCCCGATTTCGAGGCAGTGGAAGCAGCGCATCGGACGAGCCGCAAGCAGTTTCACCTGCACTGAACACCACCCGATCAGTAGGCGCCCACCATCAATTATTTTTTTGGTGGCTGCCACAGGGCAGCGCACCACAACTCCACCAAGACCCGTGCGGTCTTGGCGGATTTCTCCGACTTTTACGGAGGTGACCGGGCAGCTGCCTTTTTGCGCTACCGCCTCAGCCACCTCCGTCTTATCTACGGAATCATCCAGGCCCGAGATGCAAAGATCCGCGCACTTTGCGGGCCTGGATGTTGTTGCCACCTCTGGACCAACCAATTGGCGAAGCTTTTCTGCCAATTGGTTGGCCTTTTCGCCGCTGGCGGCCCCCGGAACTTGGAGGATGCGGGCCCCCGTTGCCGCATGGCGGAACCGGAGGCCATTAATACCAATATCCTCCAGCTAATTATTTTTTCTTAGCATCTTGGAGGATGTCAGAATATATGACCCCTTTTTCCGCTGCGCCCGGCTGCAGCTTTATCACTACAGCCGACGAGGTAGGGGCCGCTTTAGGACCAGCGCCAGGCTTGGCAGTTTTACGGCGCGACACCAGAGTCCACCCATCCGTGGACTGCTCTAGTGCCTCCGACTTTGCTACCGCTTGCGCAGCGCCGGTCGCACCCTGGCCTGGGTTGGTCCGGGGGGCCCTGCTTCTTCCCCTCTTTGCCCTTCCTTTTAAGGGGAAGGTTATAAGGGGCATCAACCTTCGACTTAGGGGCGCCTTCACGCACTCTCTTCTCTGTTGCTGCACGCAGTGGGGTGGCAGGGGTAGCAGGAGCATAAGAGGCAGCAGCAGGCCTCACCACTGCCGCAAACGTGAGGGCCGCCCGTTTATCAGCGGCCAGTGGAGGACGGAGCCGCTTCTCCGGCAGTAGGTGGTCCGCAATGTCGTCGCGGTGAGCCTCGAGCATAGGGCCCACCATGTCCACGATGAGGCGCCTCAGGATTTGTTCTAGGTCCGTAGGCAGTCCATCAACGTGGACATCATCCTTAGCGGCGGCCGTTAACGCCGGTTCTCCTTTTCGAGCGGCCTGAGGCGTCGCACTTCCTCTTCGAGGGCCTCCACCCGAGCTACTAGAGCCCTTTTGTCAGCCGAGTATTTGCGGATCTTGGCCGACTGGGTGGAGCGGCTCATCACGTCCACCAACTATTTTACGGCGGAGGAGCACTTTTTAAGGGCACGTACGTAAGTGCCCTTCAGGTTACCTGATCTTGTGGCAACCTGGGAGATGATGCTCAGATTTTTGAGCGCCATCCCCTTTGCATCCTCCGCCGTTAAGGCATCCGCCTCCACGGCCTCTCGCTCCTTCCGAGCGGCCTCTACCATTTCTTCGAGCGTGCGGTCCTTTTCCACACGCTCTGCTGCCTTTTGGGCCTTCCTCGTTTTTGCCAGCAGGACCAGATCGTTGGTAGGGTCCTGCTGGCTGCCGCTGTTCGACCACGATCTCGCAGCTTTCGCGGTTGGGCGTTTTAGAAAACGCCCACGTTCATCTCGCATCAGAGGAGACGCAGGTCGCCCCTTTTCTTCCGCCGCCACCACCTTTTGCGCCGGCTGATCCTCCTCACTGGAAGACTCACTTTGAGTGCCAGCCGTATCCTCTCTAGTGCGCTTCCTATAAATGAATTTGAGGGGAAAACCCCGCGCCTTCACCATCAGATAGCCGGCCCTCACCTGGTCTGCGCCTCTCCCTACACTTGAATCGAAATCTAAATTCTCGCCATGTTCGTTTTTTTGTTCCTTCTCTCCATAATTGTTTGATTTTAAATTTTCCATTAAAAATCCCACGAGTAGTAGGTAAAATATGTCCACCGGGCCAGGGACCATGTAGCACCGGTAACCCTAAAAACGTCTGGGGGGGCTGGGAGTTCCCAGGGTGGGCCGCTAATGGCTGGTGTATCGTTCCAGCCGCTCTTGCGAGCACCCGACGCCACGTACCACAACGCCGAGATCAACGGTTTTTTAGAGAGGTTGTCTCCTCGCGGTCCGGCCAATGAAGGCAGGACCCTCAGCCCTGCCGCAGGCCGCGAGACGTGATCCACGACACCCACGACAGACTGAGATCGCCCGGTGTTCGGCAAAGCCGAGTGCAATACACCGAACGAATTCCATGATTCCATTCATACATCTCACTCCTTACCCTTTGCCCCAATCCCCCACACACACATTCATACCTTTGCTCTTTCATACATCACGCTCGGCGAGGCTCTGACGCACTCGCAGGGGGTAGACCAGCTCGCATCCCTTGTTCCCTCTTAACAAAGAGGGGTACCGGGAGCGAGGGTCTGAGGCCCGCCACGACAGGCTCACCTCTGGGAGCAACTGCTCCTAGCCACATCTCCACCCTTTAACGGAGCAGGGACGCAGCACCCCTGTCAGGTTCTGTCCGCGCCGGCCGAAGCCGGTGCCCCCCATATCTGGGGGGCGTGCTCCTATCCGCAACCTGGGGACGCGCCGGATGGGAGATCTGACAACTCCACACCGGTCCAGGCGACCACCTACCCTATCCAACACCACCGCATTCCCACCCCTCCGTCCTTCCAACGCTTGGCAGTTCCGCCCCGCGTGGCAACAGCCAGCGCCGGAGCCGACTCCGAGCGCACAGCGGCCCGCCGCCGCCTCAAAGAGCCAGCATGCTAGCCATAGCAATGGCAGCACTGGCAATAACGCCGCGTCATTTTTAAAATCTCTAGATATGTTTAATCTAGATGAGTTCAACCAGGCAGCAGATGATTTCGCCGCCGCCGCCGGCGACGCAATGGCTAGGTTTTCCATTCTTGTGAAATATAAGAATTTAATTACTGCCCTTAAGGCTTAGGTAGCGACACCCTAGCACTAGCCAGACACACCCTACACTTAGAGTGTAGGACAAACACACACACACATGACATCGGCCCCAACGGTGAGGTCGATCTTACACACACCCTTTGCTATATGACACTGTAGCTTAACACCAAATTAGATAGGAGCGTTGCTGGAGTTTCTTGCGCCACTTCTTCTCAAAGCGCCAACGCTTTAAGAAGTGGTAGTAAAGTTTAGATAGAGCTCTTCTAGCTATTAAAAGTATCATTGCAAAGCGTCTGAATCGAGCCGAGGCATCGGCCCACCTGGACAGCCCTCGATTCAGAAATAATCAAATAAAACAAAAATCTTTCGTTTCTAGCTATGCAATTATCTAGTATTAATGTAAAATTTTATATTTTATATTTTATATGGCTGATTAAGATTTTCTTTAATGGCCTCCATGACCTAGCGATATTGGGCCTTGCTTTATAAACCGGACGTCATCATGGGCTCGAATCGCGCGGGGAAACAACGTTAAAATAATTGCATTATTTAATAAAAAAATAAATAAATATCTAGTATAATTGTTAGCGTTGTTTATTGGTCGTTAGGACAATTTGATCGATCACCCAACTGTCAGAAAAGTAAGATGACCCATGCGTCAGATGGGCATGTTAAACCTCTAATGGATAAGGCGTGCATTAGAGGAGACCTGTGTCCAACAGTGGACTAATTCAGACTGATGATGATTATGATTTTTGCTTTAATAATGTGTGTTTACTGCCAAGCTGCTTGTATATTAAATACCTTAACAGTGAAAAAAATCTCTTTACGTTTTCTAAGGTTCTAATAATATTTTTATTATATATACCTTATTAATATCGCAAACATTGCCTGGTAAAACAAATCTAATAAACTTCAAACTAATACGCCAACGGAGATTTAATCGTAAAATATTGCAAGAGATTGTCGAACCTCGTTACTGTTTGTAAAATGACAAGGCTGTTACAATAAAGAGGAAATGTCAAATTTTTGCTGAGTAGACCTTTTCAGTATTTCACCCCATAAAGTGACAAAAATCATAACTTTAATTAATTAGACTAGTGTTAAATCTTTAAAAAGCGAGATCATTAATTAAAGATCATTTATTTTATTTATATATTTCACATCTATGGGAAACGTTTTATGCAACCATTACTTAAAGTGTTGACAAAGAACACAAGTCATGAAAATCTGTAGAATCATGCTTATGTAATAAATAATGGTTTTTTGTCAAAAATAGTCAGGTATAGTAGTAAAACGGTGGTAATTGTTATGATAAAAGTAGCGCAAAATTATGTAAAAAAAGTACTAAAAAACGTAAAAAAAACCTAACGTAAAACGTAAAAATTATTTGAAGAGCACAGTTTACTAAGTCCTTTCTTAGGATTATTCGTGTCAGTTGGGAGAATATTTATATATAATTTACAAAATTACACAACCTTAGCACAATATGTAAATATTTGTCTTAAAAGATATTATTTATATAAAATACCCATAACATATGTTCCTTGTTAAGGTATATTTAAGCATGGTACGGATAAATACAGTGCTAATGCGGTACTTGTGTGAGATTTTATTCAAATGTTCATTTCAGTGTTAGGTAAAAGACGCAGGAAGGGAAGGTGCTTTATCTATACACCGGAAGTCGGGAAGGATACACTGAAGACTGTCGCTAATTCTGCTGCATTCTTGCAAGTGCTACATTTGAGAGATTCAAATACAAAATCAGTTCTTTTATATTTCAACCTGCATACCCTCTGACGTAAATCGTCTACTTACGCCCGCACAGTTAGACTAACCATTATAAATTAGTTTCTGTGTAATCAGAAGGTTAAAGTTTGCCTAAATAGTGTTATTTTTGGTAGAAATGAAACAGCACGAAAAAGCGTTATTGATTTTATAATATAAATAAATAATCAAGTTTTTATTTGTACTTGCAGAAGAGAACAAATATGATGCGATACAGAAAATACGTGACCTATTTTTGATGTTGGTTTGCAATAAGCTGTCGTTTATATGGAATAATTTGTGGTTCAATGCATTTATGTCCCAATGAATTCTATGTAAAGCATTTAATACAAATTTAAAATATTTATGTGTTAAAAGACCAAAACAAAGAAAATAACGAAAGTTTCTTTTCTTTTTTATTATTTATTTCAACGAATTTTAAATTTTTTTATAAAAATAGGTTGATTTGACAGCCTTTTTTATAAGTTTTATTGTTATTTATTGTTATATCATGTTACAACTATCAACTCTTCAATAGACTTTTCAATGTCCAGATCTTGATCTTTAAATTTAATATTTTAACATAGTATAAGTTTTATAAATATAGGAAAAAAACCTAAGTGACATTTTTTTTTATTAAAAATTACTTCCTCAAAGGTTTGGTTAATTAGGACTTGTTCAGGACGCTCAGCACAGAAGGACACGGCATAAATGGAACGGGAAAGTATATCTCCACATCTGCGATTTGCCGGACGTATCGTCATCATGGCTGGGAACCGCAAAACGACCCTGCGAAAATGGTTTCAAACCCCTGGCTGAATCTTCTGCCGCATCGGTCTCGTCAGGAAATTCAATCATAAAATCCAGTACACCAGACGCCCGTGCATTTTATTTTTTGAATTTCGTATTTTCAAGATTGGCCCCGGGTAATTTGGGACATCTAAAATGTTGTTCTTGGCTGTGAAAATTTTTAAAACCACCTTAAATACCGCCTATCGGGTTTTCCCAACACTGGTTTGTTTGTCCTCTCAATTTTAAAACTTCTCTTATAATTTATTGGACATCCGGGACGGTTACCGTCGGGCGTTAAGTCATCACGGTGATACAATAGTCTAGTTTTTGGAAATTTAATATTTAAAGTGGTAAAAGGCGAATGATAAATTCCAACAGAAAACTTTCAAAGATCTTAGCCAAACGAAAAAGAGGCCGAAACGGATGAATAATGGCTTTATTAGACAATTTAGGCTAATTATTAAGATACAATGTTAAAAAACTTTTCTACTTGTCTGCCACAACCTTTTTTAATATTCTTATAGATTTTATAGACATCTATGATTACAGGAGAATCATTAAGGTAGTCAGCGTTTATCTTGGTAAATATCAAAAATCACAAAGGTTATAATCATACATTTCTTTGTTTTTCTTGTTTTTTTCCTTCTATGTACTTTAAGAAAATATCCATACCCAAATAAGTTGTCAAATTTTGCTATCTTATAATATTATTCCACCGCCATATAAAGAGTTATCATTACCAAAAAAGGGGATCTTTAAAACTTATCATGATTCTTGGTTTTATTTGCTTACGGTTCCAATTGGTTTAATAATCTTGCAAATGATAAATAGTGTTAACCGTTACCTGGCCGTATCCCTTATTATCTTTACTTTAAAACAATGTTTTACTTGATGAAATTAGAAGGGCGGATTTAATTCATGATGGGAATTTTTAAATAACTGAGGCAAATTTATGGCAACTTAAATTTTTATGTATCAATTAAATTTCTTATTTAAAAAAAAGTATATAATTTATTGGATATTTAAAAAAAATAATTGGGTTTATCAGTATAAAATTTAAACCAATAAATGAAAATTTGACTAGTTGAGTTAATAACCCCTTGTACGAGGTACTTTGAAAATGATATATTTTTAAAAAAATGATTATTTCTTATATTTACGGTTAATAAGATAATCAAAAACATGGGACTTCGGCCATGTTTTTTATCCCATTTATTTAATCCAAAGGAAACGAACCAGTTCATAAATTTAAAATAAATAAATACTTTTTTCCTAAATTAAATTTCATTTACTCACCGATATTCAAATAAAATCAAAGAATCTCATATAATTTAAAAATGTTAAATTGGAGTTTTTATAAATATGATCTTATCTTTTTGGTAATTACTATTTAATTGAAAAAAAACCAGTTTTTAAAATTTTATTAAATGAAATTATTTACTTTTAAATTATAAAATTTAGATATCCCTGTATTAAATATATTTAAGCTCCTTTTTAAAGTATAAAACCTTAGTAGGTTTCAACCATTAAAAATCCTGTTTTATTTTTCTCAATAAAGTTAATTTTGAAAAATGTGAACTTTCCAATTTAACCCATGGGTAAATCAAATGTATAAATAACCACTTTATCCAGCCGATTCCCTAAAATGGTTAAACCTCAGGTTTTGCAACCCTTTAAATCCGAGAGGAGTCCGAAGGTGTAATATATATATAAATATTTATCTATTTTTTCTTTATAAATGAAATTTATTATATAAAATATATTAAATCAAAATATTTAGATATAAATATATACTATGTTTTCAATAAGGAAAAACTTGAGATATTTTTTAATATGACCAATTATGATGTATTAAAAATTTGGCCCAGTTTGGATGAAATGGTTTTTGTGTCGACGGATAGCATAATGTTGCACCCTTGGCTCCCACACTCTCCCAATTTATAAGGCCAAGAACTCTATAATTAAATTTCTCACCCAAAGAATTTAAGATCTATCTTAAAAATCCAAGGAAAATGGATCTTAAATGATCCTATCGATTCTTGTATTAATGATTATCGATTTGAATACATAAGTGTAAAATTTTGGAATAAGTATAATTACCTTATTAGCCTGAAATTTATACTTTTACCTATTATATTTGGAAAACTATTAATTAGCCTGTTTAAAAATTTGACTTTTAATACCGTTCATTTCCAAAGTCTGAAATACCAATAAATTTGGAATCCGGAAGATTACGATCAGAGGGTTTAATATCAGCCTCTTAAAAACATTTTATAATAAATTAATTTTTTTTACAAATATGCCCTTTTACGTTTATTAATAAATAATTTTAAATCTTTTTGAATATTATTGACTTGGGTCAATAAAGTAAATCTTGACTGTAGATAATAATAAATATTTATTAAAAATAAAGGTTCCTTAAAAAAAATGCATGTTTTGTAATTAAGATTATTTAAAACCTCCCAAAGGGTTCCAAAATTTAAGGCGATGGTTCCTGCCTCCTAGCCCCTGATGGTATGGGCGTGTGCCTTGAATACCGGAGGTCGTGGGTTCCATCCTGCGGGGACTCAACAAATTTTCATTGTTGTTTCCATTTGGTTAAACCAATTTGGGCCCGATCACCCAATTGTCAGAAAAGGATAATCGTCGGATGGGCATGTAAAAATCCCAATCCACCCCAACCCGCATGGGACCAGCGTGGTGGGATCGGTCGAAAACCCCTAATGGGCCGTTTATTAGGGAGGTCTTGTCCAACAGTGGACTTATCACGGATGATGATGAAATTATTATTCAGAAGGACCGCTTTACAATAATTAAAACCGGACGTTTACCAAACCTACTATTTTAAATTTAATAGTGATCCAAGATGTTTTACAGTTAAAGATTAATTTAAAACAGTAACAACGTTCCGAAGTCCGTTTATTTTCAATGACCGGATTTATGAAGATAACCGGGAAGTTAAGTTTCAACCTTTTTTCCTACAAAACAATTTTAATATATTTAGGTATTTTCTTTTTTGATTAAAAGGTTTTAGATAAATCTCAATTATAAATCCCAAATTTCGGTAAAAATTAAATTCTTGTAAGTGACGACCCTGCCTATAAGGTTTTATTTAAATAAAATTCCTTGAGCTTTACTGCGGTTACTACGGTTACTGCCAATTAAAATTAAAAAAATCTAATTAAAAATACTATTGTACGTACATATAATTACGCCAATTAAAAATTTAAAATAAAAAAAAAACAATTTTTTTAAAATAAAAGCCAACCAATTTTTGAATTTAAATCATAAACCGTTACACAGGTAGTATACTCAAAAGAAACCAATACCACTATGCATTTATTTTTAAAATGAATAAAATACGGTATAAGTTATCTTCTCCCACTTAACAGTTTTAAGGTGAATATAATGTGAACAAAATCTTTATTTTAACTGTTTAAAAATAACTTTATTGTAAAAAAGTGCCATACATTTCTTAACTTTACGGATCTACTGAAAATCAGGATTCGTGAAATTTCCCTAACTCCATGATCGAGAGCTGAGAACCGTTTTAGTACATGATTAAAAATTAACCATTATTATAATTTTCTTACATTTTAACTTTTATGTTGGAAATGGAATCCTTTTCTTTCCTATATCCTTTAATTATTAAACAAAGTCACCCTTTTCCTTTGTCTGTCCGTTTCAATGTTAAAATCTGAAACCACTAAAGTTTGGGGGTTTCTATTAACAGATAGAGTAATTCGAGACATGCAAAATACTGTATAGGAACTTTGATATACATTTTGTGCGCGTTCGTTACTACAAAACAAAAATGTAGAACTGTTCACCCTAATGTGAAGAAACAAGCCCGCTAAGGTATATGTCTATCACTCAAGGATATCCCACAACAAATATTTTTTATCCTTTACATGTTTACGTAAGAAAAAGGCTTATTTAGGAGGTGACATTAAGCAATACAGCGTTATACTAATACTTACCAAACTACTTATCCAATTAGGTACCCTTAATACTTTGTCTATTTAATATAATTGCCTATATATAATTATATAACAATTATATGCCTCTATACAGCTTGTAATTGAAAATATTATAGATATCCCTTTGGCACCCGTGCGAATCTACACTAGTTGAGTGTAAGCCATATTACCGCAAAAATATTAAAAATTCTACTGTCGGAGTTAGTATTAGTAGGTATTAAGACAACATCTGGAACTTTTAATACCTTTAAACATTTAAAAGATTAGTTTCCGCACATAAAGGACAACGTTATATATTAAAATATTTGTGAGTATAACTTACTTTCACATGTAGAATCATTACTTTCGAAATACATAATATTATCGAAATAAAAATGAGTGGAAAGTACCCTGAAAATGTGTTCCATTTTTGGTAACCATATCATTGTATCAATTACACTGGTATGTTTGTCGTGTTGTAAAACACATGAGTCTCTGCTGTTGGCTGATTCATATGGGGTTAGTGTCTCCGTAGTATAGTTGTATGAGCTTGCGTTTTAGAACCCGGAGGTCGTAAATTCCAATCCCATGGGGACTCATCAGCTTTTCTTAGTTGTTTGCCTAGTTGTTTAGGACAATAGGGGCCGATTGCCTGTAAATTAATATGATGATATCATAACATTGACATTAGTTTACTCGTCATCATGGACGCTGTGAAGAGTCCCTAACATCGAATATAAAATATAAAAAATAAACGCAAAAAACTGTAAATAAGGAGATTAAAAATGTATTCTTTCACTTTAAATGTAGCACATTTAAAAAGAAATTATGTCAAACATGAATCAATTTTATAAATCACACATCAAAGTCTGACAAATAATCCTACAATTTGCCATCAAAATGGCACCACCATTAATATCTCCCTATCATCATTGCCTTACAACTTGCGGATAATTAATTTTTAAATATAAAGAATTAATCTTTTGTTTTGATGTTTTCCGTCTTGTATCAAATTTTTAAATAAATTTTTAACACCGATAATGATTCCTAATTTCGCCGTTTTATACATGTAGGTGGTTTTATTTTAACATTATTAACCGTTTGAATAAATGAACAATGACGGAACCTGAAAAACAAAGTGGGCCCACCACGCGTTGCTGGGATTTTTTCTTATCGTTTTGTATAATATCAGCCTGTGTTGGTCCAATGAAGGCATGCCTCCACTTTCTCCATTAGGGGCATTTGGACCACCCTCCCACCCTCTTGTCCAATGCGGGTTGGTGGATGGACCCACTTGAATTACATCCCATTATAACATGGATCCTCACTTTTCAGACAAGGTGGGTGATCGGCTAAAATTTCCTAACCAACCCAGAAAATAACATAGCCAAAAGTTGTTTTCCCCGCAAGTTTCAACCCCGATATCCGGTTTTATAAAGCAGGGCCAATACCCTTTAAACCACAAGGGCTTGTTTTTACAAAGGCCTTGTGAAATTTCCTTCTTGACCAATTTTTTGCTAGCGTAATCCATTAATACAATAGAATTATTATTCATAAACGTCAAATAAAACTAAATCTGGTAAATAAAATCCCTGGAACCATTCAATGGAGAAAAAAATTAGAACCAAATTAATGCAAGAAAACCAAAACATAGGAGATAATTTATAAATTAACTTTTTATTATTTCATTTCCCAAGTTTATAGCGAATAAGTTTTCAGTAACGAGTAAATAAGTAGTCGTTGGTATATAACATGTTAAACTTAGCCTTATAAATTAGATAGGAATGGTACAATACCCATTATAAATACATCAATTTAATTAGGAACTAAGACAAAATATAATTATCTTTAGCTCATATACACTTAAAAAGCAAGTACGTGAGCTAAAGAAATAAATTATTTCTCAATATATTTCACCACCATTTTACAACATTTTACATAATATTACACAAATTTTGACCATATTTCGTTTACTAAAAACAAACCTTCAAACTTCAACATTTTGTTTACAAGGTTTTTTTTAAATTTGGATTATAGAAACATTTAAATTTTATCAACTCGTAAGCTGTCAAAATCATTTATGGGCCTAATACATTAACCTTTAATTGTAACTGTAAATTACAATGAAAAATAATTGAAAACCAATATATTATTTTATTTTACATCTTGGGTGCTTTTTAATCATTATATATTGGTATATTGTCAAGGTTTTCAGTAAATTCATTTTGCAAAATTTCGTCTTTAACTCCTAAAACAAAAAAAATAAAATCAATAATATAATTGTAAATCCTGGTGTGGCGCAAAACAAATATTTCAAAATAGTTATAAAAGGTTTTTTGTGGGATTAAGGGAAGGATTTTGTTTCCAAAAGCCAAAAACTAACAAATTGGCATAAAATAGACTACAATAGACACAAGCCGAAAACTTAGACTATTAACAACAGGAAAATTCTTTTTAAAGTACCATAAAAAATTTTAGTTTTAAGATCCAACAGACGTGTCCTTGTACACCGGTGAAAAAAACTTAAAAACACAAACAGTGTTACAAGTAATAAAAATTTTAGGGGTGTTTTGGCGGGATCCAGGGATTTTAAAGAATAGCCGGAAAAATAACAAGGAGGGCATTTTTCGATATTCCCTTTTCCAATGGACTAAGTCTCATTGGTTTATTTTTCCAAACAGGATAAGATCCTAAGCAATTCCCTAAACTGTGGAAACTTTTAAAATTAAAAAGTTGTCTTTATAAAAAACTTCCAATTTTAATCCTCAAACCCCTGTCTTTCTTTTGTCTTGTTTTTGGACTTTTGAACATGTTTCCATAGATTTGGGTAATAGGATGAAAATTGTTCGCTCAAACCCATTTTTAATTATGTAATTATTATACAACAAATATAACATATTAAATCAAAATTCTTTTTTAAAAATTGATTAAAAATCCGAGTATGAAAAAGATTATATAGGGAGAAAATGCATCTTTTTTCAAATAAACTCTTGTTCCCACAATTTTATGTTTTTTCTTTATTTAAGAATTTGATTCTTTTTTTCTTATTTTTTAGAAAAATTTAAATTTAAAATAACTTTGTTTAGTTTTATTCGTTAAAACCTTACCCTTAACCTTTTGGACGGTGGTCTACAAATATAGTTTAATATTCTTTTTTTCGGCAAAACTCGAAATTCTTTGTTGCGTTGTATTTATTTAACTAAAACATCTTAAATAATTTCCAAATGGGTGGATACATATCTAATTTATAAACATTGTTTTTTAAGGGGCCAAAAGGCTCACTTAGGGCCCTTTTGTTAAATCTCCAAGGACACTAAGATAGTTATTGAATTGTTCAATTGAAAATAACCGGGTTTTCAAGATGGCCGTTATCAATTATAAAAACTAAATTTTATTCAGGTAAATCTTAAATTACCAAAATAAATTTTCCATAATTTTATCTGTTAAGAAATAATTCCCAAACTAGTCCTAGAACCAAGGGTGGAAAAAAATATTAAACAATCTTGGTTTGATAATATGGTCAATTTATATAGTTTAAACCCCATAATCCTCATATAATTATAATCAATATCTTTAAAGATAGAGGCCTTTTTGTAACATGACTTCTTTTTTGTTCAAGAATTTGGTAAATGACTTTTAATCGTTTAATGAGGTCAATTTTATAATTAAGATTTTTTAAAATCGGGTTCTTAAATGCAATGATGGGCTATATATATTAAAAATAAAGTCAAATGATAAAAGTAAATTAAAAAATGTTTTCAAGTGACTTCGGGGATAACGTTTGCAGCGATAAAACTGGAATCATTTCCGATGTTCAGTCGTAAAGGTTTGTCCGGTTGGGTCTCTCGCGTTAATGACGGAAAAATTGTAAAACTCACCATCAATAAAAATTTTTGTTTCCTTGTTTTAGTAAATTGTTCAAATGCAGGTTTAAAAATTAAGCAAATTGTGCAAAAGATGTGACTTCTCCAACAATGAATCCTAAGAGAATCGTTGTAGGGTTTATCCATGGTTTAAATGTTATTTTTTGTAAGTCAAGTTTTGTTGATCTCCTTAAGGTTACTATTTCCCAAATATGATAGAGGTTAAATCGGTAGTCAACCAAAGTAATTTTTTTCTTTTATACCCTGAACGATTTTGTAACAATTTTATCGCTCCAAACATGTTTTATCTTTTTTTTTTTTATATTTTGGGATGTAGTTTACTGGAGTTTATTCAAAATTGCCCTTGACAAACTTTTTGGAACGATTAACAAATGCAATTATAAGAACATTGTTCCAGTCATTAGTGATTTCTCCACCCACCCTATTTATTTATTTTCAAAATTTTAAAAAGAAAATCACTATAAAACGTTTCCCTATTTTAATTGGTTTTAAAATATTAAAATAATTGCCCGCTCAATTGAAAAATAATTCCTCTTGTTTTTTCTCTCCTGTTGCTCTCACCCTGAATCTACAGAAACTATGCGACAAAAATTATATATTTTTTCCTACCCCTTTGTTGTCCATTTGCTGAGCAAAACCCTGTCTTTCCAAATCATAAATCTTTTTCTAAAGGGCTAACCATTTTTTTTAATTGGGTCCAATTAACCCCCATCTTCACCCTGGCCTGTCGCACCTTTTTTTTTTTTTTTGGGGTCCAAAGGTAAAAAATTTTTGAGAAAAATTGTCCAGACAATCAACAGATGTGGAACCCAGTCCCTTTTTGGCTCACGTCCAATTTAAAATTGAACGAAATCCGTATCAATAATAAATTAAGAAAAAAATATACTTGTTAAAAATATTTTGAGTAAAAGTATAAAAAAAATGTTTTAAAACCAAATCTTTACAATTCCATAAAAAAAGAATAAATTTTGTAAAAGTGTCAAGACTTTGTTAAATTATTTTAAATATCGAAGATTAATTTCCACTTACAAAAATTGAATCCTCAAAATTTTGGACGGGCCTTCCCTTGATGTATTTTGATGTTTTTCTGATGTGGGTCTATCTCAGGACGATTGCGAAATGGAAAAATAATCTACAATTTTTGTTCATTAAGGACAGACAAACTAAAAAATATAAAAATTTAAACAATTGCACTGAAATGTTTTCCAATTTAAACAGAATAATTTTGTACCTGTGACGAAGGGTAAAAACTAATATCAAATATCTTCCATCAAAAGTCATCAAAAATTTAATTCCAATTAACAGTTTTAATAATCTTTTTCCCCGAATCGAATTTTTAAAAAAATAAAAAAACCATGACAAACTTTAATATAAAAATTTTTACCAAAAATATAACCGACTTTCCTAATGGCTTTTTTCATGTCCGTAATGGTGGCTCTCTTTCTTCTTCCTGCCTCGTTTAAAAATCTCTTCTGATCTAGACTCCATACTTAAAATTTTTTGCAATATCCTGCAATACTCCGATGACATTGCCCTATACAGTCCTTGCCCCTCTTTTTCTGTTTTTTTTTAACTTAATTTCCTTGGGATAAGGTTGTGGAAATTTTCGATCACCACAAACCCTCTCTTTCCCTAAATACTACCTTTAACCTTTAAAAGCGAGTAACCATTTGGAAACATCTTTGAAAGAAAACCCTTAATTTCAAGACTATACAAAATTTTTAGGTATCATGGTCGATTTAAAGTTGATTGGAATTTACTGAAAAAACACTGACATTCTTAAGGGCATTATCGGAGGTTCATTTGGAATCTCTTCCTTCAAACAACGCGATTATACGTAGTCACTTTGATTATGGCAGTTTTTGGGTTGGAGCCATGCAGCATGCTAACTCTGAAAGCTTGACAAAATACAGCCCAAAAATTATGCGCCTAGGCATAATTGGTTGGGCTTCGGGTGGTGCGGTTGAATATATTCTCCTCAATTTATTTTAGCTTTTACTCTACCGTTGGTAGTAAATTTTAAAGTGGGTGATTTTAAGGAGTTAAATTTTGGTTGGGAACTGGTTTGGATTGGAATTTAAACGTCATCTGTCAAAGTAAAAGTTTTCCAGTATACCCTGACATTTGTCATGGAAAACTTACAAACCTTTCAGCACATAATCAATTCCTAAGTTTTTTTACTGTGACTTTTGTTCTTTCAAACCTGTTACATATAGCAAGTCTAATTTAAAAACTTGGGTTAAAATCACAAAACTGTTTTTTAAAAGCAACATTTACCAAATTAAGAATCACCTTTAATTAACCTTGTCTTTCAGGGCTAGCCTTTTATTTTAAAATTAACCCTGGTTTGTAAAATTTCAAGGGTTTTTCCTTGGGGAGAGCATGTAATTTTGTGTTTGTTTCCGTGACCGAACGTTGGTAGATTAAAACAAAAGGGGTCCCAATCCGCCTGGGAAGAATCCGTGGGAACATTCAACTAGAAGTCTAGCCCGGACAGCGCGCGTGTGGGAAAGTAGCTTAAAAGCGTTTCTGTAATCGGCCAAGTTGGGGAACGGGTTGGCGTTGTTGTTTTCAAACTGGGTTTCCCAAGGATAAGCCCGGGTTTTTTCAAAAATAATCTTATAAATACTAAAAAAACTTTATAAATAATAAATGAAAAAATTGTTTTTAAAAATGTTTCTAAAATATAGTGAATAAAAATTCAAGTATTTATATAGTTAAATTATGACATAGGAATACTATTGATGACTGTTAAATAACTTTTAAATAATTTTCTTATATTATTCCAATGTTTTTTTGAATATTTCCTTTAAATTTCCAACCATATTTTTTTAAATTTTTATCTTAAATGCATTATTAAATTTATAGTTTAAATGAACTATACTTGCCAATAATATAAAAATACCAGTCTTTTTAACATATTTATGTTTAATTCTTTAAAATTATTACTTTTCAGTAAAAATAGTTTAACATTTTCTTCTGCTTTCTTTCATCAGTTCAAACATCTGATCCCAAGGCCTGCTCCTTTGCGTCAATTCCCCAGTGGTAATCCATAAAGGATTGGAACGATGCTCTTTCAACTTGATATAAATAATCAGGTTTCCAACGGCCGAATTCCCATACCATGTCCATTGGCGGCATCCGATCACCAAGAATAAGAATTGAACTGGAACTTCACTAACATATCCATTACCCGGGAGCAAAGTGTTATATTTGGCTAAAGTTTTTTGGGGCCGTAGTCAAACCCATTTCTCCCTGAGCGCATGGTTTGGGCAGAAATGAGTTTGCCTTTCGTATTGATGAAAGCAGGGTTGGGAAGGCCCATGAAGAAATTGGGAGCATGTCTGTAAATTGAATTCAAATTTGAATCCTTTTCATAATAAAAAATTATATTATTTTATTTTGCACCTATTTAATAAACTATATCATTGTATTAAAATAAATAAGCAAACTAGTAAAAAAGATTGATGATTCAAACCAAAATTGGTTCCTACCCCGTAAAGGGTTCTGTGTTTGGATGGATTTCAGGGTCCCAACATGAACTTAAGAACCTGAAATAAAAATGATACACAATTAAAACTTTACGTTAAAACCTTTTTTTGCGTATTAAAAAATTATTATTAAAACGTAAAATCCCACATCTTTGCTTGAAAAACCTGGGAATATGGACGGTACGTTGGGTTTAATGTTCATTGAAGTAACCCGCAATACCAAAACCGGAATAAAATAACTTTTCATTGTTTCGGGCCTTAAACTATTTAATCCAAAACGGCTCCTCCTTGAAATGGGCAATGCAAGTAGTTTTGGATTGACCCGTTAAAATCCAAAATTAGTCGACTTATGCCTTTAAATCATAATAAAGCCTTTTCGTGGCTAAAAACTTCCAGAAATCCATATCCTGGTCTGGGTTCTAAGTTTGGCGACAGGAGTTGTTTCCCCGTGCATTACCTAAAACATCCATAACCCTTCCAGCAAGCAAATGGCTGCAACAAAAAGAGACGTTTCCAGTTAATGCCAACAATTAAGAACATTATGGGAAAAGAGTATTTTTTTATAAGTGTTTATATACTATTGCTTACCAAAACACGTCCAGCCCATTAACAATATAATCAGCGAAGAGGGATAGAAACCCATGTAAAAACCAAAAAACCTTTCTTGTTTAGATGGCACTTATTTGGTCTCCAGCCATTAATTGGTTCCTTGAGTTTCTAAAAATAATCCGTCTTCTGTTCCATTTGAACTTAATAGGGTAAATATTTTGCAACAAGAAGGTAATAAAACCATGGGTCATTTGAGTTATTTTCTATACTTAAGGATTTGGTAACCAACGTTAGGTTTTGAAAACCTTTGCATGTTTGGGTGAACAACTAAATTATAATTGTAATTTAAAGAAGTTGGCATTACCGCATCTAATTTCCATCTTCTATAATTTTGTCAAGAATATTCCCTGAGACACTTTTAATTTCTTTTCCCAAATCCCTTCAACCAGGCCGAACGCGACCTTAGACCAATAACACCCAATATTAAAGCTGGTTTAAACTTTTCCGATTTAAGAATGAAGATTCCATTTTTATTGAAAAGGTTCTTTTTATACATTTTAAACCTGGTTTTATCATTTTAATCCCATTCCTTGTAAAAACTGCATCCTGAAACAACAATCATTAGTTTTACCACCCAGGTCTTGGTTTTGTGCATTAAAAGCTTTTTGGCTTTTAAAATAATTGTGTGTTTAAATGGGTTGTTTGTTAAATGGTTCTATAAAAATTCTTAAAGTTAATAACTGGGTCAGTACTATTGTCACATAAAACAATACTTGAAAAAAATGCTTAATATTTTTTAAATTTATATAGTTTTTATTATTGATTATATCAACGGCTGGAAATAATCCATATAATTGATTGACAGCTCATTGATTGACTACGTTTGATTCAATGTCATGCTTATTCATGTTTTCTTGCACTAATTTTAGGTTTTTTGGCTCTTTTTTGAACAACAGTTCGTGTCTTGAACGTCCGCATCACATTCATCAAGTCCTCTCTATTTCACCCATAGTAGCGATAGATGTTTGATTGCCATTATTTACTTTGTTTGACTTTTTATTATTTTGTTTAATAAACGTAAAATTTGAAATAATATTTATTTTTAATTAAATTCAAGAAATCGAAACCATGTCAGTTAATACAACTGGGGTGAAAAAATAATCAAATGAAGGAATTTTTTCTATTTTTTTGTCATCAATTAATTTGCCCAAAATTCACAAAAAATTTTGCATCTAAAATAATATAAAAATAAAAAATTAATGATAAGTGACTTTTAACAGACAGATAACTGTTTTATTTTTAAAGGAAACTCAAACTTTTATAAACGATAAAAATAATAATAAAGTATCGAAATATTACTGCAATGATTTCCTTTGTGAACCTCCTAAATAATTAAAAGGAATCTTGTGAGATAACGACGTCGTTTTTAATAACAAATTTTATGGCATCTCGTAATAAATGAAAGTGTTTCGGTTTCGATTTTGTACCTTATAAAAACTTTTTTAGCTTTAATAACTTGTATACAAAACTAGTTTAAAGCTTTTTTTAAATCTAAAAATTCAAATTAATTATTTTACAATTTTATTAACCGATTAAACATCTTATTGCATAATTTTTTACAGTTTTATAGTTACAAAATATCTCTGACATGATTACATAAAGAACTATTAAGTTATTCCCAATACTAAAATGTTAAAGCTGCCAATGTTGCAAGGTTCCTCAACTTTGGAACTACTGAACTAATAAAGACCCCATCACGTTTTAGACACAAAAACATCTATAAATGTCATTTAATAATTATAGTTATACAACATTTAAAAGATCAACCTTTTACACCTCCAATACCTTTTTTTTCGAAAAAAATAACCTTTTCCATTTTAGTCTTTTTTTTTTCCAATAAAAATATTTTTTCTTTGGGAAAATTTTTAATAAAGAACTTTACTACATAATTGTTTTCTAAAACTTTTTCAATTAATTTACATGTTGTTAGCACCACAGTAAAATAAAAAAATGGTTAACAATAAGCTAAATGGGATAACTTTGTTTTGTTACTATTTCATATCAGCCCTTGGTGCTTTGAAAATAAAATAACAATTGATTCACGGTAGTGATAAAATTTTTATTGGTCAGGTTTTCTTTGTCCGGTAAAATTCGTAAAGAATGGGTAATCCGTCAATGAACCAAATTACCGAGATAGTTCAAAGGTTATCTCATTGAAGTAACTTGGGCCGGTCAATGGTTAGAAGAACTTGACCGATGGGGGCTAAAAAGGTTCTGGGAAAAGAAGGCCCGCGTTAGGGAAGGGAGGTGTCGATCGCCCTCCGGCCAAGGCCAATGTTCTCCTTTTTGCCAGTTTGGGTTGAAGCAGTGGCAGCGGATTGGGTTCATGAAAAAGGGCCATGTTCAGCGGTGGATCAGAGCTGGTTAAGATTATTTTAACGGACAATTTTGGTGTAAAATTTACCGGATATACTGGCTCCCACTTAAGGTAATGCAATTTAATTCCATAAAATTTTTTCAAGACATATCATAACCGACATTTTGATTAAATTAATTACTTTAAAAGATATCAAGTTTAAAATAGGGTGACAAAATCCCTAGGGCCTTTTCGTCCGGAGCACGTTGTTATCCGTTTTGTATTTAAAGATGGTTTAGATACTGTTTAGGTCCGTACTTATTTTTTTAAATTTTTTATTTCTAAATAGTCTTTCTGCTAATTAAATAAACTATAACCAACATTTTTTAATTTAGGTTTTAGCTTTTTGTTATTCGCTTTTGTATTAAAACTGATAATCAAATATTCATTTTTTCTTTAATAATAAATGAATTAAAACCTAACCCCTCCGTGGCCTTAGGTAATGACCCTTCTTTTAAACCGGAATTCGGTCGTTTGGTTTTTTAATAATTATAATTATAAAAATTAATAATTTCTTTTCTGGTTGGAAGGGAAATATGGGGATCCAAATCGTCTGAAAAATGGGAGTTTTGCTTAAAATGGCGTAAAAAACCGATCCCTGGTTGTCAAGTTAAAAATATTTGCATTTAAATTTAGTGACTACTAAATACCCAATTTCACAACCAAATAACCTCTTGGGTTGGCGGTCAGATCCAGTCGCTCTGCGTTATTAAAAACTTTAATCATTATGAAATAAAAATTACTTTACCGGATTTTATCGCGTTTTTTTTTTTAATTTCCCGCGAACGCACCCGGCCGGCCGGTAAGGGGGAGGCGTGACCACGGGCTGGAAAAATGGTTATGGGGCTCGCTGCCGAAAAATCCGTAAAAATTTGTTATAATTATAATATTCGCGCCAAGCAATAGAAATAATTAACTGTTAATCAGGTAAATCTGGGATGGAATAAAGGGAAACTCCCGGATAACTTGGAAAAATGACTATGGTAACGAAAAAAGAAATTAAAACCCAGCCCAATGATGAATTAGAAAATAGAAAGGATACGTTTTTTCTTTTTTTTGTGGTGAAAAGTCTTTTGGTATGGAATAATTTCTTGATTTTCTATAAACCGATTATCGGTCTTATGGAACCATTCTACCATTACCTAATAATTAATAATTTTAAGGTCTTAAGGTTAACTGTTAAACATATTATTATTCAAACCTTAACATATCATATTGATCTTTTTTTAAATTCCTGGTTTTTAAAAATATTGATTATAATTTTTTTTGAACAAATCAAATTTAATACTACTGGATGAAAAAAGATAGCTTTAAAAATATACAGATAAGATTTATAATATTTTTATCTGCGTGAAATTACATATCCCAACAATTATTATAATCATTTTATTTGTCCATTTGATAACTAAAACCCGATAATTTCTACAAATCCTTTGTGTAAATATCCAATAGTTACGTTTTCCGGTATAAATTCAATCAAAATGTTAAAAAAAGTCAATAAAAAACTTTTCAATAAAACCCAGGACCCGAAATTAGAAAATTTTAACAAACTCAAAACTAAAAACTTTTTTCCAGCAAACATATATTTTATTGATAAAATGTGGTGACCTAACAGTAAAAATTAATGGACCCAAAAGTGTTTACAACTTAATTATTTAATCCCCAAAACCTTTTTAAGTGATCACTGTCTTTGGCTGTCTCCAAGATGAACCCGTTTTTTATGTTGGAAGAAAATGCCTAGCCATACTTTTATTGGGTGGGTTTAAATACATAATCTTTCTTCTCTTGGGAAACAATTTTTTGAAATATAATTAAAATGTCCTTCTAATCCATTTCTTACTTAATGCCGGCGACCGTCTATATTAGATATCATCCAACTGCGCAGATATTTAAGAGCACAAAGTGTGCCAAACAAACCTCTGTTCCTTTTTTATGTCTTTAACCTCATTGGGACGAATAACCCGGGCAAGCCCACCCGCAGAGATAAGGGCAACGGCCATATTTTACACCCCTTATCCGTCCGCTTGGGTAATTTCTTTTAACAATTGCTGATCGGCCCAAATTGTCCTAACAAACCAAAAACAACGATAACACAAAGTTAATGCCCACGGACTTCCAACCCACGACTTCCGGTTTTTATAAAGCAAAGGTCCAATACCCTGGGCCACTGGGCAGTTAATATCAAATAAAAAAACAAATAAATAAATAAAATTCTAATTGCATAATTTGATAAAAAATATTATGCAATTTTCCAAACTAATTTCGATTAAATAAACACTTTCCCCTAATTATATTTGCTTTCTGTCTTATTGATTTTAATAAAAGATATCAATAAAATCGCATTTACAATTATTTTTGTCGACCGTTACAATTTAAATAGTTAAATTTTCCTTCCTTTGCCATCCTGAACACTTACCATGTCAATAATACGGTGATATAAAGAACAACAAATTATCATTGATTGATAAATAATAATGCATTGGGTAATACGGTTTCATGAATCGGTTATAATGCCCGTTATCTAAGGTTAAAATATTTTAATAATTTATTAAAATATTTAACGGCATTTTCCAATCCAAAACAAGAACTATTTTATTTTCATTTTAAAATCAAAATTAAAAGGAAAAATTTTGGTTTCAATTATCTGAAATATCTTTTCTCTGGCCATCTTGACAGCTCACACTTTCTCCTAGTAAAGATAATAATTATCACTTTAGAAACTACAGATCGTGGTAATATTTTCAATCTCTTTAACAAATACTATTCTATAATAAATTACACTATTTGCAAATATAATCAAATTACAACTTACTTTTGCATGAATACAGACTGTGCTATATGTTGTGTCATTCATAACTTTTATTTAGGAAATTTATTAACAATGAAATTTCTGTTTAAATCCATATTTAGGAGATAAATTAATAAAACATCTAAATAAGTATTTTTTTTGGTTTTGTTTTCTTTTAGTAAACGACTGACCTTGTCTGATACAAAATAAAGAAACTCTTTCATTTAAGGCATTTACACTTTGAGATTTTTAACTGTTAAATAAACGCGGTGATAGCGTTTCTTCTTTATCCTTTCGATTATACTTCGGCACGTAGATGGGATTGTCTACAGGAGCGTCATTTTTATTCCTTTTGAGGGATAGTTATCTACGGATTTCCTTTTAAATGCATCAACCAAAAATAGTTATAATATAACGAATACAAAAGCATATTCGTCTTCTGAAACAGGGAAATATTTAAATAATGTAAAGGATTTTTTCTCCTAAACTGCGCATGCGTAATGGCAGTATTAGCGAAATATTGTGTTACAGTACAAAAAGTAATGTTGGTTACTCTTTTTATACATATGTAAAATTGAATAGATTTAGTGAATATTTCATTATCATCATCATCTTCATTATCAGCCTGTGATAATCCCCTGCTGGACATAGACCTCCTTAATGCACGCAACCGCTTCCGATCTTCGGCTATTATCATTCAGTCCACACCCATACGTTAATTAGTTTCTATTATTGCTTAGATTTACCTGTCGGATAAAAATTTTAAATATGCTGACAGATGCCAAGAGTCTACTGAAGCTAAATGAGTGCTTCCATAAATATTGCACAGTGTTTTTAATTGAATAAGATCTTAAGATACGTTTGCCTTTTCAACAGGGCGGCCAAAGTTTTTGGTGAGCACAGCACTTCACTACAAAGTGGTCATTCTACACTTTAAAGAGTTCATTCAAGGATCAACCAGATAACATAAAATAATATTAACAAGCTTCGCTCCTACAGTTTCATCGCAAACGTGATAACAATTAATAGTAATAAAAGTATTTATTGTATTTTTATATTATTTTATTCGAGACCCAACAAATAAAAGTCGAGTTTTTAGCCATCTGCAATTATATTGCTTGATTAAATTAACCATTTAAAAAGAATTATAAAACAAAAATTTACTACTTACCACCAAGTTTACTCATAAACAAAGTATTATTAGTTTTACATTTTAATTTATTTTTACCGTTTAAAATAGATATCCAATCACACTACAATTTAAAAAAAAATATTCTTTATATTTTAAAAAATATTCTCTTTCCGTGCTTCTAGTGATTTTCGATGCACGCCGGAGTAGCTCTTTGCCGATTTTTTCATACCAATTATACTAAATGTCATATTTGACTTAATATCCACATATTTATTTTGAACAGCCTATTTTGATTTAAGTATGATTTTTTTTGTAACTGCAAAATAAATACCTAAATTATTAATATAAAATTGACATAAATTAACACTTTAGATACCGCGCGCATATAAAACAGCTACAAAAATGCACTACTAAGTTTTCGAGTCATAATATATATATATATATATATATATATATATATATATATATATTTAATTTGCTTCTACTGTTATTTTCTAAAACAAAATGAAAAATACAATTCATTTTAGATTAGTTGATCATAACTTGACTATTAAACGATATAATTGTCTTAAAAAGTAAACGTAACTCTTTACATAAAATTCAGCTCGCCACGCAGTATTCTCCGCCGCCGTGAAATCGTCTCGCTGCGCCATCTGTATGAGTTTATGAGTGACCTGCGCTCATAGGCCTTTTGTCGCACCGCTGACGTCATCGCGGTTGGAATTTATTGCGCTACCTCAAGCGGTCGGCTTGCACGGCTGTGTTTCCCTTTTTTTTTTTTTTCCGTTGAAAATCCAGCTTACGGATTCCCGCCAAAGTTAGGGGCAGCGGGGATATGTGGGCTCCCGGACCAAGATGGAGCGACCGGTTGTTCCTTTCTCATGTCGCTGTAGCCGGGGCCGCGGCGCTGATATCAGTCTTCGCCGCCAAAACACCCTCACCCTGGACCCGCATCCTGCTCAGGGACCTGACCGCAGCACCGCGTGGACGGTCGCCGGCCCTTGCGGAAGCCATACTGCCACTCCCAGATTTGGACCGACGTGCTCCAGGTGCTGGACGATGCGACCGCCACGATTCTCAAAGAGTTTTCCACATTGTCCAACACACGATCGGCCTGTTGGCGGAGGGCGAGTCCGCAGGACGCCCTCCTTTGGATGAGGACGAGTCTGCCTGTCTTCCAACTCTGTGGTATGAAGGCTTGGCCAGATGGCAGAAAACATCGTCCTCACTCTGGCTCTAGGGCGTCCCTAGGGCCAGCGCCATCGCGCGTCCAGGAATGCCATCGGGACTCGGGGCGGTGCGTTTGCCCTTTTTGAGAAGGCACCGAACTCTCGGGTGACTTCTGGCGCTTCCGGAACTAGGTCGACCTCATCCGTGCCATCTGGGACCATCGAAGGTGCCGTGTCTCCTCTCGCTGTGGGAATAAAGCCTCGGCGTTCGCCGCAACCAACTGCGCGCCAGACTCTCGATAGTGGGGGGCCCAGGACGAAGCCTGTTCATCACCATTTTGTGAGGCTGCCCCACGGATCACCTGTCTAGCACGCCACAACTCCTCTCTAGCCAGCGGCGAAGCCCTCGGCTATTCCCACCGAGCCAATCTTTTGCTGCTGAAAGAGGCGAGCAATTCGGCCTCCAGGGCCGGGTCTCTGCGCCGTCGTCCCCGACAACGGGTGTACTGGCGCCTGCCACAATGCACTCTCGACGCATCGCGGCAGTTTCTGAATTCCACCAGTACACCGGCGTTTAGGAGGAGACGTTTGGCCCGGACATCGACGCATCACACCTTGTGACATTGTGTCCCGGAGCCATTGTGCCTCCCCTCCACATCGACAATGTCGGGCGCGAAACCCACGATGCACTATGCCGCGTCCTTCAGCGCTCTCGGTCCAGGCTTCCGAGGCGCCACTAAGGTCGTCGTCCTCGAGGGTCGCAGGGCCGGTATGGGTGTCTGGGAGGGCGGAGATCCTGAATCGGATGTAACGATGATCCGACAGGGTCTCGACGCCGCCAACACCTTCCAGCCCTGTATTCGGCGAGCCAGGGCGGGGCTGCAGACGCTACATCAACGATCGACCCGCCCTGGTCTCGAACACACGTGTTTACTGAACCCCTGTTTAAGACCGACAGCCCGACCTCCAGGGTCACGCCTCAGTGTCCTTCCCGCGCGTCTGCCGCAGGTGAACCCCAAGCCGGTGATTTGGCGTTGAGATCCCCGCGACCAGCACAGGGAAGGGTCCGTAAGAACGGATCAGTGACCTAGTCGGTCTAGGTAGCCCTCGAAGTCGGCGAGAGATCTGTTGGGAGAAAATGGTAAGTACAACCACAATATCTCCCAACAGGCGCCGACGAAGCCTGGACCTTTCTTCCACGTCCCTCGATTATGGGACCGCAGCAGTCCCGCAGACCACTGCCGCAGTATCGGACAGGTCCCGGCCAGTTATCGCCGGGGAACGTAATATGGTTCGACACTACGGCCACCTGAATCGACCACTGCGCCATGCTCTGAAATAACAGATCCTGAGCTCTGGCGCGTGGTTCAGATTTGTCTGAGGATGCTCAGCGTGGTCATCTTTATTCGAAGGCCATTTGAGTCCCCTCAGCCGAAGCGCTGGGCTTGGGCAGGCTCCGCCCAGGCTCTCCTTATTTGATCCGCCTCCTGTCGGGTTTGGTGGTCGTGCAGGCTGCACTCCCCAACCTATAGGCCAGCTGGTTTAGTTTCCGCCGCGCACATACAGTGTGCGCGGCCGTACACTCTCTGCTTTGGTGGCCTGGCCACAGCTGTAGCACTGCTGCGTCGACGACCGTATGGCACTGCTCCGCTCGTGCCGATTTCGAGGCGTGGAAGCAGCGCATCGGACGCACCGCAAGCAGTTTCACCTGAACTGAACACCACCCGATCAGGAGGCGCCACCATCAATTATTTTTGGTGGCTGCCACGGGCAGCGCACCTACAACTCCACCAAGACCCGTGCCCACTCCACCAGAGTTCACCCATCCGTGGACTGCTCTGGTGCCGCCGACTTGCTACCGCTTGCGCAGCGCCGGTCGCACCCTGGCCTGGGTTGGTCCGGGGCCTTCTTTCTCCCTTTTGCCCTTCCTTTAGGGAAGGTTATAAGGGCATCAACCTTGACTTAGGGGCGCTTCCGCACCCCTATCTGTTGCTGCACGTGGTGGGGCGGCAGGGGTAGCAGGAGCAGCAGGGCGCAGGGGCAGCAGCAGGCCTCACCATGCCGCAAACGTGGGGCCGCCCGTTTATCGGCGGCCAGTAGAGGACGGAGCCGCTTCTCCGGCAGTGGTGGTCCCAATGTCGTCGCGGTGAGCCTGGAGCATGGGCCCACCATGTCCACGATGAGGCGCCTCAGGTTTGTTCTAGGTCCGTAGGCGGTCCCTCAACGTGGACATCATCCTTAGCAGCGGCTTCAACGCCGGTTCTCCTTTTCAAGCGCGTCGCACTTTCTCTTCGAGGGCCTCCACCCGAGCTACTGGAGCCCTTTGTCAGCCAGTATTTGCGGATCTCGGCCGACTGGGTGGAGCGCTCATCACGTCCACCGACTGTTTTACGGCGGAGGAGCACTCTTTAAGGCACGCTACAGTGCCGCTTTAGGTTGCCTGATCTTGTGGCAACCTGGGAGATGATCTCAGATTTTTGAGCGCCATCTCCTTTGCATCCCTTCGCCGTTAAGGCATCCTCCTCCACGGCCTCTCGCTCCTCAGGCGGCCTCTACCATTTCATCAAGCGTGCGGTCCTTTCCGCACGCTCTGTTCCCTCAGGCCTTCCTTTTTTGCCAGCAGGACCAGATCGTTGGTAGGGTCCCTGCTGCCGCTACTTCGACCGCGATCTCACAGCTTTCGCGGTTGGGCGTTTAGAAAACGCCCATGTTTATCTCGCATCGAGGAGACGCAGGTCGCCCTTTTCTTCCGCCGATACCACCTTTTGCGCCGCTGATCCTCCTCACTGGAAGACTCACTTTGAGTGCCAGCCGTATCTCTCTAGTGCGCTTCCTATAAATGAATTTGGGAAAACCCGCGCCTTCACCATCAGAGACAGGCCCTCACCTGGTCCGCGCCTCTCCCTACACTTGAATCGAAATCCAAATTCTCGCCATGTTCGTTTTTTCGTTCCTTCTCTCCATGTTTGTTTGATTTTAAATTTCCATTAAAAATCCCACGAGTAGTAGGTAAAACATGTCCACCGGGCCAGGGACCATGTAGCACCGGTAACCCTAAATACGCCTGGGGGGCGGGAAGTTCCCAGGGTGTGCCGCTAATGTATCAGGGTGTATCGTTCCAGCCGCTCTTGCGAGCACCCGACGCCACGTACCACAACGCCGAGATCAACGGTTTTTTAGAGAGGTTGTCTCCTCGCGGTCCGAGCCAATGAAGGAGGACCCTCAACTCTGCCAGAGCCGCGAGACGTGATCCACGACACCACGACAGGCTGAGATCGCCGGTGTTCGGCAAAGCCGAGTGTAATACCGAACGATCACACCGTCCCCTCTCGGGACGGTGTGATTCATCTCCATCTCGCTCTTTACCCTTTGCCCTAATCCCCCACACACATTCATCCTTTGCTCTTTCATACATCACGCTCGGCGGCAGGCCTCGCACGGAGGTGAACCGCTCGCATCCCTTGTTCCCTCTTAACAAGAGGGTACCGGAGCGAGTTCTGAAGCCCGCCGACAGGCTCACCTGTAGAACATGCTCCTAGCCACATCTCTACCCTTTAACGGAGCAGGGACGCAGCACCCCTGTCGTTTCAGTCCGCGCCGGCTGAAGCCGTACCCCCATATCTGGGGGCGTCCTATCCGCAACCTGGGGACGCGCCGGATGGGAGATCTGACAACACCCACCGGTCCAGGCGACCACCTACCCTATCCAACACCACCGCATTCCCACCCTCCGTCCTTCCAACGCTTGGCGGTTCCGCCCCGCGTGCTATTTGCCAGCGCCGGAGCCGACTCCGAGCGCACAGCGGCCCGCCGCCGCCTCAAAGAGCCAGCATGCTAGCCATAAGCAATGGCGGCACTGGCAATAACGCCGCGTCATTTTAAAATCTCTAGATATGTTTAATCTAGATGAGGTTCAACCAGGCAGCAGATGATTTCACCGCCACCGCCGGCGACGCAATGGCTAGGTTTTCCATTCTTGTGAAATATAAAATTTAATTACTGCCCTTAGGGCTTAGGTAGCGACGCCCTAGCAGTAGCCAGACACCCCATTAGGTGTGGACAAACACACACACATGACATCGGCCCCACCGGTGAGGACGAACTTACACATCCTTTGCTATATGTAGCTTAACACCAAATTAGATAGGAGCGGTGCTGGAGTTTCTTGCGCCACTTCTTCTCCTAGCGCCAATGCTTTAAGAAGTGGTAGTAAAGTTTAGATAGAGCTCTTCTAGCTATTAAAATTATCATTGCAAAGCGTCTGAATCGAGCCGAGGCGTCGGCCCACCTGGACAGCCCTCGATTCAGCATGCTAACGGGTACCAGAAAAGTGACAGCCCAGCCGAGGCTCCCTTCTGGGGCCCTTGGTGATATTAAGTTTTTAGGGGAGACGCCTGTGGGCCCTCTAAACCCGTTATGTTCTAATAGGTTTATTCCACAGAGCACGAGATCCATCAAAAAAAAAAGTATCTTCTTTATCCTTATGATTATGCTTTGGCACGTATCTGAGGATTCTCTACAGAAGGTTAAAATTTTATAAAATGAAATCCATCGCTTTAGAAGGATAAGGAAATACACCTTCCTTTCAAACTACAAAATCTTTCGTTTCTAGCTGTGCATTTATCTAGTATTAATGTCAATATTTATATGGCTGATTAAGATTTGAGCCCTTCAAACCGAAACACTATGTGTTTCGGTTTGAATTCGTTTAACACTATAGCAGCCAGCGAATTCCTGCGTAAATGAGACTTAACATCCTATGTCTCACGGTAGGCGCGTTGGTGATACCCTGTATGACCAATGTATATAGGCGTCGGTGACCACTTTGCAGACTGCTCGT
This sequence comes from Lamproptera curius, assembly GCA_029286875.1. Taxonomy (NCBI): domain Eukaryota; kingdom Metazoa; phylum Arthropoda; class Insecta; order Lepidoptera; family Papilionidae; genus Lamproptera; species Lamproptera curius. Next base: position 80,734 of record JAGSMT010000154.1, read on the forward strand.
CTGCCTGGGTATGCAATAAAAAAAAATAGTTGGAGCGTTTGCCCTAGGTAAACGTACTCCGAAACCACTTCGAGGAGGTGCCGTCAATGATCGGTCCCGGATCAACGTGCTCTTTAAACCTGACCTTGGTTTTTCATCCCAAGTTCATCCGGAGACCGATGCGTGCAGAAGATTCAGCCAGGCTTTGCACCATTTTCTGCGGTCCTTTGCGGTCTCAGCCATGATGACGATATCGTCCGCAAATCGCAGATGTGAGATGTACTCGCGTTCACATTTATGCCGTGTCCTTCCCAGTTGAGCGTCCTGAACATGTCCTCGAGGATTGATTTAATTGAGGACATTTTTACTAAAAAATTATCACTTAGTTTTTTCCTATATTTAAGTAAAACTTATACTATATGTAAATATTAACCAATAGCATCAAGAATCTGGACATTGAAAAGTCTATTGAAGACTTGATAGTTGTAACATGATGTAGCAATTAATAACAATCAAACTCATAAAAAAGGCTGTCAAATCAATCTATTTTTATAAAAAAATTTAAAATTCGTTGAAATTTTGTAATATATAGAAAATTTGAAAAATATTACTTAAAATAACGATATGAAACTACCTATTTTTAAGAAGATTATTCGATCTACTTTTAAATAATAACTTGTCATGAAATACCGAGCACAAACGTGAAACCATATACCGAAAGGACCACAGAATTCAATTTCGTTGCAGACAAAATAAAAACTGTACAAACCCGACCGATATTGTAAATCCCGATTGCGGTATTAGCATACTTCGATGTGGGACTTTGGTTTTAGCAATAGTGCTCATTTTAAATGTCTAAAATATCGGTACGTTTAGTAACTATGTAATAAATGTTTTTGTTTGTTAATACAATATCATGTAGCATCAAATATAACTTGTACTATGGCATCTATTTATAAAAGTATTTTTTTTAATATGAAATTTATAATACATATGTACATACAAATATAAAGAAAGAGGGGTTATTTGATCGTCTGAAAGAATATAGAATAGGACAGAGCAGAGCAGAGTAGTTTGCCGTAACTGCCATAAAAAGTATGTTTTAATCCGTTTTAATGCATTTACGATAGAATAACCTCAAATTTTAATAATATATATAAATATATAATATATATAATAGCATCTACAAAATTGCTGATAGTATATGTCTATCCAAAATAAACATCCATCACATGTAACAATATATATTTTAAAATGATATGGTTAATGAAAATGTTAATTGGATAGAAATTAAGAAAGAATAAAAGTCTTACAGATATTTAGTTTTAACACAAAGATTGCGCTTTTGAAATACTGAAGATTAAGACATAATTCTTAATCGCTATTTTCTGCAATCAATTATGTGCATTTGAGTTATAATCATGTTTTCTTATCATTTGTTTTATGTTTTGTGTTGTATAAAATGACAATATGGACTTTGCTCAACGTTATAGCTAAGTCGTCGACTGGTCGCGTAAATGTCTGACAATAATAATCTAAAATATGACTGTATCCACTGATACACTAACTTCTAAGTTAGTAAGTACACGCAAAACAAATAAAATTTTAATACAAAAATACAACAGACTTAAAAATCAAGTAAAGTATTATAACTGTTTCGACGTTTTCGACGACGTGAGACTAGTGTTGTCTTGTTTGCATATTTATAATTACACGATACTGTTGATTGAAATTTTAATGTAGATTAAATCGATAATGTGTTAATTGTAAAAAATAGCATAAGAATTTTTGTTATTAATAGAATTATTATCTGTATCAATATTTATTATTTACAATTTAATGTAGCTTCTAAACGATTCATTTAATTTTCGTGGCATAGATTGTCGGTCAATAAAATGATACCTAACAGTCTGTAAAATATTGATGTTTTCAATTCTAAAAGTGATTTCTTAATTTACGTTACTGTCCCCGATTTCTATCACTGCGGCTTAATCTTTAACACGATTGGAGATTTTTGGGTTCAATGGCTTCAATGGTATTTTTATCTTGCCATAAGGAATTTTTAAATACATTTACGTCCATAAGTAGGTCTATACAACAATTTTAAATCACCCTTAAAATTTCAGCCCATTTCTCTGTTTTTGTGTGTCTATTTTTAAGGCTATTTAAGGTGTTATAAAAAGGAATTTTTATCGAAAATTGTTTTATGATTATTTGACATACTTATACATACATACATGGCTTTCTTATGATATCTGACATATATTTAAAGAATATACAATTTTAAGGGCATTGACAAGAAATAAAACTCGCTTCGACTTGAATACCTCCTTCTTTTGGTAAGTTTGTCAGTAAAGGTAGAAATTACTATCTCGATAACAAAAATGTAGCAATTATTTATTTTTGTATAAAGAACATGTATCTATCAAAATTATATATTTTTTAATAATGTGAAATGATTGAAACAGCTATTATCTCTTATTAATTTTGTTCACCTACGTGATATGTCCTAACCATTCAATAGATAGCTGGTCAATAGTATTTAAGGCTGTATTCTCGCTATTGTACTTTGAACTGTGCAAATAACAAATAAATAATTAGAATACCATCCTTTTCTAGAGATGGAATTGTCGTATTTTCAGATTGGCTGCAGGGCCCATGGTTATGGGACATCCTATTGATGATGTTCGTCTGGCTGTGAAAATGTTACAAAGCCACCGTTAAATACGCACGTACTGTTGTCTATTGGCTATTGTACATTGTCTCTCAACTTTAAAACTTCTCTATAATTCTTGGACGGCATGGACAGTTACCACAATCGTAGCGTTAATGTCATCCACAGTGTTACAATAGTCTACCTTTGGTAAAATTATATGTTAAATTGATAAAAGCGAATGATAAATTCCAACAGAAAACTTTCAAGTTCTTAGCTAGAGGCACGAAACGGATGAATTTTAAACTTCATAAGACGATATTTTAGGCTAATATAAAGATACAATGTTAAGATTTTTTTCTACTAGTCTGCGACAACTGCCCGTATTAACAATATAGATATTTATAGACATTTATGATTACAGGGAGATCATTAAGTAGTCAGCGTTTATCTTGAGTAGATATCAAAATCATAAGGAACGAAAATGTATGATTATAAATCATACATTTTCTTTCTTTACGTTGTTTATTACCTTCTATGTACTAAGAAAATATCCCTTACCCAAATGAAGTTGTACAAATATTTGCTATACGTATAATGTGTGTATTCGCAGTATGAAAGTTATCATACCATTGCTAAAGGGGATCATGGTAAATATCATGATCCTGTGGTTTGTGTTGCTTACTTGCTAACATTAGTTTAATAATCTTGCAAACGATTTAGTATACGTTACCTATTGCATATCACTTATTATCTTGACTTAAAGTGCAAACAATGTTTTACTGATGAAATTAGAAGGTAGCGGATTTAATTCAAGATAAGAATAATTTTTATTAAATAACGTAAGCAAATTAAATGGCGACTGAGATTCTATGTGTCAATTAAATTTACTTATTTAATTAATGAAAAAAGAATATGCGATTCATAGGATATTTAAAAAAAATATTATTAGATTTATCAATGCTAAAATTTTAAACAATAAATGAAATTTGTCCTAGTTGAGTTAATAACCCTTGTACGAGTACTTTGAAAATGATATATATTTAAAAAAAAACAATGATTATTTCTTTTATTTACGCGATTAATAAAGATAATCAAAAACATGGGCACTTCGGCCATGTTTTTTTATCCCATTTAATCATAGAAACGAACAGTTCATAAATTTAAAATAATAAATACTTTTTTTCTAGATTAAATATTCATTTACTCACCGATATAATAAATAAAATCAAAGAATCTCATATAGTTAAAAATGATTAAATTGAGTTTTTGATATAATATGATCTTATCTTTTGGTAATTACTATTTAATAAAAAAAAAAAAACCTCCGTAATATTTAAAATTTATTAAATGAAATTGTTACTTTTAAATTATAAATTTAGATATCCCTGTATTAAATATATATTAGCTCTCTTTTAGCATAAGTATAAAACCTTAGTAGATTAATGCAACCTTCATAAAAATCCTGTTTTTATGTTTTCTCAATAAGTTAATTTGAAAAATGTGAACTGTTCATAACCTATAGGTAAATCATATGTATATAAAATAACCTTTCCCTTTATCAGCGATTCACTGAAGTAATTATAACCTCTGACAGTTTCGCAACCTATTAAGTCGAGAGAGTCGAAAGAGTGTAATATATATATATAATATGTTATCTATTTTCTATTATAAATAGAAATTTATTATGTAAAATATATTACTTAAAATTGTTTTAGTTATAAATATATACTATGTTTGTCTGAATAGAAAACTTCAGATATTTTTAGACTATGACCCTACTACCTATGATGTAGAAGCGTTATTTTTTTGATTAAAATGCATGAAACGGTTTTTGTAAGTCAACTGATAGCATAATGCTTGCACGCACGCACATATACACACTCACCCGTATAAGGCAAAGAACTGCTATCGTTAAATTTCTCTACCAAAAGGAATTTAAGATCTTAAAATCTAGACTCGATAGATCTAAATGATCTATCGATTCATGTATGATGATATATCGATTGTAATAATATTAAATTTGGAATAAGTATAGCACCTTATTAATACGAAGATTATACTTTTACCATTATATTGAAACTATATGAATTAGCCTGTTTATCAAGTTACAGATTTTTAATACGTTCGATGTTCAAAGTCTGAAATACAACCCATTGGCAGTCATGAAGATTACGATCAGAGAGTTTAATATCAACCTACTTAAAAAACATTTATAATAGAATTTAATTTTTTTTACAAACATATGCACTTGTTACGTTTATTAGTATAATAATTAATTAAATCTTTTTAGAATATTATTGACTTGAAGTCAATAAAGTCAAGTCTTGACTGTAGATAATAGTAAATATTTATTAAAATAAAAGTTCTAATAAAAAAAATGCATGTTTGTAAGTAAGATTATAAATATAAGACCTCAAGGGTATAACAAAGAATTAAAGGCGATAGTTCACTGCCTCCGTAGCCTAGTGGTATGGGCGTGTGCCTTAGATACCGGAGGTCGTGGGTTCGCATCCTGCGGGGACTCAACAAATTTTCATTGTTGTTTCCTAGTTGGTTAGGACAATTTGGGCCGATCACCCAATTGTCTGAAAAGTAAGATGACCCATGCGTCGGATGGGCATGTAAAAAGTCAGTCCACCCACCAACCCGCATAGGACCAGCGTGGTGGGATACGGTCCGAAACCCCCTAATGAATACACCCATTTTAGGGGAGGTCTATGTCCAGCAGTGGACTATCACAGGATGATGATGAAATTATATTCAGAAGGACGCTTTACATAATTAAAACGGACGTTGTACTTTTACCTACTATGTTAATTCCAAAAGTAATCAAGATGTTTATCAGTTCAAAGATTAATTTAAAACTGTAACAACGTTCAACGTCCGATTTATTATTCAATGACGCAATTAGTGAAGATAACGCGAAGTTATTTCGATACTTATTTGCCTACAAGACAATTTTTAATATATTTAGGTATTTTCTTTTTGATGTAAGGTATTTAGATAAATCTACTAATTATAAATCTGAAATTTCAGTAAAAAATAAATTATTCTTGTGGAAGTGACGACTTCTGCCTATAAGGTTTTATTTAAATAAAATTCATGAGCTTACTGCAGTTACTACGGTTACTGCCTACGTATAAATTAAAAAATACTATTAAAATACTATATGTACGTACATATAATATGTACGCCGATTAAAACATTTAAGTTTAAAATAAAAACAATTATTATTCCTTAAAAATAAAAGCCAGCCAGCATTGCTATTAATTTAAGATCATAAACAGATGCACAGGCATGACGTATACTCAAAGACCAATACCACTATGCATTTATTTTTAAAATGAATAAAATACAGAATTAGTTATCTGCTCCCACTTTACAGTTTTAAGGTTATTATAACGTGAACAAAATCTTTATTTTAACTGTATAAAAATAACTTTATTGTTAAAAAGTGCCATACATTTCTTAACTTTACGGATCTACTGAAAATCAGGATTCGTGAAATTTCCCTAACCCATGGGACTAAACCTTTTTCTGTTTTGCTGTTAAAATTTTCCAAAATTTTGTTTTCTTTTCCAAATTTAAAAATACTTTCTTTTCTTTCCAAAGTTAAAAACATCATTTATTTTATTAAAAAATTAAACGAAAACGTAAAGGGAATTTGAAACTTTTTCCTTGAAATTTAAAAAAAAATGTAAAGAACTTTTATTAAACATCGGGTTTAAAACAAAATCCCACTTTTTTCCAAGTGAAACAAAAACAAAACCCTTTTTCATATTCAAATTATCCAAAAAATATTTTATTTTAAAAAAGTTAAAATTTTTTTTATGTTTCACGTAAAAAATTTAATAAATTTTAACACCTAATGATTCCAAAATTTTCCCTTTGTTTTTTTTAGATTGGGAATGGGTTTTTTTTAACATTTAAAATTTTGAAAAAAACAATTCGGGAAATGAAAAAAACCTTTACCACCTTTTTTTGGGAAATTTTTTTAAAAAATGATAAATTTACCCAAAAATTTCCAATTTTGGAACCCCTTTTTCATTAGGGTTTAAAACCGGTTCCTTTGGCGATTTTGGGGTTGGATGGAACTTGTTTTTAAACCCCTAATTAACCCATGGGGATTCCTTTTCTTGTTTTGGTAGTTTTAGGAAATGGGGCCATTGCCTTAAAAAAAGAAAATAAATTACTTTTCCCCCCAGGATTAACCCCACGAATATTTAAAATAAAGCAAAAACGTAAAAGGGGGTTTGTTTTTTTAAATGTCTTTAAAATTTGTCCTTCAATTTTTATAAATCCATAAAATACAAAAATTAATTTTCATAAAAAGGAAATAAACTTTTATAGAAAATCACTTGGGGTAATTAATTTTAAATAAAAGATTAATTTTGTTTTTCAGCACAAAAAAAAATTTAAAAGAATTTTAATTTCCCTTTTTTAAATTAATTTTTATTTTTTTTAAGGAATAAAATTTTGAAGAACATAAAAAGTAGTCCCGGTTGTATTTTTTAAAACATGTTAACTAGCCTTTTAAATTAATAGGATTCATCCCATTAATTTAAATACCATCTTTAATTTGGGAAAGGACAAATATAATTAATTTAACTGGATTCACTTTTAGCAAGTGTGAGTAACCAAAGAAATAATTTTTCATTTTTTCCCCCTTTACCCCTTTTATAAAAACCAAATGGACCAATTTGTTTTTAAAAACGCCAAATTCCTTTTACAATTTTTATAATATTAATAAAAATTATTTTTATAAACGTTTCCCAAATCGGTATGAAAAATCAACGATTAATGGAAAAATTAAAAATTAATGCCAAAACCAAAAATAAATTTTTATTTAACTTTTTTTTATTTTTTGGTTTTACGTAATTTTCATAAGTTAAAAAGCTTGGTTTAACTGTTAAACAAAAAAAGAAAAATTTCAATAATTATAAATAATAATTTAATTAGGGCAAACAAAATTATTTTCCCAAAATAATAAAAGAATAGAGTTTGAAATAAATTTTTCTCAAAAACCAAAATTTTACAAATTTTTAATAAAATAACACAAAGAACGCAAAAAAAACTTAAAATTTAAAAACGGAAAAATTTTTTATGAAACTTTAAATTTTAATTTTAAACCAAAGAGTTCTTGTTAAGGTTTGAAAAAACAAAGAAAAAATGGAAACCTAATAAAAGGTTTTGGGGTTTTGGGTTTTGGCAAGTTTCCAGGGAAATTTTTTAAAGAAAGCCGGAAAAAATAATTTAAAAGTATTTTAATATTCCGGGGCCAAAACAAAGTTTTGGAAAAGTTTAATTGGGGTTAAATTTTTCAAAGAAAAATCAAAGGCAAAAAAAACTAAATTAAAAAGGGAAAACAATTATAAAAAAAATTTTTGAAAGACTAAAAAATTTTGGTTTTTCAACCCCTTGAAAAGGTCGAAAAAGACTAAGAAAAAAGTCCAATGGGTTTTGGGGTTTTTAAACCAGGGTTTAAGTGCCGGAAAATAAAAAATTTGGGATATTTTAAACCAAAATTCTTTTAAAAAGGATAAAAGGGTTTATTTTGGGAATATTAAAAGTTAAATATAAAAAAAGTGCCACCAAATCCCCTTCTTTCTTTTCTTTTTGGATTTGAAAGTTTCAAATTTAATTGTAAATCAAATTTTGTAAACAAATGTTAACGGGAATTTAGAAAATTCTTTTTCTTCTTTTTTATTAAAGAATTTAAAATTTAAAAATTTTGGGAAAAGTTTCCCTTTATAAACTTTTAAACTTTTATTGTAACTTACAATTTTATTTATTTTCATACGAAAGTTTTTTTGTTTTATTTTATTTAAAAAAATTTAAATAATTTGTTTGGTTTATTCATTAAAACGTTTTTTGGACTAGGCCTCAAAAGGGAAATTTTTTTTTATTTGGACAAAATCAAGCTTTTTGCGTTGTTTTAAAAAACCTTTAAATTCAAATATTTAATTAATTTAAAAACTTTTTTGGGGTAACCCAAATCCATTTGATTTTTGTATAATTTATCATAAAATTAATCCCCAAAATTTAAAGTTCAAAGAAAATAAAGGGGTAAAAATATTTCAATTATTAAAACTATAATTTATTGTCAATTTTAAATTAAAAATAAATTTGCATAATTTTACAAAAATAATTCCCAAATATCTAAAGGGTTAGAAAAAATTTATTTAACATGGATTTATAATAATTTTTGTAATTTCGCAAAAATTTAAATTATAAAATACTTTTAAAAACGTTTTTAATGATTTTTTTTAATAAAAATTAAAATTATTTTTTTTTAAATATGAGTTGCTTAAATGTCACATGATGAACCATATATATATTTAAAAAAAAGTCAAATACAGATGTATTAAAAAAATGTTTTAAAGGACTTCACAGAGAACGTTTGCACGATGGAAATGAATATTTCCATGTTGGTCATTCGAGTTTGTCCGGTTGGGTCTTCGGTTAATGTGCGGTAAGATGTCCCAACCAACTCACCATCAATAAAATTTTGTTCCCTTGTTTTTATAATTGTTCTGAGTATGACCTCTTTAAAATTAAGCAGTGTGAAAAGGTGATTCTAGTGCAATCATTGAGAATCTTGTGTGGTTTTCCTTGTTTATAAATTATGTTTTTTAAGTCAGTTTTGTTGATCTCCTTAGTAACTATTTCATAATATGATAAAGGTTAAATCGGTAGTCATTATAGTAATTATTTTTATCTTTATACCTAGACGATTTTTGTAACAATTTATCCTCCAAACATTTTTATCTTTTTTTATATTTACACGGATGTGGTTACTAGAGTTTATTCAATAATAGCCTGATGACTTTGAGACGATTGTCAAATGTAAATTATAAACATTGTTCCGTCGGTAGTGATTCCCCCACCTATTTATGTTTACAAAAATTTTAAAAGTAAAATCACATAAAACGTTTTATTTTAATGGTGTTTAAAATGTTAAAATTGGTCAATTGAAAAATAATTTTTTTTTCCCCTGTAAACCTCCCTGAATCAAATACAGAAATCTATACAAATTTAAATTATATTTTTTTCCACACCCTTTTGTTCCCATTGCTGAGCAAAACCCCTTTGCTGAAATTAAATCTTTTTTTTCTAGCCAGGCTAACCATTTTTTTTAATTGGTCCAAGGTCCGCCATCTTCCCTAGGCCTGTCGCACCTTTTTTTATTATTTCCAAAAGGAAAAAATATTTTACAGAAAGAGTGTCAGACATGCCGATGTGGACAGTCCCTTTTTGCTCCGTCTGAATTTGTATAATTAACGAAATCAAATCCGAAAATCAAATTGAAAAAAATATAATTGTTAAAATAATTGAGTAAGTATAAAAATAAAATTTTATAAACAAATCTTTCAAAACCATAAAAAATTTTTGAAAGGTGCAAGATTTTTGCTTAAAAATTTTTTAAATACCAAGAAACCACTACAACACAATATTGTCCTCGGGGACGGCCTTCCTTTGATTTTATTTTTTGATGTTTTTCCCGGGACGCTTGCAAATGGAAAAAAACTACAATTTTTGTTCTTAAAGACAAACTAAAAATATTAAAATTTAAACAAATTACTGAAATGTTGTCAATTTAAAACAGAAAAGTTTTGACCTGTGAGAAGGGTAAAAATTATCAAATTCATATCAAAAGTCATCAAAAAAATTAATTAACAGTTTTAATAATCTTTTTCCCACGATATGAATGTTTTAAAACAAATAAAAAGAAACGCATGACAAATTTAATATAAAAGTAAATTTTTTACAAAAATAACACTTCTAATGCTTTCTATTCATGTCCAATATGGCTCTTTTCTTCCCTCCCGTTTTCTCTTTTATCTAGACTCCTTTAAAATTTTTGGATCTTGCAATATTCCAGACAGCCCTATACAGTCCTTGCCCCTCCTTTTCTGTTTGTTATTTCAACAATGGCCCTTATACGTTGTGAAATTTTCGATCACAGCACCCTTTACCTAAACCCGAACCTTTACCCGCAAACAGATAACCATCCGTTTCTTTAAATAGAAACATGATATTCAAAGACTATACAAAATTTTAGGTATCATGGTCATTTAAAGTTGATTAATTTTACTGAAAAGGCACTGACATTCTTAGAGCATTATCAGGTTCAGGGTCTCTCCCTTCAAACAACGCGATTATACAGTCACTTTGATTTGGCAGTTTTAGGTTAGCCGGCATGCTAACTCTAGAAAGCTTGACAAAATACAGCATAAAACATGCTGCCTGGAAATTGGTGGAGTTGGGAGAGTGCTTGAATATCCCTATTCTCCACTTTTTATTTTAACGAAACTTTACCACCGTTGGTAGTAAATTTAGGGAGTGGGGATTTTTAAGAGTTAAAATTTTAAGGTTGGGACACGGGTTGGTAATGGCTTTAAACGTACTTCAAAGTAAAAGTTTTCAATACCCACTTTTTCTGGAAAGACTTACAAACCTCAACTAATTTTAAGTTTTTACGGACTTTGTTCATTTACGAAACCTGTTAATATGCAAGTCTAATTTAAAAAACTTGACGTTGGCGAAATCTTTAAAAAACTGAACTAAAATCAACGATTGGATATTGTAAAATCACGTTAATAACCTGTATCTTAACCGGAAGCTTGCCTTTATTTTACAGTAATCTGCACCAATGTTTAGCAAAATTTCATGTAATTATCCTGGCCAATGAGGAGGGCATGTAATTTGTGTTTGTTTCCGCCTGACCCGAACGTTGGTAGATTAGGAACAAAAGAAGGTTCGTCGTCCAATCCGGGGGAAGAGATCGTGAACATTCAACGTGGCGTCAGCAACAGACAGCGCGCGTGTGAACGATGAATGTTGCGTTTCTGTTACAGGCCGGGCGACAGGTTGGCGTTATTTGTTACAAACTAGTCCTAAGGTGTAAGCCTAGGTTGTTTACTATATAAAATAATCTTATAAATACTAAAAGATACTTATAAATACCAAAAAAATTTGATTTAAAAATGTTTCACAAATATATGAAGGAAATTCAGAAGTATTTCCCAATGATTAAATTATGACAAATACTACTTGATAACTGTTAAAAACTTTTGAATAATTTTTTATTAAAATTAACATATTAACCATATTGTTTTAAATTTTAATTTAATGCATTTTAAATTTTATAGTTTTAATTAACTATCTTTAAAAAATAATAAAAAAACCGTCTTTTGTAAATATTTATTTATTTATATTTAAATTATTACTTTTAGTAAAAATAGTTTGAATTTTCTTCTGCTGCTTTCATCAGTTCAAAACATTATCTGAACCGTCCTTTGCTCAATTCGTGGTAATCATAATGATGGAACATGCTCTTTCACGTATTCAGGTTTCCCTTGTCAGATTTATACATGTCATTCGGGTGCATCCGTATACCAAGAAAAATGGAGATGAACTGGAACTGTCACCAAGAATATCCAAGGGCGGGCCCATATTTGGTAAGTTTAGGGGGCCGTAGTCAAACCCTTATTTCTCCCACGCATGATTTGAGCAATGAGTGCCTTTCGTATTGATGAACCAGCAGGTTTGACCCATGAAGATGGGACTAGTCGTATTAATTAAAATTAAGAATCACTTTATACAAAAAATTATATTATTTTATTTCACCTATTTAATGATATCATTTATTGACCAAAAGGTTAAGCAAACTGGTAGAAAGATTGATGATTGAAACACAAATTGGTCCACCCCGTAAGGAGTTCTGTGTTTGGATGGTTTCCGGTGCCCAAAGAACATAAGAACTAAAATAAAATTTATACCAAAAACGTACGTTAAGCAACACTTTTTTAAAGGTATTAAAAAATATTAAAACGTAAATGTTACATCAATTGTTTGAAACTGGGAATATGGAGGAGTTGGGTTTAATGTATCATTAAGAACCCCAAAACCAAAACCTTGGAATAAATGAACTTTTAGTTTCGGCCAACATTTAAAAAAATACAGCCCTCCTTGAGAATGGGCAATGCAAGGTTTGGATTGACCCGTTAAATCCAAAAATTAGTCGACGTATCCTTTAAATCATAAAACCCATATGTTTCTTTAAACTCAGAAGTCCATATCCGGTTGGGTCGGTTACATGGCGACGGAGTAATAGTTTTCCACGTGCATTACCTGAAACTTAAACTTTTCAGCAAAAGAAGCTGCAACAAAAGAGACTTTCGTTAAATATACACAACATTAAGAACGATATGGAGAAGAGAATTTTTTATGTTTTATATACTATTGCTTACCCAAAGCAGTCCAGGTCCTTAACAAATAATCAGGAAAGAGGATAAAAACCAAAAACAAAGCAACTTTTCTTATTAGTAGATGGTCATTATTTTGGTTCCCATATGGTATCCTGTAGTTTTAAAATATATCCGTCTCTGTTCTACATTATGAACTTCAATAGGGTAACCATATTTTGCAACAAGGGCCGGTTGTAATAAAACCACATGTTTAGTCATGTTAGGTTATTTTTCATACTTACAGGATTTGGTAACAACTTAATTATGGTTTTTGCTTTGCATGTTTATTAACAATAAATTATAATTAGAATTAAGAGAGTTACATTACCCCAATGTTGCATCTTCTTTGTTGTCAAATATCGGACCTGAGACACTTTTTGAATTTCTTTTCAAAATCGATTCGGCGAGGCCGAACGATGATAGACCAATAACACCCAATATTAAAGCTAGTTTAAAATTTTCCGATTTAAAGCAAATACTTACTTGTTTATTGAAAAGGTTCTTTTAACATTTTCCTAGTGTTATCATATTTTCATTACCTTGTAGATAAAACTCGCATCCTGCCAATCATTAGTTTTCACCAGTCTTGGTTTGTATAAAGCAGGTATTTGCCTTTTAAAATAATTGTGTGTTTAATGAGTTGTTTGAATTAATGAGTTCTATATAAAAAATTTTTAAATTTAAAAAAGGGTACTATTGTCCAAAAACAATACTTGAAAAAAAATCTTAATATTTTTAAATTTATATATTTTTATTATTGATTATATCAACGGCTGGAAAAATCCATAATTGATTGACAGCTCATTGATTTCCGTTTGATTCAATGTCATTTATTCATTTTTCTTGCACTAATTTTGGTTTTTGCCCTTTTCATTGAAACTAACATTCGGCGGTAATCCGCATCAATTCACGTCCTTCTATTTCACCCATGTAGCGATAGTGTTTGATTGCCTTATTTTTTGTTTGACTTTTTATTTTTTGTTTAATAAACGTAAATTTAAAATATCTTTTTTAATTAAACAAAGAAATCAAACCATGTCAATAATACAGCTGTAGGGTAAAAAATAATCAAATAGCTTTCATTTCTATTTTAGTTTTTGTGTACATCAATAACGGTAAAGGGTAAAAACAAAAAGGTTGATCTAAATATTATAAAATAAAAATGAAGATAAGTGACTTTTACAAACAGATAACTGTTTTATTTTAAGGAAACCCAAACTTTTGTAAGAAAAATAAAAAGTATTTGAAAATTCTAATGATTTCACTTTTGGAACCTTAAACTATGCGAATCTTGTGAGATAACGACCGTTTTTTATAACAAATTGGGTTGGCATCACGTAATAAATGAAAGTGTTCAGTTTCGATTTTGTACCTTACAAAACTTTTTGCTTGATAACGTTAAAAACTAGTTCAGCTTTTTTGTTTCTAAATGTCAAATTAATTATTTTTTAAAATTTATTAAGATTAAACATCTTAATTTTTTTTTTATAGTTTTAAATATCTTGCTATTACACTCAAGAACTATGCAATTATGCCAATACTAAATGTTAAAGATTGTCAGCAAAGTTCCTCAACTGAACTTACGAATAAAGACCGCCATACGTTTGGAGCAGAAAACATCTTAAATTTTTTAATAAGTATACAACATTATAAAAAGATAAACCCATACCTCAATCCTTTTTTCAAAAAATAAACCTTTTTCCATTTTAGTCTTTTTTTTTTTCGGTTTAATAAAAATTTTTTTTCTTGGAAAATTTTTTAACATAAAGAACTTTTACTACATAATATGTTTCTAAAGCTTTTTTCAATTAATTTACGTTATTGTGACACCAATAAGAAATAAAAAAAGTAAAAAGTAAAACAAAACTTCTAATGGGATAACTGTTGGTTTTTAATTTCTATCATAAAGGTGATAAAAATAACAAGATTACGTAGTGATAATTTTATTGGTGGATTTCTTTGTCCGGTAAAATTGTAATGAATATACATCCGTCAATGAAAAAATTACCGAGAATAAAGGTTATCTCATTGAAGGCATTGGGCCGGTCAATAGTTAGAAGAACAATGGGATGGGAAAAAGGTTCTGGATAGAGGCCGGTTGGGAAGACGGGGTTGACGACCTCCGGCGATGGATCCTATTCCCCCTGTTCCAGTTTGAGTTCAAGCGAGGCAGGGATTGGCCGTTCATGAAAAAGGCCATGTTCAGAGTGGATCAAGTGGTTAAGTTTTATAACGGACAATTTTTAGTAAAAATTTGCAACGAGATAAAGAAACTTTTAAGAATTTAATTCACATAAAAAATTGTTCAAACATCAATACGACATTTTGATTAAATTTAAACAAAGATATCAGAGATTTAAATCGGGACAGAAATCCTAGGGCCCTTTCCCAGAGGCACGGTTATCCTTTGTTTTGCCAAATTTATTGTTTAGGTCGCGTATTTTTGTTAACATTATTTTATTTTAAAAAGTCTTTCTAATTAAAAAACTATAAGCATTTTTTATTTGAGTTTTGCTTTGTTGATATTCGCTTTTATTAAAACTGATAATCAAATATTCTATTTTTCTTATAATAAATGAATTAAAACCAACCGCCTTGGCCTAAGGGTAATTATTGCTTTTAAACCGGAGGTCGTGGTTTGTTATTTTAATTATAATTATAAAATTAATAATCGTTCTTTTTCTGTTGGTAAGGACAATATGGGCGATCACAATCCTAAAAAGTAAGATGATTTGTGCTTCAAAGGCATGTAAAAGTCGATCCGGTTGTCAATTTAAGTCATGCATTCAAATTTAGTGATATAAATACTAATTCATCCTTAGAATGCAGCACCTTTGGGTTGGCGGTCGATGCCGTCGTTTCCCGTTAAAAACTTTAATCAGGTAAATCTGGATGGAATAAAGGCCGACTCCATGAAACGGTAAAAGGACTATGTACTAAAAAAAAAATAAAACCCAGCCCAATGATGAATTAGAAAAAGAAAGGAACTTTTCTTTTTTTTGTGAGGAAAAGTCTTTGTGATAGTTATTATGAATTCCGTCTATAAACCGATTATCATCTTTGACCATCCACCATTTTTTATAATATTTAATATTTAAGGTCTGTAAGGTTAACTTTGTAAGCACTATTATTATTCAAAATATAAATATCATATTTCCCAAATTTTTTAAATTCCTGGTTCTATTAAGGAAATATTGATTTAATTTTTTTGAACAAATCAAATTTAATTTTATGAAAATAAGAAGTTTAAAAATACAGATAAATTTATAATATGTGCTATCTGGTGTAAATTTTATCTTCAAATTATATCATTTATTTTCGTTTGATAACTCCTGATAATTCTACAAGATCGCTTGTAAATATCCAAAGTTAGTTTCCGGTATAAGCATTCAATCAAAATGTTAAAAAATCAATAAAATAAACTATTCTAAGTAAACAGGACCCAAATTGGAAAATTTAACAAACCCATAACACTCAAAGCTTCATTTTCAAAAACATATATATTGTATTGATAAAATGTGGTGAATAACAGTAAAATTAACCGCTCCAAAGGGTGTTTAACAACTAATTATTAAATAACCCCCTTTATATAACAATTTGTATACGTTACCTTAGCTTCAAGATGAACACGTTTTTTTGTAAGAAAATGTGCCATACTTTTTGATGGGAAGGGTTAAATAATGTCTTTCTTCTACTTGGGAAACAATTTTCTTGAAATAATAATAAAAACCTTCTAATCATTTCTACTACAGGACTACGGCGACCATCATATTAGATATCATCCAACTGCGCGATTTTAGAAAAGTGCGCGCAAACACAGGGGACTTTGTTCCTTTTATCTCTTAACGCCTTTGGACAATAACCCGGGCATACGACCGCAGGAGATAAGGAGCGCGCCCTTTTACCGCCCATCCGCGCTTGGGTAATTTTACAGACAATTCGTGATCGGCCCAAATTGTCCCAAAAACCAAAACAACATAAAAAAGTTAACCCTGGGACTTCAACCCCGACTCCGGTTTTAAAAAGGTCAATCTGGGCCCTGGCAGTTAATATCAAAATAAAAAAAAATGGCAAAATAAAAAATTTAATTGCATAATTTGATAAAAATTTTTCTGTTTTAGGGTAATTTGATTAAAAACCTTTCAATTATTTTTTTCATTGATTTAATAAAAATTCTAAAATTTGATTTGCAATTATTTTTCACGGTTCACAAATTTAAATAAATTAATTTTTACATTTTGAATCCCTAACCCCGTTATATTTAAAATATTTTGGTATATAAAGAACCTAAAATTATTTTGATTTAAATAAAACACTATAATAGATTATCATGAATCTTTTAATACTTACAAGGATTAAAATATTTTTATACTTTAAATATTTTAAACGGCTTAAATTTTATTTTATTTTAAATCAAAATTTTTATTAAAATTTTAAAGTAATTACTAATATTTTTTCTTTATTTGACAGGATTTTTACAAGGTATAAAAAATAATTATAATAAAACCATTTCTTTAACCATAAAAACTCAATAAAATCTTTGGCTAAGTTCTCATTATCTTTTTATTAGAATTTTTACTGGAAATTTTCTTTTAGAAAAATTATCACAAAAGTATTTTTTTTTAATTCCTTAAAAATACTTTCTATAAAAATTAAAACTTTTTAAAGCATTACATCTTGTTTTTACAAAAACCTTTATAGGTTCTTCTTACTTTATTTAGGAATTTATGTAACAAGAAAATTCTTTTAAAACGCTTTAAAGATAAAAAAAAAACTTAAAAAGTTTGTTTTTTGTTTTTTTAGTAAAGGATTTTTCTAAAAAAAAAGAAAATTTTTTTAAAACATTTAATTTGGATTTAACAAAAATAAAGGGATAGCTTTCTTTTTATCCTTGATTATACTTGCACTAGAAAATTGCACGGGCGCATTTTTTATTCCTTTAGGATAGTTTCTAGGATTTCCTTTTTGCAACAAAAATTTAAATATAACAATGCAAGTCTTCTGAAACAAAATATTTAAAAATTAAAGGTTTTTTTTAAAATGGATCAAATGGCTTTGGAAATTTGTGAAGACAAAAAAGTAATTTTACCTTTTTATCAAGTAAAATTAATAAAAAAATATACATAATCCATGCTCATAGCCCCAAAATTTAAAAGTTGATTTGTATTATATTATCCAACCCATCGTTATTTTATTTTTTTTTTTAATTTAAAGGGATAAAATTTTTAAATTTACAAGTTTACCCAAACAAATATGTTCATAAATATTTTTACGGTTTTTTTATTAATAAATTAAAATACTTTGCTTTTAAAGGGCCCAAAGTTTTGTGGGAGAGGCTTTCATAAATTTTCTACCTTTAAAAATTCATTTTGATAACCAATAATAAAATATTATTAAAGTTGGTTTTGAAACGTAAAAATTATAAAATTTAATATTTATTGTATTTTTAATATTAGGGACCCAACAAATCGGTTTTCCCACTAATTTGTTTTTTTTTTAACCATTAAAAAGTTAAAACAAATTTTACTTTCCACCGTTTTAATCAAATTATGTTTACATTTTAATTATTTTTACCTTTTAAAATCCAAACCCCCAAAAAAAAATATTTCTTTGTTTTCTTTTTTGGTTTAGGACGATGCACCCGGGTAGTTCTTTTGGATTTTTCAACCAATTATATAATTTCAATTTTGAAATTATCCACAAGTTTAAAAGTTTTGTTTAAATGTGATTTTTTTTTAAAAAATAAATCCTCTTTAATATAAAAATGGGCATAAATTAATATTTTAGATACCGCACGTTTTAGATTTTTTTTTTGTGACTGATGGTCACAGTTGGCCGCGGGGCCTCTACTGTTTCGCCGGGTTTGGAGGTGGCGTGCACTTAGTGTGTGCACAGCCTGAACCTCATTTTGTGACTTAACATCAAGGGCCCCCCTCGAGAGAGAGGAACCTCGGCTTGGGCCGTCACTTACGTTTTCACGTTTGCAGTCTGCAACGAGGGCGCCCAGTTGGGCCGAACCTCGGCTCGTTCAGCTGCAGCATTGGCCCTATGTTACCTAACCATTATAAGCTACCACCTACTACCACTTCGGAAAGCGTTATCAGGGAGCCAAGACATCAAAGTTGAGCTTGTTCATGAGTGATGCCATCTCGCCTCCTCTGGTGTTGGGGATGCGAGAGTTCCATTGCGGGTGCTTGCTGTTGAAGTCGCCAGCTAGTATGACGGCTCCATCAGTTGCGAGAAGGGATTTAAGATCCTCTTCCAAAGGTTGGTGGGGGGATCTGCACGGGCAGTAAACCGAAGCTATGGTGATAGGCGCATGACCGGTCATGGCCAGCCGACAGACTGAAACCTCCATGAGCGAGAGCGACGGTGGGTCCAACGGTACGCAGTGCAAGGATTTCCTGTATTAAATGGCAATGCCGCTGCCACGGGCGCCGGCTCTGTCATTCCTTACAAGATTATAGTTTGGGATTTTTGGGCCCGAAATAGAAGGTTTTAAGAATGTTTCTTGCACTAGCATGACGTCCACGTCGTGGTCTCGTAAGAAGTTCGTGACCTCTTCTCTCTGATCCCTAAATCCGTTCGCGTTAAAGAAAACTATTCTAATCGCGCGCGGTTTCAATCGGCCCGGGCCGTCGTTAGCGTTTCGGTTGAAAGCTAAGCCTGAAGGGCATCAACTAGGTCGCTGTACTTTTCGAACAGCTGAACCCTGAGCATGAGGTTGCCGGCGGCGGCAACATACTCGTCCGCGAAACGTGTGAGCCTCACCCTCGAGATGGTGCTTACTGCGGCCGACAAAATTTGCAGATTACTACCAGAACTAGCCGGCTGGCAGTTTGGTGCCTGAGGGGCTGACATAGGTTGGGGCAGTCGCGAGTCGCGGCGCCTGAGGGGCACGGGGGGAGGAAGTTGCCCACGGTGGGCTTTGGGTCCACGCGTTGGTGGGGGGAAGAGGTGGGAAGGCCGACTTAGAGGGCGTTCCCCGCCGCCACGGCGAGCTGACTTGTGCTTTCTGCACCGATTTTCTTTGTGGTGCTTTGGGGCACCCTAGATAATTGGCCGTGTGACCAGGGGATTGACACAGCACGCATGCTGGGGGTTCACAAGCCGCTAAAGCGGTCTTGTCTTTTGGGCGCGGGCAGTCCACCGTTCCATGATCGCCCAGGCACTTTACGCACCTGGGACGAGCATGACAGTTTCGTGCCGAATGCCCGTAGAGTTGGCAATTATGGCATTGTTCGGGCAGGCCGTTGGACCGGGGTGCTTCCAGGTGAAGCTTGCCTATCCCACATATGTGGGTAATGTCGTAGATCTTTTTGCCCTCTGGCGTGCGGGCCAGAGTGGCAAGAACCATGTTGTATGGTTTCTTAGTTCTGGGGTTGTGCATTCTGTGCACGGCTAGGAGGGGGTAGCCTTCCTCTTTGAGGAAGTCTGAGATCTCCGAAGTGGGGATCTCTTTGGGGACGCCTTTAATTACAACGCGGAGTACACGCTCTTCGGGAGCGCATAGGTGTGATAATAAAACTGTTTTCCGTGTGGCAACTCTAAGACATTCACGTCAATGTAAACTCTCCTCAATAATTATTGTAATTAATTATATTTTATTAACTTATTAACAATTATTCTAACGTTCTTAGCCTCCTTTGTATATATTTAAGCCTGTCAAAGACCACGCACTTCAGATTGTGAACGCGATTATTGTGTTATTGTGTAATATTGTGTTTGGACGTCTAGCTGTCATTGTGCAGGTAACGTCTTTCCATTTAAATTTAGCGTATTGTTCCTTTATCCTCTTCAAGTGCTGATTTCATATTTTTTCTTACTAAATTCAAATTTTATCCACTCCACTTGCAGTTTAATGCCCTGAGCAGTGTCAGCGGCTTCAAATTTGACGTTGTTAGATAGGGCTGAGCGAACTTCAGCCCAGTTCTCCTTGGAACGGAGGAAAATAGGGGGCGGCTTTTTGCCGTTTTGTGAGGGGAGGAAGAAGAATTTCCGCTCGCGGTGGCGGCGGAGGCCCTCTCTGCTGTGTGGGCGGTCGCGGGGGGGGGGGGGTGGCCAAATTGGCGTCGATGCCAGACCTGGAGGTCTTCAGCGGCGGGTCTTGGTTGGGAGAAGGACAGGGTGAGGCCCTGTTCTTGCGCTTCTTGCGCTGAGTGACAGTCTTGAAACCGTCATTGTTTGACGCTGACCTGCCGCTGTCAACGTCCATTTCTGATTCGGACGACAATGCTGATTCGGCCGATTCAGAAGGAATCGACTCGACGCGGATTGGGGGGACGGGGAGTGCGGCTACGCGCGCGCTGAGGACGTCAATCGTCCTTTTTAATGAGATGACCAGTTCCCTCAGCTCCTTTATTTTGTCGTCCTTAGACTTGGCCGTAGCAGAAGACGCCTCACAGGGAGACTGCGCCATCCTTTTTTTTTTGCCAATCGACTCGCACTAGTAGCCACCCGGTGGGATTACCGGGGGTGAGTGAGCCTAAAACCCTCCTACCTGGGTATGGCAGGGAGGTTGTGTGCCTGCTGCGTGTAGCCCTAGTGCGTCCGAGAGCCCAATCTCAATGTGACTCCCGGGTGTGTGCTTACTGACTTATTAAAAACTACCCGTAGGCACTAAATGGTCCCCGAATGGAACGGCGTTGGCTAGGGCCCTACCAACGTCAACGTACTCCGAACCCTTCCTATGTTCACGTCTCCCAGAGGTGGAGCCGCAAGGTGATCGGGGCACACCTCAGCGCTTGTTCTCTGCCTTCACTAAAAGTGACACTTGATACACCACTAAAGCCGTGTGCAGAATTATTGCGCAGAATTACGCCAATCCAGACCGACGGAATTAATTAATAAATAAATTAATTCGGTCGGCCCGAAAATTCACGAAACGCTAAACTACGGGTGTTAAAACGTAAACCTCTCAATAACTAATCGAAACGTATTAATAATACACTCGCAGATAAGCCACGCGTGTAAAATAATTCGATTCAAACTCGTGAACCGATATGCGAAACAATAACAAAACTACAAAGTTTTGTTATGATTACGCTACTCGAACCACGAGTCGAAATCGAAGACGCGATCGCGTATACGCGCGACGTCACACACTGTTGTACTCGCAACGGCAGCGACGCACACTACAACACGCGGGGATCGCGGGAGGTCGGGCGGAAGCGCGTATTGAGCACTCGGGCGGACAACGTACGCGACGTGCGGGCGCTCTCGCTGCCGAGAGGTCAATGATTAGTTTTAGAGTCAGTAATATATATATATATATATATATTTAATTTTGCTATTTATGGTTATTTTCTCTAAAGCGAAAATGAAATATACAATTAATTTTTAGATTAGTTGATCATAACTTGACTATTAAACGATATAATTGCCTTAAAATAGTACAAACGTAACTCTTTACATTAAATTTTCAAACTTGTAAATAAACACGATCAGCGTATCTTCTTTATCCTTATGATTATGCTTTGGCACGTATCTGGGATTCTCTAGAGAAGGTTAAAATTTTATAAAATGAAATCCTTCGCTTTAGAAGGATAAGGAAATACACGCTTCCTTTCAAACTACAAAAATCTTTCGTTTCTAGCTATGCATTTTTCTAGTATTAATGTAAAATTTTATACTTTATATGACTGATTAAGATTTTCTTTAATGGCCGCCATGACCTAGCGATATTGGGCCTTGCTTTAAAAACCGGACGTCATCATGGGCTCGAATCGCGGGGAAACAACGTTAAAATAATTGAATTATTTAATAAAAAAAAAAATATATCTAGTATAATTGTTAGCGTTGTTTATTGGTCGTTAGGACAATTTGAGCCGATCACCCAACTATCAGAAAAGTAAGATGACCCATGCGTCAGATGGGCATGTTAAACCTCTAATGGAGAAGGCGTGCATTAGAGGAGACCTGTGTCCAACAGTGGACTAATTCAGACTGATGATGATTATGATTTTTGCTTTAATAGTGTGTTTACTGCCAAGCTGCTTGTATATTAAATACCTTAACAGTGAAAAAAATCTCTTTACGTTTTCTAAGGTTCTAATAATATTTTTATTATATATACCTTATTAATATCGCAAACATTGCCTGGTAAAACAAATCTAATAAACTTCAAACTAATACCCCAACGGAGATTTAATCGTAAAATATTGCAAGAGATTGTCGAAACTCGTTACTGTTTGTAAAATGACAAGGCTGTTACAATAAAGAGGAAATGTCAAATTTTTGCTGAGTAGACCTTTTCAGTATTTCACCAATGATGTATCCCCCATACAGTGACAAAAATCATAACTTTAATTAATTAGACTAGTGTTAAATCTTTAAAAAGCGAGATCATTAATTAAAAACTATTAAAAATTATTGTATCTTTCTTGAGTATTCCTTGGCAAAAATGATGTGATTGGAATTGGTGAAATGGTTGATTTCACAGCCTTTTTTATAAGTTTGATTGTTATTAATTGTTATATCATGTTACAACTATCAACTCTTCAATAGACTTTCCAATGTCCAGATTCTTCATGCTATTGGTTAATATTTACATATAGAATAAGTTTTACTTAAATATAGGAAAAAAACTAAGTGATAATTTTTTTTAGTAAAAAGATTACATGTCCTCAAGGATTGATTTAATTGAGGACATGTTCAGGACGCTCAACTGGGAAGGACACGGCACAAATGTGAACGGCGAGTACATCTCACATCTGCGATTTGCGGACGATATCGTCATTATGGCTGAGACTGCAAACGACCTGCAGAAAATGGTGCAAAGCCTGGCTGAATCTTCTGCACGTATCGGTCTCGTGCAGAAGCGTTATTTTTTTGATTAAAATGCATGAAACGGATTTTGTAAGTCAACTAATAGCATAATGCTTGCACGCACGCACATATACACACTCACCCATATAAGGCAACGAACTGCTATCGTTAAATTTCTCTACCAAAGGAATTTAAGATCTATCTTAAAGAAATCCTAGACTCGATAGATCTTAAATGATCTATCGATTCTATGTATGATGATATATGGATTGTAACATAAGTGTAAATTTGGAATAAGTATAGCACCTTATTAATACGAAGATTATACTTTTACCTATTATATTGAAACTATATGAATTAGCCTGTTTATCTAGTTACAGATTTTTAATACCGTTCGATGTTCAAAGTCTGAAATACAACTCCATTGCGCAAGTCGCGAAGATTACGGTCAGAGAGTTTAATATAAACCTACTTAAAAAACATTTATAATAGAATTTAATTTTTTTACAAACATATGTACTTGTTACGTATATTTGTATTATAATTAATTAAATCTTTTTAGAATATTATTGACTTGAAGTCAATAAAGTCAAGTCTTGACTCTAGATAATAGTAAATATTTATTAAAATATAAGTTGTAATAAAATAAATGCATGTTTGTAAGTAAGATCATAAATAAAAAACCTCAAGGGTATAACAAATAATTAAAGGCGATAGTTAACTGCCTCCGTAGCCTAGTGGTATGTGCCTTAGATACCGGAGGTCGTGGGTTCGCATCCTGCGGGGACTCAACAAATTTTCATTATTGTTTCCTAGTTGGTTAGGGCAATTTGAGCCGATCACCCAATTGTCAGAAAAGTAAGATGATCCATGCATCGGATGGGCATGTAAAAAGTCAGTCCACCCACCAACCCGCATAGGAACAGCGTGGTGGGATACGGTCCAAAACCCCCTAATGAATACACCCATATTAGGGGAGGTCTATGTCCAGCAGTGGACTATCACAGGCTGATGATGATGATGATGAAATTATATTCAGAAGGACGCTTTACATAATTAAAATGTGTTCGTGACCTTGACTTTATACATGTGCATTTTATGTTGATTTTGTAGATGCGCATAGTGTAGCATTAGTCCTTTAATGGTTTGTTCTAAGCTAATAATGGGGCAATCTTTTTGTAATAGAATTGTTGCTGTGACAAAATAAATTTTATGTTATCTTAATTTGTTAGTTTATGTTCATTAATACGATCAGAATACTAAAAAACACTAATGTTTATCACACAGTATTTTTTGTAATATAACACCCTGCCCGTCTAAAGTATTTATTTGTTTAAATTCAATGAGATATCCTCTTTGAATTACAGCTTTAACTATATATATAATCACATAAAGGTCGAATATTTATATTTTTGCGCTAAGTAACAAAATATTTTAATTTATTGTAGAATAAATTTCAAAAATTACATCATTTATTTTTATAAACATGTAAACGTAAGGCCTTTCCTAAAAAACGGTGTCTTTGACCTACCCAGTTAATTCCAAAATTCAAGTGTTTTTCGTTCAAAGATTAATTTAAAACTTTAAAACGTTCAACGTCCGATTTATTATTCAAGCCAATTAGGAAGATAACGCAATTTTTAGATAATTTTTGCCTAAGACGATTTTAAAAGGCTTTTCAAAAATCAAATAAGTAAAAATAAATTATTCTTTTAACTGAGACTTTCCATAAGGTTTTATTTAAATAAAATTATGAGTTTTGGGTTACTACGGTTACTGTAGATAAACAAAAAATAAAATATACGTAACATATAAAGTACGCCGATTAAAACATTTAAGTTTAAAATAAAAAAATTTTATTCCTTAAAATAAAAAGCCCGCCAGGGTTGATTAATTTAAGATCAAAAAGATGCCAGGCATGAGTATACCAAAGACCAATACCACATGGAATTTTGAAAATGAATAAAAAGGGAATTGTTATCCCCTCCCTTTAAGTTTTAAGTTATTTATAATGAACAAAATCTTTATTTTAACTTATAAAATAACTTTTGTTAAAATGCATCTTTTTAACACGGATTAAAATCAGTTCGTAAATTTCCCATTTATGATCGAGACCCAGAACCCATTTTGTACAGAAAAATTCTTTATTATTATAATTTTAACATTTTCTTTATGTGCCAAATGAGTGCTTTTCTTTCTTTTTATATCTTTTATCCGTAAAAACAAAGTCACTTTGGTTTGCCGTTCCCAATTTAAATCTGAAACCACGTAAAAGGATTTGGAGTGGTTTCATTAAAGAAGATAATTCGAGAAATGCAAAATACTTATAAAAAACATTTTGGTTCGTTACAAAACAAAATACAACTTAAAATGTGAAGAAAAAGCCCCAAATAGTTTCACTCAAGGATATCCCACAACAAATATTTTTTATCCTTTACATTAAACGTAAGAAATGGCTTATTTAGGAGGTGACATTAAGCAATAAAGCGTTATACTAATACTTACCAAACTACATCCTTATTTCCCAAATTTTCCCATTTAATTCCTTAAATAATTATATACCCAACTTTTAATGTATTATAATATCCCTTTTAGTGTAGAGCTAGTTGAGTGGGGTTTAATTCGCAAAATTTAAAAAATTCTACTGTCGGGCAGTATTAGGGATTAAGCAAATATGGAATTTTAATACCTTTTCATTTAAAAGATTAAGGGCACATAAAAGGACAAGTTATATTAAAATATTTGTAGATAAATTACTTTACATGTAGAATCATTACTTTAAATACAAATATTATCAAAAAAATTGGAAAATTTGAAAATTCCCTTTTTGGTATTACCAAATTTTATCAATAAAACCCAGTCTCGCCTATTAAGGGGTTAGTGTCTCCAGAAAAGGGGAGCTTTTTTTGAACCCGGAGGTCAAATTCCAATCCATGACTCACCGCTTTTTGTTTGTTCGTTGAGGGACAATGAGGCAAATTACCAGCCTGTTAATTGAGATATCATAAAATTGACATTTTTACTTATTGTGAAGAGTCCCCTAAATCGAATAAAAAATAAAAAATAAAGATATCTGTAAATAAGGAGATTAAAAAGAATTTTAACCAAATGTACAATTTAAAAGAAATTTATTCAAAAAACAATTTTATAAACACAATCAAAGTCGAAAAAATTAAAAGGTGTTAACGGTTCAAAACGGCCCAAACCGATAACATTCCTATTTCGTATTATTTTAGGAATTTAAATTTTAAATGTAAAGATTAATTTTTGTTTTTTGTTTCCGTCGTATAAAAATAAAATTTTTAACACTGTAATATCCTGAGCCTAGTGGATGGCGTGTGCTTGAAACCGAGGTCGGGTTCGAACCGGGCGCAAAATTTTATTTTGTTTTGGGGTTGGCAATTACAGAAAACCGCACCCAAGTCTGGGAGGATCCAGTGGAGGCGTAAAAAGTGGCCACCCCCAACCCCGCATTGGACCAGCGTGGTGGGATGGTCAAACCCCAATGGATAGGGGTGGGGAGGCCTAGTCCAGCGGATAAAAAGGCTGATGATGTATGGGTTGTATGTGTAAGACTAAATTTGCTTGTTTTTATACATGCAAGTTTTTTATTTTAACATTATTAACACTTTGAATAAAGAGCAATACATGAAATGAAAAATAGGCCCTACCAGCTTGCTGTGGATTTTTCTTTATCAGTCATGGCCCACTTTGGTTTAACCGAAAGGGCCCTCCACTTTTCCATTAGGGCAAAGCCGCATCCACCACTTTTCCCCAATGCGGGCGGTGGTGGAGCCATTTAATGCCCAAACATGGATCCTCTTTCTTTTTTCGAATTTTGACCGGCCAAATTGTCCTAACCAAACAGAAAATAACTTTAATAAAAGTTGTTTTCGCAGGGAACCCCGAATTCCGGATGCAAGGGCCAATCGCATACCAATTCTTTTTTTCTTACAAAGATGCTGTTTGTAAAATGTCGTCCTTCTTGACCAATTTTCAAAGCGTAATCATTAATCAAAGAATTTTATTCTAAACGCAAAAAACCAAAATTTGGTATAAAAATTACTGGCATTCAATGGAGAAAAAATTAGAACACGATTAATGTCAAGCAAAAACCAAAACATAGGAGATAATTTATAAATTAACTTTTTATTATTTCATTTCCAGTTTATAGCGAATGTTTTATAAGGAAAAAGAGTTGTTGTTATTAACATGAAAACTTACCTTTAAATTAGAAGAAACACAAACCCAATTTTGAATTATAAATACATCAATTGAATTAAGAACTAATCAGTATTATTGGTTATCCTGCCTTAACTAAAAAAATACATTTAAGGTTTTCCAACATGTAAACATGCTTTTATAGAAAACTTAGACATAAAACAGACAGAAAACTTAGAAAAATAAAATTATCTTTGGTTCAAAACACTTTGTTAATGAAAAAATAATTATTTTTGCTATATACACTTAAAAAGCAAGACTTTAAAGAATAAATTATTTCTATATTTACCACGTTTTAAACAAATATTATTAATCTTTGAATTTTTTTTAAAAATACCTTCAAACTTCAGTATTTACAGGTTATTTTATTAAATTTAATAGAAAACAAATTTTATAAATTGTAACTGTCAAAACGGATGAAGGTACATTAACGTTAATTGTAAGAAATAATAATGGAAAAATTTGTAGAAACCAATATATTTTTTATTTTATCTTAAGCTTGGAATCGGGAAAGGTATATTCCAAGTTTTCGGAGGCATGTTGCAAAGGTGTCGTCTTTAACTCTAGAAAGCAAAAAATGCGGGAAAAATCAATATATAATCTTGTGGTGGAAAAAACAAAATTTCAAGTAGTTATAAAAGAAGTTTATTGGGGATTAGAGAATTTGGATTTTGTTGCTGCAAAACCAAAACAAAAATTTCATATAAAATAGACCAAAGAAAAGGCGCGACAACAGACTTATAAAAGGGAAAATTTTTTTGTATTTAATTTTAGATTTTAAGACAAAAATGCCTTTACACCGGTCGAAAAGAGTTTAACAAACAGTGCTTGGGGTAAAAAAGGTTTTGTTGGGTTTTGGCAGGATCCAGGATTTAAAGAAGCCGGGCAAGGATTTTGATATTCCGCATAACCAGTGGCAACTAAGTCTCATTGGATTTATTTTCAACAGGAAAGATCCCCATTCGCTAAACGGCCAAATTTTAAATTAAAAAAAGGAAAAAAAAAACTCCAAACCGCCATCTCCATCCCTGATTTTTTTTTTTTGTCTTGTTATGGGACTTTGAGTGTTTCCCGATGTTTGACAAAGGGATGAAATCGTTGAGCTCAAAGATTTGGGTGGTTATTTTTAAAATATAACAAATTAAATAAAATCTTTTTAAAAATTGCCTTAAAAGGAAAACATTATAGAGAAAGATGGACACTTTTATGAAGTTCAATTTAACTTTTAAATTTTATTTATTTTCCTTTTCTGAATTTTGATTTTTTGTTCTTAATTTTTTACAATAAATTTAAATTTAAATAACTTTGTTTTTATTCTTTCCTACTGCTTCCAAGTTTGGACCGTAGTATACAAAATAGTTGATATTCTTGTTTTTTATGAAAACCGAATGTCTTTTTTTTACAAAAATTTCCCGAAATTAGTTTAGGACAGGGGTGAGTAAAATATTTCAATCGGTTTTTAATATTGTCAATTTTAGTAGATTTAAATTCATAATCACTGCATATAATTATAATCTATCTTTTAAAAGAAGCGCGGAGACTTATAAATTTTAATCAAAAAATAAAATATAAATGACTTTTAAAAATCGTTTAATGTGTCGTTTTTTATGATACAATTTTTTTTTTAATCATGAGTTGCTTAAATGTCACATGATGAACTGCATATATATTAAAAATAAAGTCAAATACAGATAAAGTATTAAAAAAATATTTACAAGTGACTTCACAGAGATAACGTTTGCAGCGATGGAAACTGGAATCATTTCCGATGTGTCAGTCATACGTCGAGTTTGTCCGGTTGGGTCTCTCGCGTTAATGACTGCGTGTAAGATGTCCTAACTGCAACTCACCATCAATAATAATTTTGTTTTCTTATTTTAAGTAAATTGTCTCTGAGTATGACCGTCTTAAAATTAAGCAGTGTGCAAAAGATGTGACGTTCTCAGCAATGCAATCACTATGAGAATCGTTGCTGTGGTTTATCCTTAGTTTATAAATGTATGTTTATTGTGAGTCAATTTTTGTTGATCTCCTTAAGGTATACTATTTCACATAATATTATATGTGGTTACTAGAGTTTATTCAATAATATTTGCCTGTTGACTTTATTGTAGACGATTGTACAAATGTACAATTATAGAACATTGTTTCAGTCGGTAGTGATTTGCCACCTATTTATGTTTATTTTCAAAATTTTTAAAAAGTAAAAATCACTATAAATCGTTTACTATTTTAATGGTGTTTCAAAATGTTAAAATGTGCCGCTCAATTGAAAAATAATTCTCTTGTATTAATATTTCTCTCGCTGTAATAGCTCTCACCTGAATCAAATACAGAAATCTATACGAGACATAAATTATATATTCTTTCCTTCAGCCCTTTGTGTCCCATTGCTGAGCAAAGCCCTCTCTTTGCTGGATTCATATATCTTTTTTCTAGCCAGGGCTATCTTCACCTAGCCCTGTCGCACGTTTTTTATTATTGGGGGTCCAAAAGGTGAAAAATATTTTAGCACAAAGAGTATCAGATATGCAACAGATTCGGACAGTCCCTTTTTGGCTCACGTCTGCAATTTGTATAATTGAACGAAATCGTATCATCGAATAATAAAATTAAGAAAAAAATATATACTTGTTTAAATATTATTGAGTAAGTATAAAAATAAAATGTTTATAAATAAATCATTACAATAACCATAAAAAAAGATAAATTTTGTAAATTGTGCAAGACTTTGCTTAAATAAACTATATTAAATACTCGAGATTAATTCCACTACAACACAATATTGATCCTCAAGTGTGGACGGGCGCTTCCGCTTGATGTATTTTTGATGTTTTTCTGATGTGGGTCTATCTCAGGACGTTAAGGACAGACGGAAACTAACAATATATTAAAATTTAAACAAATTGCACTGAAATGTTGTCAATTTAAACTGAATAAGTTTTGTACCTGTGACAAAACTTATTCAGTTTAAATTGTTTGTTTGTGTGTGTACTTCAAACAACGCGATTATACGTAGTCACTTTGAGTATGGCAGTTTTATGTTAGAGCCATGCAGCATGCTAACTCTGAGAAAGCTTGACAAAATACAGCATAGAAACTTATGCTGCCTAGGAATAATTTGTGGAGCTCTGGGTAGAGTGCGTTGAATCTCCCCTTATTCTCCAGTACTCGTAATATTATTTTAACGAAACTCTTACTCTACGGTAGGTAGTAAATTTTAGGAATGGGTGATTTATAAGAGTTAAGTTTTACAAGTTGGATTGGTTGGTTGAATTCAGAAGTATTTCCAACTATGATTAAATTATGACATAGAATACTAATTGATAACTGTTAATAACTTTTGAATAATTTTCGTATATTAACGTTAACATATTTAACCATATTGTTTTAAATTTATACGAGTTTAGATGCATTGTTAAATTTTATAGTTTACAATGTAACTATGCTAGCAATAATATAAAACTACCAGTCTTTTGTAACATATTTATTTATTTATATTTAAAATTATTACTTTTTAGTAAATATAGTTTAGAATTTTCTTCTGCTGCTTTCATCAGTTCAAACATCTGATCATAGACCTGCTCCTTTGCGTCAATTCCCCAGTGGTAATCATAATGATGGAACGATGCTCTTTCAGCTTGATATAAGCCAATCAGGTTTCCAACTTGTGCAGCAATTCTATACATGTCATTCGGCGTAGCATCCGTATCACCAAGAGAATAATGGAGATGAACTGGAGCTGTCACTAATGATAAATCCAATACGGGAGCGAAAGTGCTTCCATATCTGGCTAAGTTCTCTAGGGGGCCGTAGTCGAAACGCCTTATTTCTCCTGAGCGCATGATTTGAGCGAAATGAGTGCCTTGTCGTATTGATGAACCAGCAGGATTGTGACCCATGAAGAGTGGGAGCATAGTCTGTGTATTGAATTCAAAATTAACGAATCACTTTAATACATAATAACATTATATTATTTTATTTTGCTTACCGTATTGTAATAAGCTATATCATTGTATTGACCAAATAGCGTCAAGCAAACTGGTAGAAAGATTGATGATTCCAAACACAAATTGGTCCCTACCCACGTAAGGAGTTCTGTGTTTGGAAAGAGTTCAGGCTGTCCCAACATGAACAGAAGAACCTGAAATAAAAATGATACGCAATTAAAACTGTACGTTAAGCAACACTTTTTTTAGCGTATTAAAAAATATTATTAAAACGTAAATGCTTACATCAATTGCTTCGGAAAACTGGGAATATGGACGGTACGTTGGGTTTAATGTATCATTGAAGTACCCGCAATACCAAAACCTTGGAATGAAATGAACTTTTCATTGTATTCGGGCCTTAAACTATTCAATGCCATGAAAACAGTTCCTCCTTGAGAATGGGCAATGCAATGTAGTTTAGATTGACCCGTTAAATCCAAAATATAGTCGACATATGCCTTCAAATCATAATAACCCATATGTTCAAAGCTAAACTTCCAGAAGTCCATATCCTGGTCTGGGTCGTAGGTTACATGGCGACGGGAGTAATAGTTTCCACGTGCATTACCTAGCCAAACATCGTAACCTTCTTCAGCAAGCAAGTAAGCTGCAACAAAAGAGAGACGTTTCAGTTAATATATACACAACATTAAGAACGATATGGAGAAGAGAGTATTTTTTATAAGTGTTTATATACTATTGCTTACCTAAAGCACGTCCAGGTCCATTAACAATATAATCAGCAGAAGAGGATAAGAAACCATGTAAAACAAAAGCAACTTTCTTATTAGTAGATGGCTCATTATTTTGGTCTCGGCCATATGGTATCCTGTGAGTTTCTAAAATATATCCGTCTTCTGTTACTATATTATGAACTTCAATAGGGTAACCATATTTTGCAACAAGGGCCGGCTGTAATAAAACCGCATGTTTAGTCATGTTAGGTTATTTTTCTATAATAACAGGATTTGGTAATAACATTAACCTTATGGTTTTGAAAACATTTGCATGTTTATGTAGACAACTAAATTATAATTATGAATTAAGAGAAGTTGGCACATTACCGCATCTAATGTTGCATCTTCTATAATGTTGTCAGAATATCTGGCACCTGAGACACTTTTGAATTTTTTTCCACATAATCTGCATTCGGCGAGCGCCGAACGCATGACGCTAGACCAATAACACCCAATATTAAAGCTAGTTTAAACATTTTCCGATTGTAAATGACGAAGTACTAACTTGTTTATTGAAAAGGTTCTTTTATACATTTTAAGCCTAGTGTTATCATATTTAATCATTACCGTGCTAGATAAACACAATCGCATTCTGAAACAACAATCATTAGTTTTTACACCCAGTCTTGGTTTGTGCATTAAAGCAGGTATTTGCCTTTTAAAATAATTGTGTGTTTAATGAGTTGTTTGATATAATGAGTTCTATATAAAAATTCTTAAATTTAATAACTGGGTCAGTACTATTATCACATAAAACAATACCTGAAAAAATTGCTTAATATTTTTGTAAATTTATACAGTTTTTTATTAATTATATAAACGGCTGGAAATAATCCATATAACATTTGTAACTTTTGTTATTTTAAAAGCTATTCCACATGTAAAAGAGTATATTTTGTTTCATAAGCGTAAATTTGAATAATATCTTATTGTAATTAAATTCAGAGAAATCTGAAACCATGTCAGATAATACAGCAGTAGGGTAGAAAAAAATAATCAAATAAAGCTACATTTCTATTTTAGCTCTTATGTGTACATCAATAACGGGTATGCGCAAAATTCACAAAAAAGGTGTGCATCTAAAATATTATAAAAATAATAAAAAAAAAAGTGCAATGATAAGTGACTGTTTACACAGACAGATAACTGTTTTATTTTAAGGAAACTCAAACTTTTATAAACTGATAAGAAATAATAATAATAAAAGTATCGAAATATTGCTGCAATGATTTCACTATGTAAACCTCTAAACTTGTAAGCGAATCTTGTGAGATAACGACGTCGTTTTTACAACAAATTGAGGTATGGCATCTACGTAATAAATGAAAGTGTTCAGTTTCGATCTTGTACCTTATACAAAACTTTTTTAGCTTGTATAACTTGTATACAAAACTAGTTTAGCTTCTTTGTTAAATCTAAAATGTCAAATTAATTATTTTTGCTAATAATTTATTAACCGATTAAACATCTTATTGCATAATTTTTACAGTTTTATAGTTACAAATATCTCTGACATGATTACACTTAGGCACTATGCAATTATGCCAATACTAAAATGTTAAAGCATTGTCAGTATTGCAAAGTTCCTGCAACTTTGGAACTACTGAACGTAATAAAGACCGCCATCACGTTTGGTGCACGAAAACATCTATAATTGTCATTTTAATAATATAGTATACAACATTATAAAAAGTGATACAACCCTTTTTATACCTCAATACCTTATTTTATTTCTAAAAAATAACCTTTTCCATTTTAGTCTTTTTTTCGGTTTAATAAAAGTATTTTTTTTCTTTTGGAAAACTTTTTTACGCATAAAGAACTTTACTACATAATATGTTTCTAAAGCTTTTTTCAATTAATTTACATGTTATTGTGACACCACAGTAAGAAATAAAAAAAATAGTAAAGAAGTAATAACAATAAGCTTCTAATGGGATAACTGTTGTGTTAGTTACTATTTCATATCATGCTATTGGTGCTTATAAAAATAAAATAACAATTCATTCACGGTAGTGATAATTTTATTGGTCGGAGTTTCTTTGTCCGGTAAAATTCGTAATGAATAGGTACATCCGTCAATGAACCAAAATTACCGAGATAGTGCAAAGGATTATCTCATTGAAGTAGCATTGGGCCGGTCATATAGTTAGAAGAACTAATGGCCGATGGGCCAAAAAGGTTCTGGGATAGAGGCCGCGTTAGGGAAGACGGAGTGTCGATCGACCTCCGGCCAGATGAGATCCCTATCTCCGTGCTGTTGCCAGTTTGAGTTCGTAGCGAGTAGCAGCGGATCGCCCGTTCATGAAAAAAGGCCATGTTCAGCAGTGGATCGATAAGGGCTGGTTAAGATTATTATTACGGACAATTTCAGTGTACTGTTTAAAGTCGGCCGTATTTTTTGTTAACATTAATTTATTTCTACATCGTCTTTCTGCTAATTAAATAAACTATAGACAGCATTTATTTATTTAGAGTTTGTAGCTTTGCTGATATTCGCTTTGTATTAAAACTGATAATCAAATATTCATATTTTTCTTATAATAAATGAATTAAAACCTAACCGCCTCCGTGGCCTAGCGGTAATGACCCTTGCTTTTAAACCGGAGGTCGTGCGTTTGAATTATTTAATAATTATAATTATAAAAATTAATAATCGTTCTTTTCTGGTTGGTTAGGACAATATGGGCCGATCACAATCGTCTGAAGAGTAAGATGATTTGTGCTTCAAAATGGCATGTAAAAAGTCGATCGTGGTTGTCAAGACCAGATTTGGCAGTCGTTACGGGAAGTCATGGTAACGGCAGGGCAGGGGGTGCTAAGAATCCCCGGGTGGGATTCGGCTACCAACAACGACGACTGGACCTGGCAACATACAACACACGGACATTGAGGACCGACGAGAGAATAACGGAGCTGGAAGAGGAGGTAAACAAGTTGCGATGGTGATAATAAGATTATCCGAAGTCCGAAGACAGGGGGAGGATACAATAATCCTTGAATGTGGCGACTTGTTTTATCACCGCGAGGGCGACCAACTGTCCCAAGGAGGTGTCGGATTTATTGTCCGCAAGTCTCTCATTAGCAACATTGTTAAAATCGAAAGTGTGTCGTCAAGAGTTGCTTACCTTATACTCAGAATATCGAAATGGTATTCGCTGAAGGTCATACAGGTATATGCACCAACATCGACACACTCCGATGATGAGGTGGAAATGTATGAGGACATCTCACGAGCCATACATTCAAAGTCAAAGTCAGAATATTGTGCTGATGGGGGACTTTAACGCAAAATTAGGCAAAAGACAAGACGATGAGCTGCGAGTGGGCAATTTTGGAGTAGGGCAACGGAACCCAAAGGGGCAACAGTTGGCTGACTTCATGGAGAAAGAAGGACTCTTTATGATTAATTCTTTCTTTAAAAAGCAGCCCCACAGGAAGTTGACCTGGATCAGCCCCGATGGTTCCGTCAAAAACGACATTAACTTTATTATGACGACCTAACGCCAAATATTTAATGATGTTTCTGTGATCACAAGGGTTAAAACCGGCAGTGATCACCGACTTGTAAGAGGCACATTAAATCTTAACATCAGGCTTGAAAGGTCTCGTCTGATAAAGTCCACGCTACGTCCGTCTCATGCCCATATCCTAAATGCCGAAAACTTTCAGCTCGAGTTTAATAATCACTTCCAATGCCTAGACACTTGCGGCACTGTAGACGAAACTAACGCTCAGCTCGTGGAAACTGCAAGAAGCCTTCAAAATTATGAATTGGAAAGGACGAGGTATAAGCATCAACGGCGAGTGTATTACCCACCTTAGATTTGCCGACGATATAGTCATCATGGCGGAGTCGCTGGAGGACCTAAATGCTATGCTCAATGACCTCAACAGTGCCTCTCAACACGTGGGCCTTAGGATGAACATGGACAAGACGAAAGTTATGTCTAACGGTCAAGTCATGCCTATGCCGGTGGTTGTTGGGAGTGCTGTGCTTGAAGTTGTTGACGAATATATTTACCTGGGACAAGTAGTCCGATTAGGTAAGTCCAACTTCGATGCCGAGGTCCATCGACGAATCCAGCTTGGATGGGCAGCGTTCGGGAAGCTACGACATATCCTCTCGTCCAATATTCTTCAGTGCCTGAAGAATAAGGTCTTTGACAAATGTGTGTTGCCAGTGATGACCTATAGCACTGAGACATGGTCCTTCACTGACGGCCGTATGGGGAAGCTCCAAGTCACTCAGCGAGCTATGGAGAGGGCTATGCTCGGTATTTCTCTGCGTGATAAAGATACGTAACGCAGCCATCCGCAGAAGAATCATAGTAACCGACATAGCCTGCAAAATTAGCAAGCTGAAGTGGCAATGGGCCGGCCACTTAGCTCGTAGAACCGACATCCATTGGGAAAGAAAGGTTCTCGGGTGGCAGTCTCGTACTGGCCATCGCAGTGTCGGACGACCCCACCAGATGGAGTGACGACCAGTGCAAATGTGCAAATGGTCGGTGGATGCAGGTGTGGTGGATCGTATCTCTTGGCGACTTATGGGGGAGGCCTATGCTCAACAATGGGCTTTGACAGGCTGAAACGACGATGGGTTCTGCCTTCAAATTTAGTGACTACTAAATACTAATTCATCCTTACAATGCAGCACTCTTGGGTTGGCGGTCAGATGCCAGTCGCTCTGCGTAAAAACTGTTAATCGGGTAAATCTGGATGGAATAAAGGCCGACTCCATGATAACTTGGAAAAATGACTATGTATCAAAAAAGAAATAAATAAAAACCCAGCCCAATGATGAATTAGAAAATAGAAAGGATACGTTTTTCTTTTTTTTGTGAGTGAAAAGTCTTTTGTGATATGTAATAATTCATGAATTCCGTCTATAAACCGATTATCTGTCTTATAGACCATACTACCATTTTTTTTATAATATTGATAATATTTAAGGTCTGTAAGGTAAATTATGTAAGCACTATTATTATTCAAACATATGCATATATCATATTAATCCAAATGTTTTTTTAAATTCCTGGTTCTATTTAATAAAATATTGATTATATTTTTTTTGAACAAATCAAATTTAATTATACTGGATCGAAAACGATAGATAGCTTTAAAAAACATACAGAAAAGATTTATAATATGTGCTATCTGAGTGTAAATTACATATCTTACAATTATTATCATCATTTATTTATCGGATTTGATAACTAAACCCCGATAATTCTACAAGATCGCTGTGTAAATATCCAATAATTATGTTTACAGTATATTTGCACTCAATACAAAATTTTATGGAAAATCAATAAAATAAACTATTCTACAGCCAAACAGGATTAGAGAAAATTTAAACAAACACCGATAACACTACATAGCTTCAATTTCAACAAAACATTTATATTGTATTGATAAAATGTGTGGCTGACATAGACAGTAAAAATTAACCAAAGCACTCCGAAAGGTGCTTACACAACTTAATTATCAAATAATTCGTCCTTATATATAACAATTTAAGTAATCACTGTCTACCTGTACGCTGTCTCAAGATGAACACGAAAATGCCTAGCCATACTTTTGATGGGCAGGGGTTATATATATATATATATATATATATATATATGGTCTTTCTTCTACTTTTTTTTTTGTTTTATGGCATACGCAGGCAGACGAGCAGTCGGGCCACCTGAAGAGAAATGGTCACCGACACCCATAGACGTTGACAATACCAGTGGTATCGCCGACGCGCTGCCTTCCGTGAGACATAGGGTGTTAAGTCTTGTTTACCCAGTAAATACGCTGGCTACGGTGCCCTTCAAACCGGAAAGCAGGAGTGTTTTCACACTACTGCTTCGCGGCAGAAACAGGCACCGCGGTGGTACCCACCCAGACGGTCTCCTGTAAACAGGGGACCTACCACCGGACCAAACAAATTGTTTCCCAAGTTTAAAACTTGGTAAACAATTTTCCTAGAATATAATAATAATAATTTCCTTCTAATCGATTTCTACTAGCAGGACTACGGCGACCGATCTTTATGATGATTATTATATAGGAAGTCATATTGCAGATTATTCTTATTAAACAGATTTATCACAAGAATATCAATAATATTATTATATAATATTTTCAATCTCTTTAATAAATACTATTCTATAATAAATTACACTATTTGCAATATAATCGCATTACAACTTGCTTTTTGCACAAATACAGACCATGCTATATGTTGTGTCATTCATTACTTTTATTTAGGGAATTTATGTAACAATGAAAATTCTGTTTAAAACGCATTTAAGGAGATAAATTAAAAAAACATCTAAATAAGTATTTTTTTGTTTTTGTTTTCTTTTAGTAAACGACTGACCTTGTCTGATACAAAATAAAGAAACTCTTTTCATTTAAGGCATTTACACTCTTGAGATTTTTAACTTTTAAATAAACGCGGTGATAGCGTTTCTTCTTTATCCTTTTGATTATACTTCGGCACGTAGATGGGATTGTCTACAGGAGCGTCATTTTTATTCCTTTTGAGGGATAGTTATCTACGGATTTCCTTTTAAATGCATCAACCAAAAATTGTTATAATATGACAAATAACGAATACAAAAGCATATTCGTCTTCTGAATTAGGGGAATATTTAAATAATGTAAAGGATTTTTTCTCCTAAACTGCGCATGCTTTATGGCAGTATTACTGAAATATTGAGTTACAGTACAAAAAGTAATGTGTGGTTACTCTTTTTATACATAAGTAAAATTGAATAGATTTAGTGAATATTTCATTATCATCATCATCATCATCATCAGCCTGTGATAGTCCACTGCTGGACATAGACCTCCTCAATGCACGCAACCGCTTCCGATCTTCGGCTATTATCATCCAGTCCACACCCATACGTTATTTAGTTTTTATTATTGCTTAGATTTACCTGTCGGATAAAAATTTCAAATATGCTGACAGATGCCAAGAGTCTACTGAAGCTAAATGAGTGCTTCATAAATATTGTCACGGTTTTTTTTAATAGAATAAGATCTTAAGATACGTTTGCCTTTTCAAAGGGGCGGCCAAAGTTTTGCTGAGCACGGCACTTCACTACAAAAAGGTCTTTGTACACTTTAAAGAGTTTATTCAAGGGATCAACCAGATAGTAAAATATCATTACCAAGCTTCGCCCTACAGTTTCACCGCTAACGTTATAACATTTAGTGATAATTAAAAATATTTATTGTACTTTTTTATATTATTTTATTTGAGGACTCAACATATAAAAATCATAAAAATCGGTCTTGCTATCTCCAATTATGTTGAATGAACCATTTAAAAAGGATTATATAATAATATTTGCTACGACTAAGTTTTCTCTGAAATAAAGTATTAGTAGTTTTACATTTTTAGTTTATTTTTACTGTTTAAAAAAGATATTCAATCACACTTACAATTATTAAAAAAATATACTCATTATGTATTTTCTTTTTGTGCTTCTTGTGATCTTCGGTGGATGCCAGAGTAGCTCTTTTGGCCGATTTTTTCTATATCAATTATACTAATTGTCATATTTTGACTAAATGATCCAAATATGTATTTACAAATAGCCTTTTCGTTATTTTGATTTAAAACTTTTTAACTTTAAAAAGATTTTACCTATATTATTAATATACAAATTGACATAAATTAATACTTTAGATCATCATTAGCAGCCTTCTTCGTCCACTGCTGGACATAGGCCTTTTCAATGAACGCAAGACGGCCGATCCGCTACTCGCTGCAATTTGAACCGGCTACTGCGCGGAGATCGGCATCCCACCTGGTCGGAGGTCGACCAACGCTCCGTCTTCCCAAACGCGGCCTCACTCAGAACCTTATTGGCCCATCGGCATCAGTATTGGCCCATCGGCCATCAGTGTTGCCATCGGCCATCAGTATATATGTATATATATATATATATATATATATATATATATATATATATTTTTAATTTTGCTCTCTAAAGCGAAAATGAGAAACAGAATTATTTTTAGATTAGTTGATCAAAACTTGACTATTAAACGATATAATTGCCTTAAAATAGTAAAACGTAACTCTTTACATAAAATTTTCAAACTTATAAAAAACTATAATACAAACAAGGAAAACAACCCATATATTAATATATATATTTATTACTATAAAACTGTTTTCTCTAATATATTTTAAGGTATTCATTATAAAAATTAAAATCTCATGTACATAGAATTCACTAAGAATTATGAATGATTAAATTCATTACATTTTATGTATACTTACACTATATTACCTTAAATGAGCTTTGGATATGTCTTAATGCAATTCATAACGATGTTTTGTATTAAAATGGTTATTGTGGGATACATACATATATGCGCTCGTGGACTTTTCTATAAACCATTTAAAGACTTCCAATTACAAATAACATACTTTAAGTCAATCTTTTACGGTTTCGGAATTTGCAATTGAATCGCACGAGGTCAAATATCTATTAAACTGCTTATCACACAATCGTTTTTAAAAAATGGGACCAAATGACAGCCAATACCTATTGTTTAAAAATAAAATTAACAAAATCGGGGCAGAAGCAAAGCAATGGGGTAACATGTTTATAAAAAAACGTACACTCCGAATTGAGTTATTTTCACGTTGCTAGAAAATTCTTGGAGAAACTAAAATTAAGTAAAATATTCAGGGTTACATAAGTTTCCTTCGAGCTAGTGTCCTTCGTCCTAGTCCTTCGAGCTTTTTAATACATTTCAAATGTCTGTCCTAAATACTTTGCGGATTAACTTGAATCATGAGTTAATTTCATTTAAAAAAAACTTCGTTTTTACGGTTTGAAAATGTTTAATTAAGTCCAAAAAATTCAAGTTTATGTGATTAAATTGCAAACGTAACAAAACCTTATGAGGTAGACTAAACCACATTATACATAGTAGTATGGCTTTAAGTAGGCTACGATAAGGTTATCCCTCCCTGGGACCTTTACGCCATTGTCCTAGCGGAGGTCTACAGTCATCGCACCAGAGCCAGATTTAGAGGTGTAGCTCCACCTCTTGAAGAGTTAGAGATGGCGTGGTTCCGCACACGAGGATGTCATGCGGCGGTGGAAGCGCCGGCTTGCTGAGCCAACAGTAGAGGCAGTACGTCCGCTCCTCAAAGAGTGGGTAGACCGCCGCCACGGAACACTTACCTTCCGGCTGGTGCAGATCCTTTTAAGCGCACGCTAGCTTTGGAAGGTATTTCTGTCACACCGTTGGAAGAGAGCCGACAGCGGAGTGTCATCATTGCGATTGCGATGAAGACACAGCTCAGCATACCCTGGAGGAGTGCCCCGCGTGGGCAATAGAGCGAGCCAATCTCTGCGAGGAGATTGGCAACGACCTCTCATTACCTGGTGTGATCCGCGCTATGGTGGACAGAGAGAGGTCGTGGGAGGCGGTCACCTCGTTTTGCGAAGCTATCATGGCCAATATAGAAGCCGCTGAGCGGGAAAGGGAATTAGATCCCTCTTCGGCGCGCATTCGCCGACAACGCCTAGGGCGAAGGAGGCGAGCTTACGCTCGCCAAATGCCACCCCTAGAGTGTAGCCGCGGGTGTTGATGATGGGGGAGTCCGATATCCGTTAACATCATGGTTCAGAGTGCGAGCAGTGCTAGGAGCACGCTCTGGAGCAGGGGAAATCACTGGCCCACAGCCTATCCTAGAAGATGGAGTCCTAGAGACTAGGCGCGAGTTGCATAGCGATCGCATGACTTAGTCGATCTCGCTTTGCCGCCAGAAACGCGCGGAGAATGAACGCTAACTCCCCACGGTATCGGGTATCTTTAAAAGATTTCCCATCTTTTAAAAATAAAAAAAGGGCTGCGATAGGGTTGGAAAGCTCATATATAAAACTATAACAATAAAAAAAAATTCTTAAATTTTTTTTTTAAGAACTAATAAATATTTAATTTATTATAAAATTCTAAATGTCTTATTTTTAATGCCGTATATTAAAATGCTGAGCGTTTCCATAATTAAAATAAATGGTTTTTAAAAAGATCTCGAATTAAATAGTTTGTAAAAAAGGGTTGTCTTGGAACAGTAATTTGCCGTAACTGCCATAAAAAGTATGTTTTAATCCGTTTTTATTGTATACGATAGAATAACCTTATATTTTAAATGCTAAAATAGCATCTACAAAAAATTCTAATACTATATATCTATCCAAAATAAACATATATCACATGTAACAATATGTACTTTAAAATAGATATGATATAGTTTATGAAAAATATTAAATGGATAGAAATTAAGAAAAAATTAAAGTCTTGCAGGTATTTAGTTTTAACACAAAGATTGCGCTTTTGAAATACTGAAGATTAAGACAATTCTTAATCATCGCTATTTGCTGCAATCAATTATGTGTATTTAAGTAATAATCATATTATCTTATCATTTGTTTTTATGTTTTGTGTTATATAAAAATGACAATATGGACTTTGCTCTACGTTATAACTAAGTCGTCGACTGGTCGCGTAAATGTCTGACAAAAATAATGACAAGAGTCTAAAATATGACTGTATCCACTGATACACTAAATGCTCTAAGTTAGTAAGTATACGCATAAACAAATAAAATTTTAACACAAAAAATACAACAGACTTAAAAATAAAGTAAAGTATTATAACTGTTTCGACGTTTTCGACGACGTGAGACTAATGTTATCTCGTTTGCATATTTATAATCACACGATACGGTAAATTGAAATTTTAATGTAGATTAAATCGATAATATGTTAATTGTACAAAATAGCATAAGAATTTTTGTTGTAAATAAAATTATTATCTTTATTAATATTTATAATTTATAATTAAATGTAGCTTTTTAAACGATTCATTTAATTTTCGTGGCATAGATTGTAGGTCAGTGACATGATATTGATGTTATCAATTCTAAAAGTGATTTCTTAATTTACATTACTGTCCCCCGATTTCTATCGCTGCGGCTTAATCTTTAACACGATTGGAGATTTTTGGGTTCAATGGCTTCAATGGTATTTTTTATCTAGCCATATAGGAATTTTTAAATACATTTACGTGCATAAGTAGCTCTATACAACAATTTTAAATAAGCCTTATAATTTAAGCCCATTTCTCTGTTTTTTGTGTGTTTATTTTTAAAGCTTTTTAAGGTTGTTATAAAAAAGTAATTTTTATCAAAAAGCCTTCTTACGATACTTGACATATATTTGAAGAATATACAATTTTAAAGGCCTTGCACAAGAAATAAAAACTCGCTTCGACTTGAATACCTGCTTCTTTTGGTAAGTTTGTCAGAAAACGCAGAAATTACTATCTCGATTACAAATAAATAGCAATTATTTATTTTTGTATATAGAACATGTATC
The DNA here is from genome assembly GCA_029286875.1 of Lamproptera curius. Classification (NCBI taxonomy): domain Eukaryota; kingdom Metazoa; phylum Arthropoda; class Insecta; order Lepidoptera; family Papilionidae; genus Lamproptera; species Lamproptera curius. Next base: position 124,744 of record JAGSMT010000154.1, read on the forward strand.
TATCAAAATTATATATTTTTTAATGATGTGAAATATTTGAAACAGCTATTATCTCTTATTAATTTTGTTCACCTACGTGATATGTCCTAACCATTCAATAGATAGCTGATCAATAGTATTTAAGGCTGTCTTCTCGCCATTGTACTTTGAACTGTGCAAATAACAAATAAATAATTAGAATACCATCCTTTTCCAGAGATGGAATTTTCGTATTTTCAGATTGGCTGCAGGGCCCATGGTTACGGGACATCCTATTGATGTTGTTCGTCTGGCTGTGAAAATGTTACAGACCCACCGTTAAATACGCACGTATCGGGTTTACTAACACTGGCTATTGTACATTGTCTCTCAGCTTTAAAACTTCTCTATAATTCTTGGACAGCATGGACAGTTACCACAATCGTAGCGTTAATGTCATCCACAGTGATACAATAGTCTAGCTTTGGTAAAATTATATGTTAAATTGTTAAAAGCGAATGATAAATTCCAACAGAAAACTTTCAAGGTCTTAGCTAGAGGCACGAAACGGATGAATTGTAAACTTTATTAGACGATATTTCAGGCTTATATTAAGATTCAATGTTAAGTATTTTTTCTACTAGTCTGCGTATAGATATTTATAGACATTTATGATTTCAGGGAGATCATTAAGTAGTCAGCGTTTATCTTGAGTGGATATCTAAATCGTAAGGTTATAATCATACATTTTCTTTGTTTTCGTTGTTTATTACCTTCTATGTACTAAGAAAATATCCCTTACCCAAATCAAGTTGTACAAATATTTGCTATACTTATAATGTGTGTATTAGCAATATGAAAGTTATCATACCATTGCTAAAGGGGATCATGGTAAATATCATGATCCTGTGGTTTGTGTTGCTTACTTGCTAACATTAGTTTAATAATCTTGCAAACGATTTAGTATACGTTACCTATCTTGACTTTAAAACAATGTTTTACTGATGAAATTAGAAGGAAGCGGATTTAATTCATGATAAGAATATTTTTTATTAAATAACGTGAGCAAATTAAATGGCGACTAAGATTCTATGTATCAATTAAATTTACTTATTTAAATAATGAAAAAAGAATATGCTATAGATAGGATAATTAAAAAAAATAATATTAGATTTATCAATGCTGAAATATTAAATTATAAATGAAATTTGACCTAGTTGAGTTAATAATCCTTGTACGAGTACTTTGAAAATGATATTTTGTTAAAAAAATGATTATTTCTTTTATTTACGCGATTAATAAAGATAATCAAAAACATGGGATGTATATATATCAAAAAATAAAGATAGTCAAAAACATGGGCACTACGGCCATGTTTTTTATCCCATTTAATCATAGAAACGAACAGTTCATAAATTTAAAATAATAAATACTTTTTTTCTAGATTAAATATTTATTTACTCACCGATGTAATAAATACCATCAAATAATCTAATATAGTTAAAAATGATTAAATTGAATTTTTGATAAAATATGATCTTATCTTTTGGTAATTATTATTTAATGGAAAAAAACCTACGTAATATTTAAAATTTATTAAATGAAATTGTTACTTTTAAATAATAAATTTAGATATCCCTGTATTAAAATATATGTATCATATTAGCTCGCTTTTAGCATAAGAATAAACCTTAGTAGATTAATGCAACCTTCATAAAAATCCTGTTTTTACGTTTTCTCAATAAGTTAATTTTAACAAGAAAGAGAGAAGTGAAAAATGTAAACTGTTCATAACCTATAGGTAAATCAAAATATGTATATAAAATCACCTTTCCTTTAATCAGCGATTCACTAAAGTAATTATAACCTCTGACAATTTCGCAACCTATTAAGTCGAGAGCGTCGAAAGAGTGTAATATATATATTGTCGGAATACTATTTCTAATGTGGGTAGTTGGAGAATAGAAGTAGTAGGAATGGAACTCTCCTCTTGAGATTGCTAAAGTTATATATATATATATATATATATATATATATATATATATATATATATATATATAATATGTTATCTATTTTCTATTATAAATATAAATTTATTTTATAAAACATATTACTTAAAAATATATTAGATATAAATATATACTATGTTTGTCTGAATAGGAAACTTGAGATATTTTTAGACTATGACCCATTATGATGTACAAGCGTTATTGTAAATTTTGATTAAAATGCATGAAATGGTTTTTGTAAGTTGACGGATAGCACAATGCTTGCACGCACGTACATATACACGCTCACCCATATAAGGCAAAGAACTGCTATCGTTAAATTTCTCTACCAAATAGAATTTAAGATCTATCTTGAAGAAATCCTAGAATCGATAGATCTTAAATGGCTATTAAAATATTTAATGGCGTTAACATTTCAACAAGAACTATTTATTTTTCATTTTATATCAAAACTACACATAATAAGAATTTTGAAATTTGCAATTATCTGAATATATCTTTTCTCTGTGTATCTTGACAGCTCGCACTTTCTACGAAGGCCTAGTAAAGATAATAATTATCACTTTAGAAAATACAGTTCGTGGCTTTGAACCATAAAGAAACTCAATAAAAATCTATAATTATCTGTAATATACTTATTTAATTAGCCCTTTAAGCGAATCAATTTTATTATTCACATTATTATATAGGAATTCATATTGCACATTATTCTTATTAGACAGAGATGTATCACAAGAGTATTTTTTCAATCTCTTTAACAAATACTATTCTATAATAAATTACACTATTTGCAATATAATCGCATTACAACTTACTTTTTGGATGAATACAGACCGTGCTATATGTTGTGTCATTCATAACTTTTATTTAGGGAATTTATGTAACAATGAAAATTCTGTTTAAAACGCATCTAAGGAGATAAATTAAAAAAAACCTCTAAATAAGTATTTTTTATGGTTTTTGTTTTCTCTTAGTAAACGACTGACCTTGTCTGATACAAAATAAAGAAACTCTTTTCATTTAAGGCATTTACACTCTTGAGATTTTTAACTTTTAAATAAACGCGGTGATAGCGTTTCTTCTTTATCCTTTCGATTATACTTCGGCACGTAGATGGGATTGTCTACAGGAGCGTCATTTTTATTCCTTTTGAGGATAGATATCTCATCATCGTCAGCCCGTGATAGTCCACTGCTGGACATAGGCCTCCTAATACACCTCCATCCATCAGGGATTTTGGACCGTATCGCACCACGCTTGTCCAATGCGGGGGTGGACCGACTTTTTACATGCCCATCCGACGCATGGATCATCTTACTTTTCAGACAATTGGGTGATCGGCCCAAATTGCCCTAACCAACTAGGAAACAACAATGAAAATTTGTTGAGTCCCTGCAGGATTCGAACCCACGACCTCCAGTTTCTAAGGCACACGCCTATACCACTAGGCTACGGAGGCAGTTATCTACGGATTTCCTTTTTTCAACCAAAAATTGTTATATATATGACACATAACGAATACAAAAGCATATTCGTCTTCTGAATCAGGGAAATATTTAAATAATGTAAAGGATTTTTCTCCTAAATTGCGCATGCCTAATGGCAGTATTACTGAAATATTGAAATACAGTACAAAAAGTAATGTGTGTTACTCTTTTATACATAAGTAAAATTTAATAGATTTAGTGAATATTTTATTATCATCATCATCATCATTATCAGCCTGTGATAGTCCACTGCTGGTCATAGACCTCCTCAATGCACGCAACTGATTCCGATCTTTGGCTGTTATCATCCAGTCCACACCCATACGTTAATTAGTTTCTATTATTGCTTAGATTTACCTGTCGGATAAAAATTTTAAATATGCTGACAGATGCCAAGAGTCTACTGAAGCTAAATGAGTGCTTCATTAATATTGTCACGGTTTTTTATTGAATAAGATCTAAAGATACGTTTGCCTTTTCAAAGGGGCGGCCAAAGTTTTGCTGAGCACGGCACTTCACTACAAAGTGGTCATTCTACACTTTAAAGAGTTCATTCAAGGGATCAGCCAGATAATAAAATATTATTAACAAGCTTCGCCCTACAGTTTCATCGCTAACGTGATAACAATTAGTAATTATAGAAAGTATTTGTATTTTTTATATTATTTTATTCGAGGACCCAACAAATAAAAATCGGTTTTGCCATCTCCAATTATGTTGCTTGATTAAATTAACCATTTAAAAAAGAATTATAAAACAATAATTTACTCCTTACCACCAAGTTTACTCATAAACAAAGTATTATTAGTTTTACATTTTTATATTTTTTACCGTTTAAAATAGATATCCAATCACACCTACAATTATAAAAAAATATATTCATTATGTATTTACTTTTTGTGCTTCTAGTGATTTTCGATGCATGCCGGAGTAGCTCTTTCGGCCGGATTTTTCTATACCAATTATACTAATTGTCATATTTTGACTTAATTATGCACATATTTATTTACGTATAGCCTATTTTGATGTAAGTATGATTTTTTTGTAACTGCAAAAATAAATACCTAAATTATTAATATAAAAATTGACATAAATTAATACTTTAGATACCGCACGCATATAAAACAGCTACATAAATGCACTACTTAGTTTTAGAGTTCGTAATATATATATATTGCTATTACTGGTTATTTTCTCTAAAGCGAAAATGAAAAATACAATTCCTTTTTTGATTAGTTGACCATATCTTTACTTAAAATAGTACAAACGTAACTCTTTACCTAACATTTTCAAACTTATAAATAAACACGATCAGCGTATCTTATTTATCCTTATGATTATGCTTTGGCACGTATCTGGGATTCTCTACAGAAGGTTAAAATTTTATAAAATAAAATCAATCGCTTTACAAGGATAAGGAAATACACGCGTCCTTTCAAACTACAAAAATCTTTCGTTTCTAGCTATGCATTTTTCTAGTATTAATGTAAAATTTTATATTTTATATGGCTGATTAAGATTTTCTTTAACGGCCTCCATGACCTAGCGATATTGGGCCTTGCTTTATAAACCGAACGTCATCATGGGTTCGAATCGCGCGGGGAAACAACGTTAAAATAATTGAATTGTTTAATTAAAAAATAAATAAATATCTAGTATAATTGTTAGCGTTGTTTACTGGTCGTTAGGACAATTTGAGCCGATCACCCAACTGTCAGAAAAGTAAGATGACCCATGCGTCGGATGGGCATGTTAAGCCTCTAATGGAGAAGGCGTGCGTTAGAGGAGACCTGTGTCCAATAGTGGACTAATACAGACTGATGATGATTATGATTTTTGCTTTCATAATGTGTGTTTACTGCCAAGCTGCTTGTATTTTAAATACCTTAATAGTAAAAAATCTCTTTACGTTTTCTAAGGTGCTAATAATATTTTTATTATATATACCTTATCATTGTCGTAAACATTGGCTGGTAAAACAAATCTAATTTACTTCAAACTAAAACCCCAACATAAAAACTCGCTACTGTTTGTAAAATGACAAGGCTGCTACAATAAAATGGAAATGTCAAATTTTTGCTGAGTAGACCTTTTCAGTACTTCATCAAGGGGGATACAGTGACAAAAATCATAAGTTTAATTAATTAGACTAGTGTTAAATCTTTAAATAGCGAGACCATTAATTAAAAATTATTGTATCTTTCTTTAATATTCCTTGGCAAAAATATTATACTATGTAGTTTATTTTATTTACATATTCCACATCTATGGGAAACGTTTTATGCAACCATTACTTAAAATGTTGACAAAGAACACAAGTCATGAGAATCTGTAGAATCATGCTTATGTATTAAATAATGGGAGTGAGACGTTCCCATTCGTTGGTTTTTTGTCAAAAATAGTCAGGTATAATAGTAAAACGGTGTTTATTGTTACCATAAAAGTAGTCAAAAGTTATAAAAACACTTAAACACTTAATAAAAGAAAACTCAGATATATTATTCATTATAATATGTAAATATTTGTCTTAAAAATATATTTAAAAAAATACTTAAAATGTATATTCTTTGTTAAGGTATATTTAAGCATGAAATGGGTAAATGCAGTGCTAATGCGGTACTTGTGAGAAATTTTATTCAAAGTGCTCATTCCAGTGTTAGGTGAAAGACGCAGGAAGGGAAGGCGCTTTATCTGTACCCCGGAAGTTGAGAAGGGTGCACTGAAGACTGTCGCTACTTCCGCTGCATTCTTGCATGTGCTAAATTTGCGGGATTCAAATACAAAATCAGTTCTTTTATATTTCAGTCTGAATACCCTATGACATAATTCGTCTACTTACGCCCGCATTAGAACCCATTACTTCCTAAACGGTTAGGCTAACCATTATAAATTCGTTCCTTTGTAATCAGAAGGTTAAAATTTCCCTAGATAGTGTTACTTTTTGGTACAAATGAAACAACACGAAAATGCGTTATCGTTTTAATAGTATAAATAAAATATTAAGTTTTTAATTGTACGTACAGAAGAAAACAAATATGATACGATACAGAAAATACGTGACCTATTTTTGATGGTGGTTTGCAATAAGCTGTCAGTTATTTGAAATAATTTATGTCTCAATGAATTCTTTGAAAAGTATTCAATACAAAAACAAATATTTTATGTGTTATAAGACCAAAACAAAGAAAATAACGAAAATTTCTTTTCTTATTGATTATTATTTTCAACGAATTTTTATATTTTTTTATAAAAATAGGCTGATTTGACAGCTTTTTTTTCATTAAGTATGATTGTTGTTAATTGATAAATCATGTTACAACTATAGATTTTTCAATGTCCAGATTTTTGATGCTATTGGTTATTATTTACACTTAGTATACGTTTTACTTAAATATAGGAAATAAAGCCTTATTGTCAAATACGACGAAATCATCCTTTGTGATTTAGTGATTTTTTTTTCATTAAATAGATTACATTTTTATTTTTAAAACGACCCCAAAAACATATAAACCTAGTCTCTTTTGATTTTAACACATATTTGAAAAAAGGAAAAATCCATAGCTGTAAAAAACTAACTAATACAAGTTTTAAAATAAAGTGTCACTTGTTATAGCGAAATATCATACATTTATTACGATATACCTTAAGAGGATAACGGTTCATAAACGTATATGTTATGTATTTTTATAGATATTATATGCTGTTCCCGATAAATATTAGAAATATTGCTCCGTCATTCAATTTATTATGACTCAAAAGACTAAACTAGTAATTCAATTTCAATACGCTTAACTCAACAGTAATATTTAACTATCGCGCAAATTCCACCTCGCTCTGGTCCTAAATCATGCAAAGTAACGGTAGCCCATTACTATAACAGTTACAATTTATGACTTACCTATCGTTAGAAACCCGTTTTGTAACTTGTATTTAGCGGCTGGATCTGCATTTCCATAGTAGGAATAGGAAATCAGTTCATAATACTACGTTAATTTACGCTTACTGGTGTTTTTTATATTTTCAAAGCATAAACGAGATTTTAGGTTCGGTTACAAAGTAAAACATAGGTCAGTGAGTCGTGACATCTTAGTTTTAAAATTTCAGTGACAAAGCAAAACTTTGCTTGGCATTACAAATTTTAACACATGTGAACACAAAATTCGATTCCCCGCTATGTTTTCAGATTTGTAAAGCAACAGCCAACTAAAGAACTAGAAGCAAAAAAAGTATTTCAACTAAATTATTACATACTAGTATGTAATAATTATGATTGAGAAAATTTAGGACTAAAAATTTATACTCCACTACGTAGTTTTTTCATGTTCAAGAGGAATATATTTTATTTTTGAATTAGAATTAATATAGTAAATTTTCTTAATAATGATGCAATTTTAAAGCAAAACTTATATTCTATGTTTTGCGAATTAATTTATAATCAATAAAGAATCTAAATTATTTACTAATGTATAGAGTGCAATTATTAAAAATAACAATAATCGGGTTTTAGGAATTATAAATAGAAAAAAGTCGTATCAATTATAGACGTAAGCATAGGGGATTATTATAAATTTAAAAATCGAGTTTGGTATGTATCAATTTATACACTCAAAATCTTCAAACTCGTTCTGCCTACGGATAAACAGTGTTTTTCTACTTTTATTAATAATACATCTCTATAGAAAATAAAAGTTGCAGTACACATGACGACGTCCGTGCAACTCGAAACCCTCGTTGCCGCAGGCAGTCATTCAGAAGTAGGCAATCTCACTAATTGATATCGCTCTCTCCTAAAACTAAAATCAAATGTGCCGTCCCATTTCTTGTTCATGGTATAGTATTTAACTTTAGAGAAATATATTTAAGTTATTATTTTATTTACTGAGATAATCCTAAGGCTTCATAAGTATAATTTTTCTAACATTTTATAAGCGAATAAATAGCCGTATTAGCCCTTGCTTCATAAACCGGAGGCCGTGGGTTGTAATGTCTAGCAGTGACTGACACAGGCTATTGATGATAATGAATTAATTTGTTATATATATGTGTTTTGTTGTATGTTAGATTATTGTGAAGTTATTTAAAGCGGTTAATGTTATTATTAGAAATTAATAGTTGTCAACATGATATAAATTATTGATTAAAGAAATTACCTTAAGAACGTTTTTTATTTTATTAAAATGTTAAATTATTAACATCAGGATATTTACTTTTTTATTTTAATTAAGTAAACTTTTTTTTTAATTTATTGGTAGGAATTGCAATAAAAAAGGTAAAGCAATTGTATAGCATTTGCCTTCTATCCTAAGGTTGAACCGGCTTTTTTAATTTCATCACTGAATGTTATAAACTTTAGCGATACCTTTCTCCTTATTTTATATGGATTACAGAATTTTTTTAATTTATTTTATTTAAATAATAAAATGTCCCTTTTTGCATAACAATACCATATTAAGAAACAAGGTAGCATATATATGTATATATTTAAAAACTTCGAAGGACTCCAACTTAATTGTGCATAAATGCATAAATTTATCGGTGATGGTAGGTTTAAAATAATTAAAAATTATAGTATTTAACGTGTTACATTTTGTTTTATTTTGTATTAGAAGGTTGGGTATGCTCTTGTTTGATGATCTTGCCATGATGTTGCACATTGGTGCGTATTAAATTTGAAAAAAATATGCTAGCGTCGCTGAAAGCGCTTAATGTTTGAAATCCTTTTGTTAGTAGCAATAATGTAGTTTACGGATTCTTTGCCTCCAGTTGGAATGACAACAATATGTCAGGTTTATCGGCCCAAATGAAAACGGCTGGCATACCCACTACAAACACCAAGGTTGCTCCATTGTCATTACCAGAGTCGCTTTGACATATTAAATATTGGTGATCGAGCCATTGAAGGTCTACGCTCTCTCAGTGAGTTGGGCCACCAGGGCCACCATCCTAGTTGCCTTGCCTTTAGAATACAAAATAAAACTCAAATACTTGAGACATCTTTACGAATTTTTTTCTGTTTCTAAAGGTGTCGTTTTATTCAAACGAACTACGGAATGGAGAAGTGATATAATTATCCATGTGCGTATAAAGTAAAGAATATCCATGCTAAAATGAACATGCAATGAATTGGTCCTGCAACTATAGAACAGTGTGTCCGGTCACGTCGGCTGTCTGTACCTATCCTCAATAATAACATGTCCTTGATCTTAAATAGTTAGGGCCTAATTATTAGCTTCCAACGATCATCATGATATTTTTTAATTTAAATTGCTAGTGCCATTATACGACCTTTGTCAGAAAACCGAGTATGCTATTCGCATGTGTCTAGCGTAACAAAACTTTGGACATCAATTCGCAAACAGTGAAGAAACCCTTGGTTTATTTGTTACTCTGTAATCAGAGACGTTGCAAATAAATGGCGGTAGTTAGTCGAGCACCGCTGAGGGCAGTTTCTAAGATTTATGTGTTGGAAAGCAAAATTCGCGAGAGGAGAGTAACGTTGGCCGTAAGTGGCACATCCTTTACTATTTGGGTCAGCAAAGTCATACGCGAAGAACTGTTCAAAATTATTAAAAATCCTCAAAATGTAATTGAATAATATCTAACATTTGAGTGATGAAGTAATATTCAAATGTTTACTAACTTACCAATATTTCATGATAATCGTTTATAAAATGTTGGTTAAAAACTTGCGTATAATAAAATAAACTACTTTATAAATTAAAAGTTAAACCCAAATGTAACCGTACATCAAAAAGTATTCAATAACAAGACCGCTCAACTAAGACCTCTAAACAATTTTTTCCCATGATTTTTCCAAGCCTTAAAATTGTGATTCATATATTGTTTTACAAAATTATATAGTATTTAAAAAATATTATTTAACATCAATTTTATTCATGATATAAAGAATACACAGTCTCAACAAAGATGTTTACAATCTTAGAATATAATAAAATTTCATGATTCATTAACTGGATGTTTGTTATCTTAGATCCGGTTTAAAATAAACTGTTTCCTATTCCTGTTTCGGTCCCTTTTATTATTTTGCTAAAGTTTTGTAACAAAACATTGCGTCTGTGAAATATATTTTTTGAACGCCCCTTTTATTAATAAGTAACCATCTAGCATAATATTTACAAATTAGAGTTGGAGATCTTTAGAATACCTAGTTTTAAATAGCTAGCTAGCATCAGAATAGCTGACTAGTAATTTTTTTTATCCGCGTGGAACTTTATATGTGATTAGATAAAATATATATATATAAAAAATTAACTGCCTTCTTAGCCTAAAGCCTAGGTGAATGGTTATGCTTTAGAAACCGTAGGTCGCGAGTTAAAATCCTGCAGGGTTTTAACAATTTTTCATTGTTGTTTCCTTGTTGGTAAGGGCAATGTAAGCTCATATATCCGATTAATTGTCGACTACGAGTGTAAAGAAGTACGCCTGTGTTTGCGCTATTCGCAAATTTTTCATATTATTAATAGACAAGTTATAAGCTAAATTAAATAAGTTAGTTAATAGTACCATGTAATTTAAAAATCTACTTAACAGTTTTTAAATTACACAGTATTAAGTCTAATAAACGTAGTTATATTTGTATCATTAACTTAAAATAATATGAAACTACCTATTTTTAAGAAGATTATTCGATCTACTTTTAAATCATAACTTGTCATGAAATACCGAGCACAAATCGTGAACCATATACCGAAAGGACCACAGAATTCAATTTCGTTGCAGACAAAATAAAAACTGTACAAACCCGACCGATATTGTAAATCCCGATTGCGGTATTAGCATACTTCGATGTGGGACTTTGGTTTTAGCAATAGTACTCATTTTAAATGTCTAAAATATCGGTACGTTTAGTAACTATGTAATAAATATTTTTGTTTGTTAATACAATATCATGTAGCATCAAATATAACTTGTACTATGGCAACTAATATAAAAAGTATTTTTTTTATATGGAAATTTATAATACATATGTTATTTGATCGCCTGAAAGAACATAGAATAGGACAGAGCCAGCAGTTGCAGCTTCGGCGCACATATGCGCTTTTTGTAGCGATTCCAGTCTAGGTCATAGCTTGGCTCTGGATCTCATCGGAGTTTGGACAATCTAGATCCATGCCCTGCACTTTATCTTTTGGTTAATTGGAATCTCTTTGCAGCACTCTCATAGATCTACGATTTTCTAGACCGAAAATGCGACACGGTTCCTTCTAAACGTAAAACGTGGTGAACGTTAAATTTCGGACATTAAAACCAAAGGAAAGTGAAATTGTTGATTGTACGTGTATTCCCAGCATGTTTACCTTTTAAATTTAATTTAAATGCCTTTCAAACTGTCTCTCAACTTTTTCTCTCTAAAACAAAAGTTAACCAAATCGGTTGAACCAGTTTAGGGAACAAACAGCAGTTGATATATTTAAATTGCATTCATATTCAAACGCAAAATTAACAATGCATAAATTGTATTATTTGCATACGGAACTCCTATGATGCACAGATTTAACTATCTAAATGAGGGAGGTATGTATGACGACGTATTTAGAGTTTATATTTTTATTTGTATAATTAGTGTAAATTATGTGCAGCGAGTAGCTATAAGTTCATTTTAAAAAAAAAATTCTTTTAATGTTTTATGCCTTAAATAATTGTTTTAAGCCACCTTGTAAGGATGCCCTATTTGTAAGCTAAGCGGATAAAAACATATTTTTATTAGACACCATTACGTAATTAAAAATCTGCTAAATGTTTCAAATTATTCGTTCCCTTAAAACGCCCTTTCATGTATGATTTTTAATTGCATTTATTTATTTACTTATTTATTTACACTTTAAGCACTAATTGTACATAGGCGGACTTAATGTCATAGGCATTTTCTCCCAGTCAACCTTAAGGTGGTGCACAGATAAAATAAGAAGAGAAGGTAACATATAAGTTAAACATAGATATAAAAGATACCTATAAATAAAACAATATATATTGTGATATAGACACATATGCATACATATATATATGAGTACACGTAAATATATATAATTACTATTTATATGATTCATACAAATTACCACATAAGTATATACATGACGACAGAATTATGTTATATTTTGCAAGTATTTTAATAGGCGCTCTTTGGTTTTCTTTTTAAAAGTAATATAGATTTTGGCCATCCTGATTTCAAGAGGTAGCGCATTCCATAAAAGTACAGACTGGATAAAGAATGTAGAGTGCATGAAGTCAGAACGGTGAACGGGACATTGAAGCAGACGATTATGTGTCGATCGAAGATTTTTGTTACTGACTTCATGCAGATACGAGAAATAAGAAGATATATACGAGGGTGTTGTAGGAGAATTTAGAAAGGAATAAAGAGTGGTCAGGGCTCGTAAGGATCGGCTCCTATTTACATGCCTGAAGACTTTTTACTATTTCAGTATACAGTTAAGTTTCAACCGCAGTACCAAAAAAAAAATAAAAATCACCCATGCAAGTGATTTTTATTTTTTTCATATACCATTATAACCTTATATTTAAAAAAAATCATCACTTTTCATATGTATGGTAAGGAATATTAGAAACATTAGGAGGTCAATATTCAATTCAAAGCATGAGCAAAAAGAGGAAATACGATAAAAATTATGATATTTTTTTAACTGTCTTTATGTTAAAATATTATTAATATTCAGACAATAGACAAAAGCTATTCATACCCTGTTTTGTACTTTATTATGCATTTCCATTACTGAACTTCAATAAGTATTGAAATATGAGACGTTTTTACGAGTTTTACGGGACCGCTGCCAACGCGGTTTTTTATTATCGCTACTTTGTCATTTCATTTTAAATTTTCCCAGAAGCAAACTTCACCTGCAACTAAAATTGTTCCACTAGCAGTCGTATTTTCAATTTGGAAATTAAAAAAAAACGAGCGTAAAACCTAAATGTTAAACTTTTAAGTAAAACGAGCCAAGCTCAAGTTTTGTTGCGTATCCATATATAAGTGATTTTCTAAAGTTTTCAAGTATATGGGTTGTAATTTCTTATACATTATTTATAAATAAACCCGTCTAACAAACATATTTTACCTAAAATTGAGGCCAATACAGTTCTAATGCAAAAGTTATTATGTTAAATATATAAATATACATATACAAACACAAAACAATGCAAGTCTCTGCTTATTGTGAACGATAAATATATTGATCATCAGTAAATTATAGCTATGTGGATAAGCATAGCTACCAAGACAGATAAAATAAATTTATAGTTTAAATCGATATAAATTAAAACATAATATCACTCAAGATTCAATGTCTAATAAAAATTTTACAATAAAAATATTGAAATGATAATTAAAGGAAGCTGTGTCAAGTTATTGAAAGGTAATTGTTTTATTATAACTGCTCGAAATTGAAAATTGAGGTCCGTTTGCAATATCTCATGTTGCGTATTTGCATTCATTCTGAAAAATCAGAATCCCTACCAAAACAATGAAATTAATCAAATCCCGTAACCACACCAAAGACTCAATCTACCAGTTTCATCTTTTAAAAGGATTTTGAACATAAAATCTATTTTCCCAATTATTTCATTCGAAAACCAAATATTCTTGGCATGCCCTGTCGTAATTGTTTCACCTAACAATACAAAGGCGCTTCGTCGTAACAGCTATGGTTGTCGTGATTTATTTATTTTTGAGTTTTATTGTACTAATTACACATAAACTGCAGTATAGACTATTCTTATGTTGGACTGTTAGCCTTTGTCTACTAGCATTAAATTCGACAATTATATTTTAATCGACAAGTTTTTCTTAAACGCTAGTTTCATATCAATGATTAGCATTTTGTTTTACGCTTGCTTCTTTTAGCTATACTACAAAAAGTAGGTTAAAACGGCAAAACTATTACTAAGCCTATATCTGGTTGAAAAAATAACACTGATATGTAAAATTACAACAGAAATTACGTTTTAATACTTTATTACAATTTAAATGTATATCATTTTAAATTAACAATATAAAATACTTTATAATATGTCTACCAAAATGGTATCACTCACTCAATGTGAATGCCCAGAAAATGTATACATATTTTAAATTCCACTCCGTACGTCTGTTTCACAATGTAAAGACGTAGGAACAGGAAGCGTTTTATCTGTGACCCGGAACTTGGAAAGATGCACGCTCGCTTTTGTCCTGACTTCCGCTAAATTCCTTTAGGCGTTATAACATGGTTACTAGACGAACTTTGTATTGGATAGAAGTATACTTTGGTAACAAATTTCCTAACTGAAAGTAACGTGAATAAATCAAACATTTATAATATTAAACTATTTGTTTTGGAGGCTACAGTCAGTCGGTTTTTTTACAGGCAACCGTATGTTAAAGTACTACCACAGTACCTATTTTAGCCAAAAACAACAGTAAATAAACAGCCCTTCTGGTTTAAAGGACATCTTACCCAGAGCCTTTACTGAGTAAAAGAGACATGTTTCAGGGAAGCAAGCCTATTTGTTGTACCGTACGACGCATATCTAATGGGCAGGGTGTGTAATCTTCTTCCATCAGTCTAAACGTCCTGCTAATCTTAACACTTAAATAACATCAAACAATAAACAGATCAATATCGTAAAATATTATAAATCAACATTCTTAGAATTGATATTGTTATTGATAAGATGAGATAAAGTAATTAACGTTAAAACTCTTGTGTACCTACAATGTGTTTCGTACATGTACAACCTGGGAAACGTAATTTGTTCAACCAATATTTTTGTATCAATAAATATAATGAACACAAGAATGTTAATATGAGTTACTGAAAATAAATTACATGAATATACATAAAACAACAGCTAACAAAAATCTCATGATAGGCATTACAATTTAAACAATATTGATTCGGTAACGTAGACGGATGCTTCCGCTTGATGCATTTTTGATGTTTTTCTGATATGGGTCTATCGTACCAATCTATCTAAATGCGACAAATATACGTAACGTAAGTTTAATAAAGATTTGATCCACTATATAAAAACAATTGATTTGATAGAGTGTAAGCATATAGTTTTTTATTCGTATTTGGATATTCAAACAGGAAAACACAGATTAAAAATACAAATTTTAAAATAGTGATACATCAAGGCTTATCTTTTATGTTTAACATTTTTGTGTACATATACTGATTATTTCAGTTGCCAATCTTATCAAAAGCTACCTATCAAATAATATTATTAACGAGGATTTCCCAGTGCGTTTAATCAATTACTGATTAAGTTATCACAAACTTCTATGATAAGAGAACATCCGTTTTAAACACTATCGATTTGCGTGTTAAATTCTCCAATGTATATTTTAACTTTAAAGATCGTATTAAGCAAGTCGATTAAAAAATTAAAAGTATTTGTTGTACATGTAACATCAATATATGGCCACCTATTTTTTAAATAATATTTTTTTTGCAGTAAAAAATAAATTTTACGCAATCTGTCTGCATAATTTAGAGCAAAACAAATTGGAACTTACAAGACGTTCCTATTTTTAAACTAGTAGTGACTGAAATTTGTTTTCAACTCCCCTCGTTATTTTCTCGTAATTTATCCTTTCCATCGGATATTTATATACGCAATATTAAAGAAATTACAATGCATCAAATTTACTAAGTTTTGTAATTGAGTACCTCATTCTAATGATTTGCATGATCTTATACAAAGCCATGTTATTCAAAAAATTAACAAATTCTTTCGATCGATGATCCCTAAAAGCTAATTATAATTAATTTTGTAAAAAAATATATTAATAATCAAAAGCAGAATGTCCATATTATTCCAACAATTCCTATTTTATAACAGGACGATGTCTGTGAGAGCCTATCAAATAAAAAACGCTTCTGTGCATAGATAAAGGGCATTTGACCTGTCGTCTCTGAAATTGGATTTCGTTTGGATAAAACTCAATAACAAAGTTCTAGAAAGGAGGGCATAAAGCAATGCATTTTTTCTTTAATTATAATCATAGTTTATATTTAGTTATAACCATAAATTTACTCGATGACTTACCGTAAAAAGTCATCAAAACTTTCTTAATAGTTTCCACTAAGAGATTTATATTGAAGTATGTAAATATTTATTAAAGGTTTGACGATGGTTAAGTTATTGCAAGGAGAATTATATCTATATATATAGATCTCATAGTTTTGAACAGCGGGTTGGGACAACAAACAGGACTACAGACCGGCGAGGCATGGCGAATTGAAAACACGGAGAATCAAGAGCTAAGTCAACTAGCCATTGCTCCCTATTTGCACGGTTTGAATCCGAGGTCGCAACGCTTCATACTCACAAGCGAGAGCAGGAATTGATTAATGTTTGCCAATTTTTAAAACTAGGTATCGTTGACCAACGTGCCTGTATTTTAGTGTCGATGTACCAAATGTTTTTTAAGTATAAACAATAGTTTCTATACTCTCAAGCACTTAAGGATATACAATGAAACTAGCTTTAATTAATTAAATAATTATTTATGAAATTATTATTTAATTAATTATTATATAATAATATAAAAATTTATACAATATAAATTATTATATTATTTATTTAATAATAATTTATGAATAATTATTTAATTAATTAAAGCGTTACCATTCTAATTACACACTTTCTCCATTTTATAGGCAGATTAATAATCCTTACAAATCCTTTTTGTAAAAAGTTCAACACAAATTTTAAAAAATATGGTTATCGGTTAGGGCAAGAGCAACTTAAGTTGTAAGGGTTCAGCCATTGTAATGATCCCTTCTGAGAACGAAAACGTTAACACTAATACCTGCTCTGTCCAAAATTGTCATCGCGCTGTTTCTGAATCAGGTGCCGTGCCGGAGCAACTGTACAGCACCCCCTCTTGAGCCCTTCTTTGTGTTGCGGGCACCCTTTTGCCAGCCGCCCAGGGGCTCGGTGTCAGAGGGGAAGGTTGCACGGCAATCTTCGAGGCCCTGGCCCTCTTCTGCGGATAGCCAGCGAAGTTGGCCTCCCTGTCCCTTTTCACGGCTCCCTTCCGGGCCATCACGTCCTCGCAAAACGCAAGGCCGGTACCCCACGAACTTTCGCTCTTTAACATCCTACTTACTATATCAGGAAGCGAAAGGTGCCTGAGAGATGAATGCCTCACGACACTACACAACTCTCGGCGTTGCTATGCCCAGAACAGGCACTCCTCCAGCGTGTGCTGAGCCGTCCACATCGCACACACGCCACAGTGGTGGCGCTCCTCCATACGCTCCCTATCGGCCACGAGGCACAGGTACCTCCCAAAACTCTCCCTGTATCTCCATTCCCTGTCCTTCTCTACTGTTCGACGGCCGAGACGGCTTGGGGTGCTCCAGCCGCAGCTCCCAATCCTGTATTAAAAGAGAGCGCAATTCGTCTCTGCGACCCCTATTTTTTATAGAACTGACTTGTAGCCCCGAGACTTCGCCACATCGCACCAGAAGTGAAGTGCCGCGAGGATTCCTGCCCTGGACAAATCTCCCAGGTCAAGTGGAAATAGCGAAATATACTTATTTTAAGGTGAATACATTAGTGACAAGAGTTTTTTAATTTATAATGTACAATCTATTCAAATTTGTAAGAAGACAGCCAACAAGAATACAAAATATTTGAGTTAAAATTAAAAATAAATTACATTAGCAGAAGCCATTAAATAATTATTTAATATTTTATGGTATAGTATAGTAAATACTATAATACAACTTATAGATACTATAAGAAGAATAATTTTATTTAGAAAGAACAAGGGTATAGTAATAAAAATGTACAATTTATATCCTGCAGCAATTTCATTTCAACCTGTCATTGTTACCGGAGAACGTAAAAATGATGCGTCCAAATAAAAATGTCCGTAATAAATAAGTTGTCTGCGACTGCGGACGACCTGCATATGTCAACTTGACAGTGAAGCTATTTTATGACAATGCCATCTACCACTAGCTCGAGAGATACGATTTTCTCAAAACATGATACATGAAATCTTAGAGCCATTTTTCAGTTAGCCAAGACCTTTCGACTCAAGGTTTTCCTTGTTTTTTATCATCGTGATGTCATTTTGTCTTCTACGCTCGACAGGTTTAAGAAATTTATCATAAATTAATTGGTATTTGTTGTGATGAGATTGTTTGTTTAGAAATTACTTTAATCTAACATAATTTTTAAAGTCATGTTTACGAACATTAGACATTTGCCAAAAATAAAAAAATATATTTTGTTAGTCACCTTTAGGCAATGATATATTTAGTTAATAACAAAATTCATTGATACAGTAACAATAAAGAAATAAATTTATTATTAAATAAAATGACTTTACGGATTTTAAATTCCCGACGTTTCGAACACTTTCCAGAGGCCGTGGTCACGGGGTAGACTGAGATGTCATGCGTCTTGTTGCCAGTGCTGAAGCGGGGTTTCCAGCTCTTAATTGTTATTAATTATTTTTATTCTGTGCTCTCCGACCTATGCAAAATGAACTGGTTGTATCGTAAGAGCCAGCAGTGGTATAATACCACTACTGGCTACAATAGAAATAATTATAAAATTATTATCTTTAAAATAGTATTTTACATATTACCTTTTTATTACTATAGGCACTCAAACTATAGAAAAATCGGCATAAAGCAGAAATCAAAATATACTTTACCTTTTTATCGTAATAACAGTGCAATGTTTAAATATATAGTCCCTTAATTAGGACGCAATTCTTTTAAATAAATGAAAACGTAATTTATAAATAGTGAATGTTTACTGGGTAAAGTAACATTGCAACTTCTTCCGTTGCATGAGCTGGAATGTAAATCATATGCTTCTCAAGAGGCGGACTTATTTAAAACATGTTATATAAATCTTTTAACATTAGCTAGTGGATTTGCGGATCTCTTTACTATTTACTTACTTCACATAAAACACACGGTACAACTTTAATAGTACTTTAAAAGATATACGTGGCCTAACGATATCGGCCTTTGCTTTATAAACCGGAGTCCGTGGGTTTGAATCCTGCGAGGACACAACTTTGTGCTATCGTTGTTTTCTGGTTAGTTAGAGCACCGTTGGGCCGATCAATCAAATGTCTGAAAAGTAAGATGATTCATGCGTCAGATGGGCATGTCAAAAGTCGTTCCACCCACCAATCCTCATTGGACCAGCGTGGTGGGAGACGATCCCAAAACCCCGTAATAGAGAAGGGATGCATTAGGGAAGCCCTATGTCCAGCAGTGGACTAACACAGGATAATGATGATTGAAAGATTTTAGTATCGCGTGTATACGTATATGTGTCCCGTGCATAGGTTCCAACAAGGCCTAAACCCTGCCAGCCATCGTTACAACAATCAGGCCTTCTAAGCAATCCAATTCATCATCGTCATCGGCCTGTGATAGTCCAATACTGGACTCCCCTAATAAACCTCGTTTATATTTTTTACATGCCCTATGGATCATCTTGCTTTTCAGACAATTATGTAATCACCCAAATTGCCCTAACCAACTAGGAAATAACAATGGAAATTGGTTGAGTCCTCGCTGGATTCGAACCTACGACCTCCGGTTTCTAAAGCACACGCCCGTACCAGTAGGCTACGGAAGCAGTAAGCAATCCAATTACTACCTAGTAAATCCTGTAGAAGTAAAGTTGTAAGGCATTGTGGTGTTATTACACCACGTTTGTAATTGCAACGCATCTCTTATCAATTCGATTTTTTCATAATTTTTGACCAATTTCCCATAAGAAGGAGGTGCACAATTTGAAGTGTATGTTTTTTATTATATATGTTGCCTCGTTGCTCCGCTTCTAGTGCTCCGATTTTGTTTTTTCATTTTTCATTGTTTTGTATTGCAATTGTAGGTATTAGCTGTCATTTTAGTCCCATTCTTTTGATTTAAATTTGTGATGAGTAGCTCGATAGATATTCAAAAAAATTATAAGATTACGCTTTGAAAATCAAAACCTCGTGCGATTAAATTACAAACGCTGGCTCAACATTAAGAGATAGACTTAAATTATGTGCTACAAGAATTAGCCTACAATAAAGTCTGCGAAAGTATTTTAATGAAAACAGTTTTTAAAAATGATATGAGGCATATTCAAAGCTCATTTAGTATAATACAGAATAAGTTAACATAAAATTTATTAGATTAAAAAATATATTTTATATTCATAAAACGTGTCCTAGACGACATTTAGATTAAATGATTACGAAAAAAGATATCAGAGATTTAGAATGCGGTACCAGAAATTGCAATTTTATACAGAGAGCGTTGTCATCCACTTATATTGTGCAAATTGGTTATATTCTGTTTGACGTCGTTCATTTTTTTTGTTAAAATTTAATTTACTATACAAGTGCACATAACCTACGTTGCTTCAGATAACTATTTGTCTCTGTTGTACGTTATTAATTAATCTCAACTTTTCTGAATAATTTTTTAAATAAGCTATCGAAATGTGAATGTCAGCATTTTCTATCTACATTCACAGTATAAAATATTCCTGCGCCCATCCAATGAATATATTTCAGCCGATTCGGCCCCTGACTGAATGAACTATTGAGATCGCTGATCGAGTGCTTTCAGGTGGATGACGTTGTCTATTTTTCACGGCAAATGGACTACCGCACTCGGAACGCAGTAGTACCTTTCTAATTATGATATTGTAGTGAATTTGGCTTTGTCAATTAACTGCGATGTTTCTTAATATGCAAATCACTTGAATATTAATCATAAAGATAATATAATAAACAATAGTGTTCCACGTATTTTTAAATATGTCGATGAAAAAAAATATACAAAAAAAATATGACCAACCTCAAGTAGCAGTATTTTATGACTACTATTTCTATTACCAACTTCAAACAGTATTTATTTTGTTTTGCGCAATATACGCCGGTGAAAACGTGCCCTCTGAAAGAAATTATCCCACTGCATTTTAAATCTTTAATGTCTTTTAAAGCTTTAATTTAATCAAAATGTCATGCGTGATACGTTTTATACACATCAAGTAAAGATGCATTAAGCATCAACTAAGGTTTAGTGTCATAAAAGTTGATGCTTAATGTATCAACTTTCATGTGAACCGACACCGTTTGAATTGCAACTTTTAACAAAGTTTTACGTTAAAATGGCTTTTATGGGTTATTCTATAAACGGACTTTATTATAGACTATTTAATTAAGTACAATTATGAGTAACATTAGTTACTCATAATTAGTAACAGTTATGGGTTTGCTATTTGTTGGCACGAGGTTATAATTTTTGACGTTGAATTTTATTTTTAATTAAATGACAAAATTATTCAAAAAAAATAAGACCAATTGACAGCTAATAACAAAATTGGACCATTAGGATCGAAGCAACAAGGTAACATATTTATATAGATATTTAAAAAAAAAACATATGTTCCGAATCGTGTACCTTATTGTGGGAAGTCGGTCAAAAAAATTTGATATAGCCTAAGCACTACACAATGTACTTAAATGTACTCGTACATATAAGTAACGCTCTAAGAAAAGACTCCTTTTAAGCAGCTGACGAAAAAAAACGTAAAATATATACCGCACATATACTGCGAAAATATGAAAAAAATCTGTAATTATTATGTCGTCACGAAGACATTAAAAAGCAGTCAAGAATGGAACTCGGTGGCTTTAATGACAATATCTTTAGAACTTTTGTGACGGTAAACATCATGCCAACGATATACGCATTTACATTACCAATTTTTTATAACATAGTAAGCATTAGAGTCTCATCTCAGGAATATTATGGAGTGATATTTTATATTCAGAAGGTTTACACTAAAATTTAAGCCTATCTGAAAGACTTAAAGTTAAAATATAACACTTTTGTTTGTTTCAAAAAATCATAAATTCATTAGTTGTGTAAAAAAAACCAACTACTTTTTTACGTTCGCAATGTAACTTAAGTATAAGAATTATATTTAATGCTTAATTCTTATGGTTATAGTTTTTAAATGCTTTAAATTTTCTTCTTAAATGGCTTCGTTCATCATCATCATCATCATCTGCCTGTGATAGTCTACTGCTAGACATAAGCCTTCCTTTAATACACTCCTATCCACCAGGGGGTTTTAGGACCGTATCCCCCCCAAGCTATGCGGGTTGGTGGGTGGACCGACTTTTTATATGCCCATCTGAGGCGTGGATCATCTTACTTTTCAGACAAATGGGTGATCGGCCCATACTACCCTAGCCAAGTGGGAAACAACAATGAAATTTTGTTTAGTCGCAGGATTCGAACCCACGACCTCCGGTTTCTAAAACACACGCCCATACCATTACGCTACGGCGGAAGAGTTTCATTCGTATAAAAAAGAAACCTTATAACACCGCTTGTCTGTGTGTTATCCGTGTGACACTACCATTTTTCTCAAAAACGGGTTAACCTAGTTAATTTAAATTATGACTAGATGTATCTATGTGAGATGACAAGGTGTATAATAATAAGTAAACATACTCAAAGTTCGGAATGAATAACGTCATAATCGTCATTAACATATCGGCTTAATAAAGTTCACTGCTGCACGTAGGCCTCCCCCTTTGAGCCCCCAAGAGGTTCGATTCTGCGCCACCTGCATCTACTGACTTCCTACAATTTTGCACAGATCGTCACTCTATAGCGTGGGGTCGTTCCATACCGAACAATATCAGGCTGCCCTCGCGATACTTTCTTCTCCAACGGTTATCGCTTTTATTGCTAACTCTGCGAAATATGTCAGAACTATGGTAAGTTCTGCTGCTGATGCCTACATTACGGACTCGGACGGCAAAAAAAGCATAACCCTTAAAACACATAAAGTCACATTTTTAAATATGATGGCTTTTAAACTAAAAAACAGGACGTAGAAATAGGCACTGAGTTTGGTGATAATTCCGTAATAAGCCTGTAACCAAGAAGTTAAAGTCAAAAGTGTTTTTAATTTAGTTAAGATTATTAATAATGACTTTTGTCAAATATTCCATAGGAAAAAAGGAGAAGAATGCAGGAAAAGATACTCTTTATTTCAAACCCTAATTTATTTTATTCTAAATTTTGTCAGCAAAGATTGTTGCATTATTTACTGCTGTACTAAAACCAATGTTTTATTTCACTCGATCGTCTATTCCTTGGGCTGAGTATGAATAAAAGAAACATTTTCAATCAAATTGAACTTCTAATCTTTACAACACTCATATAAATAAAATAAAAGAATAACGCCGTTACTCTTATCCAAGAGATTAAAAGTACGGTACAGTTGTTCGCGGGGGTGCATCATCTCTTCCAATGCATGCAACCCGTAGCAATGTTACATTGTGATCGTTCCTACACCGAGTTTCCGATCTGTGGATTTTCATACAAACCATACTGCGCTTTATTTTACAAACTATTGTTCTTAATGCCTGTGATATTCAGTTTTGATGCTAATATTAGATTTTTTTGCTTTTACTTATTTTGTAAAGTTATATATTTTCGTTGCACAGTTTTTTTTTTATCAACACATTAAAATATGCCAGATTGTTACTTTGTTAATGTTCCTTCATTATCCATAACCAGGGTCCCTTTTAATGCAGTTATTTAATTTTACTTCATGTTACGAATGGTTTGTTCTTTGTTAAGTGGTTAATATTTAAAATTGTGATTGTTTCATCTTCTTTCTTTCATTCTTTCTATTTAACTATTCTATAAATCTAGAAGAATATAACATCACAATAAAAGAGCTTTTCATATCCTACAGATTATTTATTGTTTTATTTTAGATGACGAACACATGTGCAGCGCCTTAGTTGTAAATATTATACTATGTGTTACTTATAAGAATTTATAAAATGTTCCACAAAAATAAATTAACACATCGATTTTTCGTGGTGTTGAAGAAAAAAATTATTTTCATAATACAGGTTAGATTGATATACCAGAAATTGAATGAAAATTAAAAGAATGTAACGTGACATGTATCAAACATCGAACACTAATTATTGAGGTAAAAGTTACATCCAGGACATAGCTAAGCACTATCTCAGCTTAAGCATTGGTTTAATCTTTGAAAATAATCTAAACCCTTCATTACATTGGTCAGAATTATAATAGTATATAATTAGTCAATACAATTGCTTATTGAATTGCAGTAATCAAGATTTCATGTAATATTAATTTAAATTCTATACCTTTTGCATAAATGTTATTAAATAATATTCGGAGAGCTACCAAGCCAATTTAACCGCAAAGTTTTCGTTATTAACGGGCATAAGTTTACAATGAACTACTGGGAATGTTTGTCAGGCAGCGATAACACAACAGACAGCTTATTGTATCAATGTTTATTGTCACTTCCTTCTCCAACTTGAATAAGTTAATTTAAAGTGATGATCTGTTTAACATTAAGTTTGTACGAGATTAGTGTTGTGCTTAAACATGACTTAGTTACTCGACGACAGTTTCGACACGATACAATCTTTAATTAGAATATAATATTTTTATATTACTTTGTCAAAATATAGAAAAATATTTTAATACGGCTGAAGTGAATAAATTACGACGGCGTCTAAGGTACCTTAAAAATAATAAAAATTGTAATTTCCGTACTAGTCCTATTAAAAATAATTCTTATTTTACCAAAAACTTTTATAAATTTAAGGCCAAATTAAAACTTTTATCGTTTAATGGAGCCACCTTTAATATGTGTCGTAATTTATTCACTTCTGCTGTATTGAAATTATTTTCTATATTTTAAAGTAAACACTCGGCAAATTTGAAATACAACAAGCGAAAATTGTAGTGTATTTGTTATATAAAACTTATATCTTATTTTCATTGGGTTTGGCTTCGAGAAGTAGGAAGCAATAATAGTCGATATTCAATAATTCATTCCCAACAGTATCATTGAATGAGAATGCTTTTGACACAATCCATTCTTTACATCATACTTTCTTCTGAGTGATGAGACTTTCTTTTGTGTGAATAGCTTATGGTATTCTTTGTAAATGAAGTGAATCGTTTCTCAAACGCCATTAGATTCAATGATATCTTTCAAAACTCTGTATATGATTGTTTTGTATAGACTTTTTTACAGCCTTGACAGATAATTAATTTGAAATAAAATATTTATAATAATAGTAGATATTTTTTTATTATATATTTTTTTTTCAAATTGCTTTAAAACTTTTGTATCAGTAAACAATTTTATAAAAGAATTCCGGAATATGTTTTAAGTTTAATATTTAATTTTTGTTGAAGTAATAATAAAAAAAATCTATAATATTAAAAATTAAAAATGCCAATTAAATTTGTTCACGATAACAAGACTCTATCTATCGTCTATCATTTCTAGAAAGGATTTGAATGAAATCCTTTCTAGAAATGATAGACTTTATAAGAATTGGCTCCATCTTTGTGAATACAAGAATTGATTGACTTGAGGAAATTAGACCCTCGAATATTCGAAGTGAACTGATGTAGGCAATATAACTCCAGATGATATTTATGTCAATCGTTTTGCAAAAGCGTTAACTAAATTAAAATTAAGGTACAGTAATATCCTTGCTGACAATCTTAAGATGAAATTTACAATAGCTTCAATGTTGCCGTTCAAAATTTATAAACATAGTCATTAAAATTGTGGACAAAATCACAATGATATACTTGAAATTTAACTTTAGAATATTTTGACATATTTAAATTTCATTAAATAATATTTTTGAAAAAATAAGTAAAAAGCTAACATATTTACCTATCCCGCAACACAAAAGCTTGTATCTTACAAAAATATTACTTACCGTGATTCGTAAATGCTAGTTATTATTCTAGTGTTTATGCTATTGTTTATCGTTTTAATTATTAATTTTCAGATTACTCAGAGAATAAAAACTCCATATTTTATTAAAAATGTACGAAAAGGAATTCAATGACAGGTGGTATTTATTAAAAATCTCTCCCAAGATGCATCTGGAATTCTCGTACGGATAAAATGTTGCTTCAGTGTTTCGCTATTGTGAAATACGTCAAGAAAATAATGGCGAACAACTTTCGTAAAAGCGGGCAACCGTTTGGTGAGATAATGCCAGGGAACGTTAAAAGTGTATAGTGCGCTACATGCGTACAGGTTTCTCTTGTAAATCCTTTTGTAACATAAGTATTTCTTTGATATGTTGAAAAATATTTTCGACTAAGTTCCAATTTCATTTTTGATAGATATTTAGTATTTTTAACCTTAACTGACGTAGAGTGCAATTAGACGATTAATAAATAAAAAAAGTAGACTCGGATTAGTTCTTTTGTGTACAAGATTGCTCTTAAAGAAATCCACTTTCTTACAACGAGAGAAATTCTCCGTGAAATTAACTTCAGGATTCAGTTCACACTGGACACCTCTCAGGTGGGGAAGACAAACGGTCGCACGGGCAATAATTTTAAAATGGAACTAGTTACATGAATGGATTCTTATCTTGTTTTTTAAACAAGATTTTTTTTTCAACTTTTTACGCTAAAGCTTTCCGCTCTGTTTTATTTATTTAATATGGTTGAATAATGACGTAAATGTGTTAAACTTGCGTATTGCTTACATTGTTATGAAGTTCTCGAGAATTTTTTTTCTACAATAAACTCTAAAAGATGGTTGTAACGTTTAGAGTCTTTAAGAAAAGGAATATTTTTATTCTAAATCCACTGGTTCGTGAAAAATAATTTAGTAGAATACAAATTTTATATCGAACACACAGCATTAATTGCGGTTAGGACTCAAAGTCCCCTAAATCACGTTTAAACCCCAGAAGCAAATTGCAATAAATCCTCAAGTTCTACAACTTCGGCCCTAAACGATATTCATGTATCAATTCCGGTTTGAAATTTCGAGAAGATGACTATGTGACGTAAGAGGCAGCACCTTGCTCCTCAACTGGATACTTTGGGTTGTCGGCAAGCGACCATAAAAAAGACAATTTCCCTTATGGCCGCAATCTGTTACACATGTTCCTCACAGGGTTATGTCTACAGCAGCCCTCATAAACGACAAAGTAAACCATAATTTATTGCTCAAATTTAGGGACAAGCAGTGGAGTCATAAATTGCTTTACTATAGTATTTCAGGAGACATTAGAGGCGACTGAGAAGAAAATAATGTATCGCCTATATTGGTGTTACTTTTTAAGTCACCGAAGTTATTAGAAGCGCACGGTATCTCATGCTACACTTTTTAATTAAAAAAATAATTGCACGTAATGAAAACTTTATCTATTATAGACTTTTTGATTATGCTTTTTTCCTTTTATTATTAAATAAAGAAATAATCGCTTATTTAAGACAAAAAAATGTGATGATGATGAAGAATGTGTAGTAGAACGTATCATATAATCATTTTGAAATGATCTTGATGAAATTCTTTTACAAAACATTACTAGTCTATCAGATTTGTTAATATCAATTTGACAGTAACGGTTTTAATATTTTTTTTAATAAAGGGTTATCTGAATTATTTACAGAACTGCATATAACATTATTTCATAACAAGCAGAAATAATTAAAAAATATATGTGTTTTTTATATTTAATGTTAATTTATTTTTATTGCGTGCATTTGCATACTATGTTTTTTACAAGACTTAATAATTTATTATTATTTTTTTTAATATGTGTTGCTCAATAAATTTATATTCAAAACTTTGGTTAAGTCCAAAATTTATACAACAATTTTTCCTTTCTTAATCTGGAACTATAAATGAACTGCAAATATAACGATGATTTATTCTAACAATAATAAACATTTTACTTATAGAATATAAAATATGGACGTTTTGCTTTGAAAAATATTTGCAAAAGTTTTAAAAGTCTGAAACATAGCTCTTCTTTTATTCATGCTCTGACATGTGGCGTTCTCTTCGTTGTATACAGGCTTTCTTCTATAACAAAATAAACTACATTTTGCTTTGAGTTTGGTCCTTTGAGAAACTGCATCACATGTTTTATAGATGAGCTTTTATGCAGTTACGTTTCAAATAAGTGTTTCATAACTTTCGATTGCTTTTAGGGAATAATAAAAATGGCATTTTCGTTCAAATAAAACCGTTAGTTTTTTTTTGTTTAGCCTCATACTTATTCTTGAAATTATTTTAAGATCATCCCCTCTGCAAGAATTGTGTAGGCCGTACCCAGGGCTACTTAGACATATATTTATCTCCTTCTAACACAGAAAAACTCAAGCCTTTCAGTGAGTTTCAGAATACAATCGTTCTGTCATTCCTAAATCAAGTAAAACATTTAGAGTCTTTGAAAAAGAGTTCAAAATCGTATAACCAACCGCTGTACTATACACGTTTTCATACTGTGGCCAACAAACTAAGGCTATCTTATTATTTGAAACGACTTAAAACGCAGGTATATTCAAGCATTTTGAGCATTATTTGCAATAGAAATAGAGCTCAAATTACCATTTTGTTCTTTGGCTCATAGGATATTAAGACTCCAACGTTACACGGAAAACTTGAAAGGTAGGCTGGTGGGAATGCGTTGACTACGTTTTCCCGTACACCGAGCTTTCAGTCGCTTTGCGCATTTCGTACCGTCGAGACACCATATAAATCAAGATAAAGCGCTACATGGCGGGAACTTTTACGCGCACTCGTAATCTCTGACGTTAAACTATTTTATCATTCATATAAAAGTAAAACGTGAGATTTCATACATTAAACATTGAAGAATATGTTCTAATAGTGTTGTTGTAGTTTAAATACGCCCTGAGTTTTAGAATCGGCATCGAAAAATCACTGGTAGGTTTTTATCATCTGATTTTTTTCTTATTGATTAATAATTAAATAAATTAAATGTTTAACATTTAATTTATTTAATTATTAATCTTGAGTTGGAATAATTGTTTTTAAATGCTACTGTTTATTAACCAACTATATCTTTAAGTTTGAATTTATCGCTTCCGTAGAATTATTTTAATTTATCCTTACAAGACTTATAGTGTTAATATGATAGTTTAATCTTTTAGTTTTTAATTAAAATTTAAACTTAAAGAAAACCATCAATTTTAAAATTTAAAGCAGTTAATTTTTAGCGCTTTTAAATACATCACTATAATAAATGGGCACTTTTCTTCGGTAGTTCTGTAAAGCGTAGTAAATCTGTATATGAAGCAAATAAAAAATGCAATATGAAATTTCTTACTCATAAATATTTATATCATATATTCGAAAGCACTGATGAGTTAGTTTTTGAGTTGCTGCTTGTTGTTAATTGTAATTATTGCATTAATATATTTAGTCATGAAGTTCGATATTTTACTAGCATTTTTAGTACGCTTAAAAAAAGCACTTAACTGTTTTACCGATTTAAGCGAATATTTTAAGCGATTTTAAAACAAAATTAGGCAATGATTCCTAACAATGCATCGTTGCACTATAAGCGGGAATCGTAGAAATAGCCAAAGTGAAAAAAAGCTAAAATTAATGACATTGTTTTGAATTGACTTTTATAATTGTTGTTTTAATGGTATATGTAATTTATTTATTTAAAAAAAACCTCCCAATTTATTAAAAAAAACTTTTATAGCCACAAAATATCTCAAAAATAACTTTTAATTATTTTTATACCACATACTTAAAAAACAATATATGAGAAACTTAACATGGTTTCAGTATATATTCTAGCTACATAAAATAACGTAAATCCAAGCAATCAATGACATGAATTGCAAGCGCAGCTTATTAGAATGAATATTTATTCCAACAATATTCTTGTACGACACATCGTTATCAGAAATAAATACCAAAGCCGTTTACTTTTCACAAATGACGAGGGTCAAAATTTATGCTCAATAATTTAAAACGCATCAACGGCGCTTCACTCCCATTCAAAGTAAATGAGCAGCGGCAACGGCCCTAAATGTCATTAACGTGCCGTGTTCAATTTTAATTGAATATACATTTAACGCAATAAGTGCCGCGGAATGCACCGATGGTATTAATATTCGGGACGAAATGAAAGCCACGTCCGACGCATTCGGCATCGAGTCGGTCGGGAGCTTTTAATTCCCTTGGCTGTTGCGAATCGGCGCGTACTTTTTTTTTCATTAAAACGCATTCAATACAGCTACGACGTGGCTTTGGAAATGCAGAAGCTTTTCAAAGCCTGACATACTGGCACGCTCAGTCTACATTCATTACTTTATCTTTTTTTTTAAATAAAAGATATCGACGTGTCTGATCGGCGGAGATGATTCACCTAATGCACGGATGAAATTGTCGGAATATTTCACGTACCCTCAGGTACACAGCGTAACATTGTGGTTATGGCCTTAACCATAATGAATTTGAAGCTCTGGAGCGAAACAGCGAATTCTTAGGAATTAAGTGGCTAAAGACATTAGCTTAAGGAGTAGGTTGAAATAAAGTGAAATAATTGTTAAAAGAGAAATTAGCACTTGACAACGGTTAATCTACTGCTTTACTATAAAGCTTTGATAATTCATATATAAATTAATAAAATACTTATATTTCATTCACAATATTATAAAGTTTCTTCTTTTAAAAGCTTCAAAAGTAACAAAAACCTCTAAAACATAAATATCTCCGAGGCCCAAGTTTTACAGGGAAATCTGGGGCAGTGTCACCGCGGTGCATATATCTGTCGTAAAGCAATAAAGTGAAAACACCAGCGCATTCCATTTTGAAGGGCACCGTAGCCAAAGTATTCACTGAGTAATTAGATGTAACATCCTATGTCTCACGGTAGGCAGCGCGTTGATGATACGCCTGCTGATACCCGTCGGTTTCGGCGATTAATTCCCATCAGGTGGCCCGAGTGCTCTGCCTTGGTAGGCAACAAAAAAATAAATTTTTAATCTATGGACGCGTAATAAGATGTTATTACTTTCTTTTAAATTCAGTCTTAGCTACATTGGAACTATTTAGTGGAGTTTAAAATTTTTTAGTAGCTATAGTTCAAGTGTTTTTGATTCCGGATTTCTATTCCTATAGTGATAAATATATAATTTGTCGAAAATAAAACAATTTTACAATTTTAGTCGCTTTTAATTACTTTAAAATGTAGTGTCTTTCCAGCTTCCAAACATATACAATTTTAAAGTAACTATAAAGTAATTAAACGTGCATAAATCTATATTTTCTGCAAATTATATTCTATATTATGTAAATAGTATCTCCGCTTAAAGCATAGAATTATACTATTCATGGGTTAACATTTTTCCATTTATAAAGAATACTTTTTATAGATTGGAACTGCAACTAGCCATCAGGAAACCTTCTTCCAAAATAAGAAATAGCACGTCGATATTTAAATGAACTCATTAAAACTTATTCATACGGCGCCAACATACCATTTAATATAAAAACCTTAATTAAGGAAATAAAATTAATAACATCTCTCGAATCAACAATATATGTTATAGAAAAGTTAAATGAGCAATTTCGAAATGAGCAAATCGTCATGTGTCAGCTGCTTCAGATTATTTTATTGATCTGCGCTATAACAAAAGTATTTTAGTGTTTTCGCAATATCAAAATGTACCTCAATGTCACAACAGTTTAAACCCAATTAAGATTATTAGTACATAAAATAAGAACATTTTCTTAAAAAATGTGCAAATTAAATTAGTGCGTACCACATTTTATATATATTAAATACATTCTTTATTGAAGCAGAAAAATCTATTTCAGTAAATAATGTGATTAATGAACGGCATTTCACAATTAAAGAAGTTTGCTATTAAAATTGTGCAGGCAAGACAATACATTTTATCTTGAAGGTATAGTTCAAAACAAATACAATTAATTTCAAATATCTTTATTCAATATAAAAGCATTACACTCGCTTATTGATTATCAAAAACGCTTCGGAGAAGGACTCTAACTTAATAATAACCAGCAAAAGAAACTAAGTCAACTGTTTTTCATGTTATCTTTCAAAATTATCAAACATACAATTCTTTAACATATAAACGTTCCTTGGCTACTTTTTGAGATTTCTCTACGGGTAAATTCTAAATTTTTACTGGGATTTTATTTTAATAATGTGTCAGTTTCCCATAAAAGATTTTCTTATTTTTCGAAGTTTCTGGGAGAATAATATGTTTTTATGGAATGTGCATCTCATTATCTTAATAAAATTATTTTAACAAATCAGCGTGCAAGGGTTTGAGTATGCGAAATAAAAAAAAATAAATAAAACGTATAGCGTCCTCCATTAATTAATTATGTTAAAAATTTGCATTTCGTATTTTATTACTTAGTCGTTAAAATAAATTAAATCAAAGTAAATAAAATTTTTATTACAATCCCTTGTCAACGTGCATAAAATTCAATATTAAACTCACCATCCGATGAAACTTACGAACGTAAACTTCCGTCCGAGGTCGTATATCGTAGTAAAGCTGGACATAAATTAGCATAATGTCGTGAAATTTTCCATATCACCGTATCGAACTACGCCTAGGTGCGTTAATTAGAATCCTTGCTTGACGGGCAGTGTGGCGGTTTAGCTGCGGTCACCCTGACACCCTCCTCTCTCCATTAGAACGCTGTAGCAGGGTTAACGACCAGTTTGCGTGTTACCGCAGTACTTCACGCTTATTTATACGATGGACGAACAAACCCCGGGACCCGGCGTCCAAGTTACACCACCTATCAAATTTCCATTATCAGCAACTCTGAAGGTGGCACCCTTCGCATAATGTACAAATATTAGCGACCACCTACGTGCTGATGTAAGATTTGCGTCTTTGGATTTGCCACCACTATATTCGGTTGAGTTCGTCGTAAAACTGGAAATGTCGACGCCAATGTATTGTTGCCTGAAGTTTGTCTAACGTGACAGTATTCAATTACGGTGTAGCGATATACGGATAAAAGGTTGCTAAAGGTGGTGACAGATTTTATTATCGCCCTTTCGAGTAACATCAGGTTGACGTGAACATTATGATGTTTAACGAAAGATAAAGCTTAAAGCATTTATAGGACATCAGGAAAATACTGCAACTGGTTTTAAAAAATATATTTTAATTTCATGATATTTAAAGCCATGCTTAGTAAGGTTATGAATAATGGTTGTTGATCATATGATAACCTTAACAATATTTACCGTTAACTTATATAGTCTGCAAAATATTTGTTAAGGATAAAAATATTTGAATATTATAATATATAATTGTAATAGAAGCAAATTTTATTATTTGATTCAATTTCATTGACTTCACATATATGTCATTTTATCGTTGTGATTAATATGCAATTTCCAAAAGGATGCTTCAAACATACTGAACAATCCAGTATAATTGCATCACCACATAATTTAGATGTAATTGCAAACGTCGGATGGTTGACTAATTACTGTCCATTGACTGCCGTACGATATCTTGCATAGTAAATTATTGTCATGTTCTACTAAAATTAGAATAACACGCTAAAATTGTAGGTAGTCGTAGATCAACAACTAAATTGTATTAATACCTTACATAATTTATTTATTTATTTATTTATTTAAACTTTGCACTAAGTGTACATAGGCGGACTTAATGCCAAAGGCATTTTCTGCCAGTCAACCTTGGGGTGATGCAGAGATAAAAAGTAGGAGGTGCAAATATCGTAAGTTAGAAAAGAGAAAGTAATTTAAATATATACTAATAAATAAATTCTATAATATATATATTTATATATATAGCACAAACATATATAAATGTTTACATTTAAGCATTTGATGTATTAAATATATTTTACATAAATAAATAAATAAATATATAATATATATATATATATATCATACATATCTAAAATAGTAATATTATATCTGTAAACATATCTGACTAAATAGTTAAATTTGAGTTCATACAAGTGCTCTTTTACCTTTCTCTTAAAAGACACAAAACTTTCCGCCGTCTTGATTTCTAGAGGTAACTCGTTCCATAAGAGGACAGACTGTACGAAAAAGGAGGAATGCATGAAGTCAGAACGATGAATAGGCATTGGAGTAGACGAGTATGCGTCGAACGAAGATTTTGTTGCTGACATCGCTAAGTATTGAAAATGGAAGATATATAGACGGGCCACAGGAGAATTAAGAAACGAGTATAGAGTGGTAAGGGCTCGTAAGGAGCGTCGTGGCGTATAGGTAACCACTAAGTTGGGAACGATGCGCAGAGACGTGATCATATTTACGAAGATTAAAACGAATCGAATGCAGTTATTTAGAAGTCGGTCAAGTTTATTAAGGTGATCTGCATTCAGGTCAAGATAGACACGTCACCATAGTCGATAATAGAAAAATCAGGGCCTGCACAAGTCACTTTCGTCTGAATGGGCAAAAACTTGTTAAATCGATACAAGCACAGTAGATGCCATTTCGTACAAATTCAAGATTTCTTATCGATTGATTTTTCATAGAAGTTCTGTTTTATAATATACCGTCGTTAAGTATATTTAGGATACGATAATTCCAGAAATAATATATTTCCGTATCATCTTATAATCTGGTGGAAACATACCAAATTTATTTTGTACATACACTGAGATTGCTATAATTTGGTAGAAAACTTACGGCACAGCGAGAAAACGTTTACACATGTATGTTGGAGAATTGCTATGTCAAATAAAGTATTAGATTAAATATAAGCTTTCGGCTAGCTTCTAAGATTATTTTATTGATCTGAGCTATAACAAAAGTATTTTAGTGTGTTCGCAATATCAAAATGTACCTCAATGTCACAACAGTTTAAGCCCAATGAAGATTATTAGTACATAAAATAAGAACATTTTCTTAAAAAACAACTACAGATTTAAACAATGTGCAAATTTAATTAGTGCTTACCACATTTTATATATATTAAATACATTCTTTATTGAAGCAGAAAAATCTATTTCAGTAAATAATGTGATTAATGAACGGCATTTTACAATTGAAGAAGTTTGCTATTAAAATTGTGCAGGCAGGGCAATACATTTTATCTTAAAGGTATAGTACAAGACAAATACAATTAATTTAAAATATCATTATTCAATATAAAAGCATTACACTCGCTTATTGATTATCAAAAATGGAGAAGGACTCTAACTTAAGAATAACCAGCAAAAGAAACAAAGTCAACTGTTTTTCATGTTATCTTTTAAAATTATCAAACATACAATTCTTTAACATATAAACGTTCCTTGGCTACTTTTTGAGATTTCTCTACGGGTAAATTCTAAATTTTTACTGGGATTTTATTTTAATAATGTGTCAGTTTCCCATAAAAGATTTTCTTATTTTTCGAAGTATAGTTTCTGGGAAAATAATATGTTTTTATGGAATGTGCATCTCATTATCTTAATAAAAATTATTTTAACAAATCAGCGTGCAATTCATTAAGGGTTTGAGTATGCGAAATAGAAAAAAATAAATAAAACGTATAGCGTCCTCCATTAATTAATTATGTTAAAAAATTGCAATTCGTATTTTATTACTTAGTCGTTAAAATAAATTAAATCAAAGTAAAAAAAAAATTTATTACAATCCCTTGTCAACGTGCATAAAATTCAATATTAAACTCACCATCCGATGAAACCACGAACGAACTTTCCGTCCGAGGTCGTATATCGTAGTAAAGCTGGACATAAATTAGCATAATGTCTGAAATTTTCCATATCCATGTCGAACTACGCCTAGGTGCGTTAATTAGAACTTGCTTGACGGGCAGTGTGGCGGTTTAGCTTGCGGTCACCCTGACACCCTCCTCTCTCCATTAGAACGCTGTCGGGTTAACGACCAGTTTGCGTGTTACCGCAGTACTTCACGCTTATTTTACGATGGACGAACAAACCCCGGGACCCGGCGTCCAAGTTACACCACCTATCAAATTTCCATTATCAGCAACTCTGAAGGTGGCACCCTTCGCATAATGTACAAATATTAGCGACCGCCTACGTGCTGATGTAAGATTTGCGTCTTTGGATTTGCCACCCATATTCGGTCGAGTTCGTCGTAAAACTGGAAATGTCGACGCCAATGTATTGTTCCCGAAGTTTGTCTAACGGTGACAGTATTCAATTACGGTGTAGCGATATACGGATAAAAGGTTGCTAAAGGTGGTGACAGATTTTATTATCGCCCTTTCGAGTAACATCAGGTTGACGTGAACATTATGATGTTTAACGAAAGATAAAGCTTAAAGCATTTATAGGACATCAGTAAAATACTGCAACTGGTTTTAAAAAATATATTTTAATTTCATGATATTTAAAGCCATGCTTAGTAAGGTTATGAATAATGGTTGTTGATCATATGATAACCTTAACAATATTTACCGTTAACTTATATAGTCTGCAAAATATTTGTTAAGGATAAAAAAAATATTTGAATATTATAGTATATAATTGTAATAGAAGCAAATTTTATTATTTGATTCAATTTCATTAATTTAACAATATGTCATATTTATCGTTGTGATTAATATGCAATTTCCAAAAGGATGCTTCAAATACAATACGTGAACAATCCAGTATAATTGCATCACCACATAATTTAGATGTAATTGCAAACGTCGGATGGTTGACTAATTACTGTCCATTGACTGCCGTACGATATCTTGCATAGTAAATTATTGAAATGTTCTACTAAAATTAGCAATAACACGCTAAAATTGTAGGTAGTCGTAGATCAACAACTAAATTGTAATTAATACTTACATAATTTATTTATTTATTTATTTATTTAAACTTTTGCACTAAGTTAATAGGCGGACTTAATGCCAGGCATTTTCTGCCAGTCAACCTTGGGGTGATGAGAGATAAAAAGTAGGGAGGTGCAAATATCTGTAAGTTAGAAAAGAGAAAGTAATTTAAATATATACTAATAAATAAATTCTATAATATATATATTTATATATATACGCACAAACATATATAAATGTTTAATTAACATTTGATGTATAAATATATTTTAATAAAAAATAAATAAATATATAAATATATATATATATATATTCATACATATCTAAAATAGTAATATTATATCTTAAACATATCTGACTAAATAGTTAAATTTGAGTTCATAAGTGCTTTTTACCTTTCTTAAAGACACAAAACTTTCCGCTCGTCTTGATTTCTAGGGTAACTCGTTCCATAAGAGGACAGACTGTAGAAAAGGAGGAATGCGAAGTCAGGAACGATGAATAGGCATTGAGTAGACGGAGTACGTCGAACGAAGATTTTTGTTGTGACATCCTGTATTGAAAATGGGAAGATATATAGACGAGCCACAGGAGAATTAGAAACGGTATAGAGTGGTAAGGGCTCGTGAGGTCGCTGGCGTATAGGTAACCAATAGTTGGGAACGATGCCAGAGACGTATCATATTTACGAAGATTAAAAACGAATCGAATGCAGTTATTTAGAAGTCGGTCAAGTTTATTAGGTGATCTGCATTCAGGTCAAGATAACGTCACCATAGTCGATAATTAGGAAAAATCAGGGCCTGCCAGCGTCACTTTCGTCTGAATGGGCAAAACTTGTTAAATCGATACAAGCACCGAAGGACACCTGTGACTTTCGAACAAACTATATTTCTGTTCCAATTTAGTGTCTTGTCGATAAGCAGGCTAGGTTCTTACAGTTTCACTAAATGGATGGATTGTTAAATGTACGCATGGGATTACAGTTAAGTCCACCTTGGCCAAATTCGAACTGCAATAATTATAGCTTGGCACTTAGACGGTTAACAGCCAAACCAAATTTGTCACACAGGTCTTTATTGTGGCTAAGTCCTTATTAATTTTGTTGATTGCTTATTCAATTATCGTGGATTCGTGAGCACAGCTGTAGGTCATCGCGTAAAGATGAACGCACATTGGAGACGAAGTGATAAAATTATAAAATCGAAAAATAGTGAGAAAAGTATACGCCTGAGGAACACCAGACTGAGATTCAGCCAGCACGATGACAGTTCATCAGCAACGACTGATTGTTGGCGCCCTCGAAGATAGGGAAAACCAATCCAGTACTTCCAAATCATAACATGGGATAGGATGGGAGAATGTGGACTGATCCTATTTAAGGATTCGTGAAATCAATGAGCTCAGGAACTGTGACCATGGTGTTATCCATGGCGCCCTTATATCGCCAGTCACTTTTGAGCAGGGCAGTAGTCGTACCATGTCCAGGCCTAAACCCAGATGAATGGACTAATCAGTTTGTGCTGAAATGAAGTTTGAAATTTGTTTATGAACACAAGACTCTAATACTTAGAAAGGAAGGAGATAGGTCGATAGAGGAGAAAGTAATGGGTTGGGATTTGGAGTGGACGATATAAGAGCACGCCAGGTAAAGGAAATGAACCTATAAAGAAATTAAATGGGAGCGAGAAGGAAATCGAGAAAAATCATTCGTCGGCAATCTTGGTCAAGCCAACTGCACCTGATTTAATAGAAAGTGATTGTTTTTTTTATATCATCGGAAGTAACTGGAGAAAATTTAAACGATTGAATACAGGGTCGCGTCAAACCATCTAAGTAGGAAATGGTATCTATGTTATTAGATGTATCAAAGAAGTAGTGGTGAGAAATGGTGATTTAAATCATCCGCTAAAGAACTGGAGAGATTTGACATTCTGACTTACTCGATACCCAAAGTTCCAAGAAACTCCAGATATCGGCAGGAGAAGATTTAGTTATATTCTCTAGGAAGTAACGAGTTTAGTATTGCGTAAAATCTGATAATAAAATTATTTAATAAGCGGAAAGAAATGAAAGAAAGTTGTGTGAATGAAATAATTGTCGAGTAAACGACTACTTCATATTTATTTTTAATAGTTTCTTAAAAATAAAATATATATTTAATGCAGTTCTAACCGATTTTTTGTTTGTTTCAGATAAACTAGTACGGATGTAACAGAAGGTATTCTGTAAAGAATTCAAATAAGCTACACAGTAAGAGGCATTGAGCGCGTAGAGGCGAAATTTTCATAAATATCTAAATATTATGTAGTTGTGACTCGGATTGCGAAATATGTCAAATGCCGATTTTGAAAGATAAGGGTCGCATAGACAATGAATAGCTACTTCGAGTGGGCTATTATTACTACCTTGCTTCAGATTTTATTCTCCTTATCCGGTAAGTTTTAATTTTTATATAAAATTAATATTTGAATAACAAATTATGTATATATTAAGATTACCCTAACCAGCTTTAATTTTTATTTAATAAAAAATAGAAATACCTACAAATATGAATAACAGTTCAACTGGATCCGTGATATCGTAAATAGAAATTAGAATTTTTAACATCATAATTGGCGTGATTCATACCAAACATAGTCATGCTAAGAACAATTTTAATTAAGTTAATTGTTTAAAATCGAATAAAGTGACTTTTTAGATAAAAAAATAATTAAATAATTACATACAACAAGTTTAATAAATACAAATACTAAACGATCTACGCAAAACTACCAGACGCTATCGGAACCCGATTCTCTGGAACATTATGTCGATTTGATTCAACGCTATGTCGATCTGATCCCAGACGGAATAAAATAACGGGGGAAGCTGTTCATCCCCTTGTCTGTTCATTACCGCAGTTGCCTCTTACGACCCTTACGGGACGGGAGGGGTCATGAATTTTGTTACTTTACTGCACACGGCAATCTTTTCGGAATCGTAAAATTACTCTTAGACTTTTTTTTAATTCTCCGTGGAAATAGACATGTTTTTAACATTTTGAAGAATAATGGAAATACCTTTTATTACAATTCTAACTATCTCCCTATCTCCTTAGTTTTATTTTATTAATAATAAAATATTACACATTTCTCAATGAGTAAGAAAAAAAAATATTTTTAAATAAAAATAATTGTAATATACACAGTTATTGATAATTTTTTTTTGCTTACAAAATATTAAAAAGACATTTTCAAGTTCTTCATATATTTTATTGAAAATTAAGTCAGATAGAAAAAAAAATTGTTTATGTTCAAATATAAATAATTAGGTAAGAAAGAAGTGGCGGCCGATTAAACCAAAAATTCGGTACTTTACTCCATACTTCAGCTAATTGTTCATAAGTAAGCGACGTAATTGTTTCAAAATATTTTACAATCCTTGAAAATCTCATTAATATTATTTGATTTACTGAGTTGTTGGCTCTATTATCATTAATGTAAGATAGTTCTCTTGTCGGGGTAGATTGTTAAAAAGTCTGGCAAGCCCATTCAGCTATCCATTTATTCGGGTTATAAAAGCTAAATCAGAAAAAAACAGATACATCTGGGTTAACTTTCTCAGTGTTTATATTCTATACGAAGTTCTTTAAAATGGGCACTAGAATTAAATTTGGTAAAGTTTATTATAATTTAGATATTAACATTTAAATACAGCTTTTGTTAAAAAAAAATTAACTTCTATTTTATAAATTTTGAAAGTACTTTCAACTTATATTTTAAGTAACAATAATAAATTCTAAGGTATGGCATATTTATCAATATTATTTTACGTGTAAAATTTAAATTACGTAACTTCAATAACTGATAATTATAGAGCGAAGCCAAAGAAAGGAACATTCCTTAAAGCATTTATTGTAAAGATAAATATCAGCAGTCTGCATACAACTTTTTCTACGTAACATTTCTTCATTATAAGATACTACGGCAAGAAAGGAGCGATGAAACGGACGGCGGAAGCAGCTGTGTCGTTCGCGTGCTGTTTACCAATTTATCACTAAGCTGATTATATATAGGCTCTCTCTCTTGACGTGCTTTATGACCTTGTTTGTTCTCTTTCTATTGTTTCACGCCACTCTATTTGTACACCTTCTTAAACAAAGGCATATTTGCAAAAATCTTACGCTAGGAAAAGATCATAAACATTCTTTCGGACAATTTTCCTCTAAATCATGAAAATTTTAAGATATAACAAAGGTTAATCGTTTACGTAAACAGGACTGGCTTTTTTAAACGGAACATATTCGAAATGCCACGTTGGTCTGAGACGGCGGTGGCATCTGGCGAATTAGAAATCTTGAATGTATAGCGATGCGCATAAACTTTAGAAACAAATTGCATAAAAGTAAACAGGAGTCACAAAAGGCGCGCCGCAAATTGTGTTTTCAGTGCTAGGTCGGGTGCGCAGGTGGCGAAGCCGGCCTTAAGCTCAGGCGGACCGCCGCCAAATCCGCATAGGACTTTAATTTAACTTCGTCCTCGTGTATATTGTCTTTGCACTAATATTATGAATTATAATTTAAAGGAAACAGTGTTACAGAACAAGTTTACGAAAATATTTTGCTTGAAGAGACAGCGCCAGATACGCCCAGAGGAACTGATCTGATACGTAATGCTGATGACATTTTAGGCTCCGCCGCTTTGATACATAATATTGTTACATTTTATTACCCACCATAATACTTTAAATACTACTTTACGCAGATACATATTTTTTGTTCCGGCACTTATACAAATTTTCATTTAAAACAAAAACAATTTTAGGATATATCCGCGCGGGCCGCCCATATTAAGCAATAAGCGCGTTATGTATGCTTATAAAGAGATCACATTATGCAATTTTACGGGAACAAAGAAAAATCCATTAGCATCATCGCGGCAACAAATACTTGGTGGGCGAGCAAATGCAATATGTAAAATTTGCATAGGTAGGAGTTCAACACGCCGCCGGTGCGCTATACGGTATGAATACATAACCGTTTTACATCGATATGGCGGCCGAAAATATTGTTCTCATAAGCGACAAGCCACAGTTTGTATCCGCTGTTATCAATTTTCATATATATGTCTGCAGACTCATGTCATCATTGTATTCACTGTACCTTCGAGTAATCAAATCACATTTTATGACGATACCAGGCTTGTACTTTACATTATCAGAATAGCTTTTAAACATTTATTGAAGATTCTAATGTGTGTGCTGTAAAAATTACTTATTAATGCTTAGTACGCAAATATGTTCCGTATCTAATATTGAACATTGTAATAACTATTACGCCTTTTTAAACGAATTTATGTCAACTGATGACATCCGTGCTCCTTTAATTTATTTTGCCAGTTGTTTCTACCAACGCCTGAAAAGTACTGATTCTTTAAATATTATGAGTAAAGACTTAATTATCAACATTTTATTACTTCTCTACCCTATACAAAATAAAAATTGATTGAGCATATGTATATGTCTATAGAATAGTTCACATCGCAGCAAAAATAAATAACGCTAACACAAAAGAATAAATATTCATCTGCACCTGCATTTCAATACGGTTGCTTGAATGCTGCAAAATGAAAACATTGAAAGCACAGTAATATTTATAGACGCAGGTTTTTCTTCGTAATAACGAATGCAAAATGACAAGTCGTTACGAGATGTTTGATGTGTAGAATGAACGCTATCTAAATATGTAAATCGTTTCAAGTGATCAGAATGGAGGTAGAAGAAAACGGAATGAAATTTACGCCCTGGTTAGGCTTTTGTTATGTGGGCGTCGTGAACGACAATTCTAATGCAGGCTTGCACTTGCCACGCAAAGAATACCCGATGCACCGTAAAATTGCCTATTTTCCGGGTGATTTATTTTTTATTTTATACATCATTGGCAGTCACACGCGTATTACGATCTTGAAATCAAACGTTGACAGCTTTTATAACATGTGTTTTTGTTAAAATTTATGTATCTATTAAATAAAACTCTTAGGTCTAAATAAAATTTATTAACAACATTTACGTAGCAATTTATTATTAGCCCTCATTTTCATTATAATTTTTGTTAGATTTTACTTAGATGTTTCCCTCTATATTATCTAGGCAATAGTATTGCAATTTTTATATTAAATTTTATTGTTGTTGTCTCCGAATTTTTAACTTGAGACATTTTCGAGTATAAAACATTAATTAAGCGACTGGTATGAGCTACCGTAACATTTCAATTTTATCCTTTCGGTTACAAAATATAACATCTTAAGTGAAATGTAGCCGCTGAAAGTAAGGCGGGCGGCGCTTAATTAAAATCTCATATAGTTTCAAAAATTTACAAACTTAGACTAT
Source organism: Lamproptera curius (assembly GCA_029286875.1). NCBI lineage: Eukaryota > Metazoa > Arthropoda > Insecta > Lepidoptera > Papilionidae > Lamproptera > Lamproptera curius. The sequence continues at coordinate 168,265 of JAGSMT010000154.1, forward strand.
GAAATTTAAATGTGTGAACTCGAAGCGCAATGTGTCTCCGCCAGGTACGGCGTCGATTCTAGTTACAAGTTTTTAATCGAATATCAACTGTATTACATTAAATTTAAAGTCTCATTTGCAACCACCACATGCGTTGAGATATATCACTTGCCATATTCGAAACGGAAACTGATTCATTTCCGATGCATGGTTGGAGCTCTTTGTAGGGACTGTCGGCAGCGAATTGCTCACGTTTTCAACGTTTGATTGCGACATCAATACCATTGAAATATTGTTGCCTCATTTATTTCGGGCCAATAGAATTAAAATCTAATGACCCTGTTTTCGCAAATCGCTCATTTACCGCGTGGTCCATTCGTTATTCTAAACGGGTTGGATTTGAAAACAGTTTTGATAGTCCCAAAGGCGCAACATCTTGCAGACGTTGAGTTAAGACTGCAAAACAGATGCTGACTGGCATTTCCCATGCGAGCATTCGCCTCCGTCACGTAGTGATACCGTCTGCGGAATGCAACAATGCATGAGAATTCAATCGTATATTTCGGTTTATGCTTGTCTTAAGAAACAAAAGTACCGACGGCCAAAGTAGTAACAACATTATTACTTATATTACCAATACATTGTTAAATGTGACTGTTTTAGTTAAACACATTATATCTTTCATTCAGGTTTCCTTTGTGCACGTAATAACTACAACTGTTACTATACAGTTATGTGTGATAAACATCCAAAAGCGATCCAATAGATATATATTTTAGTATAAAACATTGCGAAGATTTCTGCTTTATATTTCAGTAAAAACCGTTTGCATGTTAAATTATATAACAACCTTTATATGTAGTCAATAACAACGTACACATATTTATTCTAATAACATCTATAATCATAATAGCCTAAACATACTCCAAGATATTTCTTAGTACTTATCGTAAGCTCTCATCTACATTTAAACTTTTAGTATCATTACAGATTACTAAAAGGTAATAAACATAGGATTAAACAAACTGCAACACGTTTCAAATGTAACCAGCGAATGCTCAGTTCGTGCTCTCGGTCGGATAAATATCCGCTAGGTGGAAGTTTGTTGAGTAGCATTAAAAGATTAAAAGTCGACAGTGCACCCCGGCCGTATCGAAACGCAGCTGAAAGCGATCTACCCTTTCCGTTGCGACATATATTTGTGATGCAAGCGTCGCGTCCGCGGCCAACTTCGCCTGGCGAATGCAAAAATTTTAAATTAAAAGCATAAATCAGCCGTGTATCGAGTAAGTTTCGAGATTGGTGTACGTTACAACTGTTTGAATCTGAATATGTATTATTTCGGACGTTTCCGTTTAAAAACTAGACATGTTATAGGTTTTTAGCAAGAAGTAAACGATTCAGCTGCTCAATTAATAAAAACACACTGGAAACATGTGTTATGCGCAATTTCTAAGGATATTTTTCAGTATCGGGATTTATTCCAAATGAATCAATCAAATCTCGTCAGCTTAAATTTTTTCTGACAAGAATATAAATGTAGCGTAGATAAAAATATTTTATAAAATTTGAAAGTCATTGATCGGTACGGATAAAAAGCTTAACATTTTTGTTGCAATTAAGTATTTACCGGTCATATCGTGAAGGTTGAAATTTCTTAAATACTTTAATCATCCGGCATCTCTGAAATAAGTGGGATATCTTATGACAAGGAAATTTACTTCATAAATAATTAAAGAGTAAGAATTTTCACTCGGTAATCCTGAATTAATTACTCCAAAATATTATGAGTATCATAATTTCATGATCTTAATTAAGGTTACTTTGGGTAAAGTAAAATTTGAAATTTTAATCGCATGCAAATCTTTGGATTTGTGTTTGTTAAGATTCTTATTTGTATTAATATTATTTTGAGGAAAATACAAACAACACATAATACAAATATCAAAGAGTTATTGTAATTTAATTTGATATGTGATATTATTATTGAATAGAATAAAATTATACAATTATTTTATTAACATTATATAAAGTGAAAATTTGAATGTACTCAAAAAAGTAAGAACCTAAATTAACTATTTCACGAGAATATTTTTTATAAATTAAATAAAAGAGGTCAATAACATGTTTTTGTATGAATATATATTTTAAAAATTTCCAAATTAATAATCAGTTGCTACGTAATATTAAATTCAGCTTACTTACCTATGATTGACTATTAACTTAAAATTCATTCATATTATCCGTAACAACAGTGCAACAAAACAATACACAGGTAATGGTAAAAAAACTCTACAATTATGTTACTAAGTGATATTAAACTATAGAAGTAATCTATATATCCTCATTAAAAATACTTCGCTATGTAATTTAAATAATAAAATTTATTATTTGTATGCATATGGCTTTATATTTTAATTGGGCAACTAGGAAATAGTCGGTTCGGTTAAAATAATTTCGGTTTTATAATTTGGTCAATACAATATGAGGTAAATTTTGCAGATCGACTTCAACTATTTAATGTGCTACAACATTTCATGATATAGCTAAATAATTTTTTGATTAAAATTCCGACTTAGTGACAATGGGGTTTCAAGAATTGATAAAGTTGCCGCCATTAAATCTTTTACTTTTGTTACGTACTTTATGATTCAATTGTAATAAACATCCTCAGACAATACTTTATGTGACACCAATGTAACAAGTTGTCATATAGTTACTCGTTTTTGTCATTTAATTTAAAGAGAGATATACTACAAAAATAATATGTGTATTTAAATGTTATTTCTGAAAGCGGTTTCCGTTACAATAACATAGTTGATGAAGTAATTTACAATCTAACGTAATTACCTTTATGGTTGGAGAAACAACACCGTGCGTTTCCTGCCGCATATATTTAAGTTGGAGTTTCAAGAAACGAGATCCATTAAAGCAGCTATAACCATGTCTGCTGTTTTAGAGACGTAATGTGAACAAGTGGTAACCTAACATCGATTGACCGATATATTTTAACCTCATTTTGACTTCTTCTTCTACTCCTTTGATATTGAAAAGTTTAACAATATTATAAAATCACACTTTCGTGACATAAGTAAGTCGTAACGTGTATAGGAATTAATTTTAATACACTTATAATTTATTTCGTAGTTTAATATAGGATGAGTAATTAACTTTTAATAAGTAGGAATTTGATTGTAGCCGTGAACGGTGTCAGCTGGGAGGAATGGTGGACCTACGATGGGATTTCAGGTAAACACAGTGTACATATTTGTAATTTTATAACCCATTGTTATAGAAACTTCTAAAAGCCAATAAAATAAATGCTTTCTAGAGATCAGTCGTGGACAGTGAAAACCGGGATTCGAAAATTACCATGAAAACTATTAAATAATTTCAAAAAGTTTACTATTTTTATAGTGATAGTTCATAAATTAATGGTTGCCTATTTCTATATGGTTCTATTTTCATACATGACCATACATTAAATATTCTTAAGCGTCCCATAATTTATTACAACCACATTATCACTGAGAATTATGCGATTTCAAGCTGTATCAATTTTCCGCACCGACAAAATTTTTTGACGGTTTACGTGAAACGAAATTTATACGGATGATTTATCGCCCTTTCGTATTTCATACAAAATCTTGAGATGCGTTATCGTATGGGACGCCCTTTCACATTTTAAATCGGGATTCTTATATGTAATATATCAAAATATCCGTGTGAATCTTCAATTTACTGATCACGTACAAAATGCCTTTATCTGTTATAGGTTTGTATATATTAGCTCGTTTAAAAGCGTCAAATATAAAAAGCAATTTAGGATTTATGTTGCGGGAAACTTTGCTAAACTCTCTCGACTGCAACTCTTATTATAACTTTTGCACGGTTGCTATGATTGTATATGTTACATACGTATACTCATGCTAACTTACTGAGCGCGATGCCTATAATAGCGTTATTTACAGGAAATACTTTGCTTAAAGGCATTTTGAACGTAATTAGTGTATAAATACGTCCATGAACATTTAAATTATTCGTTTCTTCAAAAACTATTATGTTGTAAACAAATTTAACAAACAGATTAGAGGCAGTCATATTTTTTCATAACAGAACTCATCCCTCCAATTTGGTTAACCGTAAAACTTTATTTGCTACAAGGAATAAATATTTTTTAATAAGAGACAGCATTCTACATACAGTTTATAAAAATAATTCGCAACATAAAGGCTTGAAAGAGTAATAACTTCAAAATATAAAATGCATCGTAAACTCGGGGGCTCAGAAATTAAAATTGCCAGGAACAATAAAAGAATGCTCACTAACGCCTGCTCATAAAGAAGGCGTGACCGCAGCCGCTGGCTTACTCATGCAATTTTCAAGGTCATAAATAATAAAACCGTGAACGCGATCCAAAGCACTTTGGCCACTTTTACGCCGCAGTTCCCCGCCATATTGAAATACCTTACCGACGCTAATGCCCCAATGCCATTGCCGCGCTGCACTATCCAATTCGACTGAATTAATTCTTTATCTGTGGAATGGATCCGTATATGCAAATCGTTGAAACAACATAATCCAGCTTATTGCCGGGATTATGTTGTAACGCGCGATTAATATTTATAATGTTTTATAATCATTGTGATTTAAAGTAAAATGCATTATTTTTATCTGCATAATGAGTATAGTTCAGTGCGTGTGTTGGAATAAAATTCAGTGACCTATAATTTTAAAATAAAGCAGCAAGTAATATCTTTGTCAATAATTTTTATTGCATTTCACAAAAAATGTTAGGGCTTACAAATGAAGCATATTCTCCACATTATAAGTCAAATTGGGGAAACACATAGATCAAAAATAGTTAAATTCTTTTACTAAATTATAAAGTTGTTGTTTAAATTATTCGTTGACGTAGAAACCAAAAGCAAAATTTTTTCATAGCATTTAAAAATGTAACACGTAATTCTAATTCAACAGTAACAATGTAACATTTACTTTTACAACTAACATTAAGTTTTCTCTGCATAATTTAGGTCCCGCGTTCTGGGGCCTGATCAATCCGGAATGGTCTTTATGCAACAAAGGCCGGCGGCAGTCCCCAGTGAACCTCGAACCGGAAAAGCTGCTCTTCGATCCGAACCTACGGTTTCTGCACATAGATAAACATAGGGTGAGATGCTATTTATTTACTACTAGTGGCTTGTCTTTGCCTCGAGCAGGAGGACATTTTGTTCTAACATTATTAAGAAAAAAATTTAATACATATGTTGATAAACAAGTTCATGATATATACTTAAAAAACTTGGGTATATTTAGAAATGTGCATTTTCAACACTACTTTCCTTTGATATTATATACACTGCAGATTGTTATTAATTATTAGAAATATCTACTGTATTTCTAATAATTATTTTTTTTTAGTAATAAATATAATTTATATTACTGGAAGAAAATGTAGCTTTTTATCTATATATTTTTTAATTCATTAACTTTTTAAGTTTAATCGTTACAAAAATACAAACTTTCTTATTTATAAAGAAAAAGAAAAGAACGTAGTTCATAATATAAACGTAGACACACGTTGTAATTAGATTATTGGTTGTATGCTAAACTTTTTGTAATATAGCGAATAATTCGCATATTTAACGGTCAAGTTTCTTTTATTGAATTATCATAGCCATTTATACCTGTAAAAATTATTTCCATTGAAGAAAAAATAATTTCAATATATTTGAAGTATAGTATTGTTATTAATATTTTAAATACTTATTATAATTCTTGCGTTACTTAATAAAGATATATTAATTATATAATATTAAAGAATATGTGGCCTGTATCTGGTTGAAATATTACATAGTGTTTTTGTAAAAAATTGAGCATTAGCGAAATAATCGCGTCCGATTTAAACCATCCATGTTGCTCGACTGCCGTCATACGCTTAATTAAGCGATTATCCGACAATAGAAACCCATACATTACTTATGGAATTTTAGTCAGGTATAGAGGTATCATAGATATAGAGATCACGTTAATATTTGTTCATCCCAGGGCTGAAGTTATACCTAAAACAAACAGGAATACCAACTTAAAGTTATCCGCGTCCATAATACTTTTTGTTGCTTACACGAAGTTTATCACGTTTAATTACATTAAAATTATGTTTAATTGGTCCTAACATTTTAAACACTCGTGACCATAATTATTGAAAAGACTCGGTAAAATCCCTAAAAACTGTTTTTTATCATAAATAATATTATTAAATAAAATGACTTTACGGATTTTATCGCGTGGCCTACCCCGTGACCACGGCCGCTGGAAAGTGCTCGAAACGTCGGAAATTTAAAATGTAAAAATAAACGAAATAAAATCCGTAAAGTAATTTTATTTAATAATGTGTAATATTCGCCCAAACAATAGAAATAATTATATAAATAATATATGATATCTTTATGGCATCTTTACTTGACAATTTTTATTACTAAACTATATTCAATATTTAATTTCCTAAGCGATAACATTTTTAACACAGAGCCAATATCCGTTTCGGTTACATATAAAATAAAAAAGCAATAAAATCATCCATTAATTCCATTCGGTACAAATGCATTGTGAATGATGTATCACAATGTATTTCACGCATTAAGCGAATCAAAATTCAACAGATAAACGGTCTAATTAGCAATACCGGCCACTCGGTTATATTCACCGTGGAGAACGAGACGCGCCATCACATAAACATCACCGGGGGCCCACTATCGTACAAGTATCAATTCCACGAGATACATATTCATTATGGACTTCACGATCAATTTGGATCAGAGCACGCCATCAACGGATATTCGTTCCCCGCCGAGGTGAGTGTCGATATCGCATTAATGTGTACGCTTCCCTTTTCGATGCAGTATTTCGCTTAGTTTTGGTTCGTTTATTTGTACCGTACTTTTTTATTGAGCGATCTTGTTTATATGAACGTTATCTTTGTATTATTATTAATATATGCTTATTTCTAATTACAAAATTTAAATTGGTTTTTGATTAGAATCAAAACAGTTAGTATTTGTTTTATTATTTTTCTAAGTTTTTCTTGCTATTAGTATTAAAACAAATATAAGACTAAATTGACGTAAATCTATCTTAAAGATAAAACGAAATAAATATGAATATCTCAAATAGCGTACGTGTTGAAAACATAAATACATGAAAAAACGAATGAGCGATCAATCCATCGAATTTGTTATTATACGAATATATATTTAAACAGTTTAACAAACCCGGTGATTTTGTAATACCGATACAATGTTTTATGTTTTATTTATTTATGCAAAATTATACAGTCTCTTTGAAACATTTACAGACAGTTAGTGATTTAAGATTTAAACAACAATAATAAGTTTTAATACAAGTACGCCTAGGCTTGGTATAGGGCGCACAATCCGTTGTTATAGTTCTGCGGAAGTTCGTTCAGTAAACAATGAGATAGATGTACCACTAATTGATTGCAGACACTTAGTAATACAAACATTTAGGGCGATATTAATTGTTACTACACACTAATTTGGTACTCGAACCGTTGCATTATCTAATTGAAATGTTCCTATAGTTTCAATATTGTAATTCATTCAAAGCATAGACAATCTGTAATGTCATTTAACGTTTGGTCAAACCAAAACGCGGTAAAAAAATAATCTATAATTAAACTGTATGTAATATGATAGTCTTGCATTACATTCGCTATTTATTGAAAAGATTAAAAACCCATTTGTATCTGTTTGTACACGGTCTCTGGACATCTTAAAGAATAAATAACATTAAGTTGAAGCAGTGAAATTTGTAACTTTTAATGACTAAATTTATAATTCGAACGTATATAAAACTAACTTTAAATAGGCGTACGGTGAAAAAGAAAGTATTTCACACCATTCGACTGATACATGAAAGTAGCATGTCACATTTTCGCAACACAGTAATTAATTATGCGTAACGTTTCAGAATTTCACTTAATACATTTCGCGAGTGAAGACGTGCACGCAGAACGGTCGGGTTTATAAAAAGGAATGTGGTAACAGATGTTTTTTCACGCATCGCCCATTCGCGCCGCACTCCACGCCGAGACGTTGAAATCCCAAATGTAATCCTGAGCAGCGACTCGGAGCCAACTCAAGCATGCCTCCTGTTTATTTATGTGACAAATTCTTACACAAACGCGTTAAATCCAAAATCATGTGCTTATCCTTCCGTGTATCCGTCTCCGTTATTCGTACGCTTGTTTGTATCGTCGATTTTTCCGAGGGATAACTTCGCATTGACAGATTTATGAGACTCCAACTTTGATTTATTACGTGGAAAAGTTACTGTTAAGGATGTGTTTGAGACAAAAGTTTTTATAAAACATGCAGAGTCGTTAACGTATCGTTCGCTTTCAGATACAAATCTTCGGATTCAACTCTCAGCTCTACTCGAACTTCTCCGAAGCTCTGCACAAAGCTCAAGGAATAGTATCGATATCGTTGCTGTTACAAGTAAGTGTGTCGAAAGAGATGTCCAAAGGTTATTATGCTAAGTAGTTGCAAACACGCGACGCTACTCGAGAATAATTTGTTATAAAAGTGCAAGAGCGTGATCTTGTTAAAGTTATGGATTATCGGAAAACGGAATTGTGTTCTGGCACGAGCGAAGTTATCGTCGGTCCGTTATCAGCGGAGCCGCACCTATTCATCGCTTCCACCCAAACTGGAGGTAGTTAATTAAGGAAATTGGAATTTTCTGCGCGGCATTGGATTAGCAGGCAAACCTATTAGTTAAAATTAAGAGCTGTTAAAGTACATTCGGAACACTATTCGTCATAATGCGTTTTAATTTGAAATGATTATGTTTGTATATTATTATTTTTTGTCGAACAACTGGCATTTCGAAATAAGTAAGGGTTAATGGACGTACACATTTTTAATTGTTTTACAATTAGTTTTTTGTAAGTTTTATTAAATGGTTTACGTTTATCATGGACAAAAATTATTTGCAAATAATGAAATCACTTTAAATATTCTAGAAGAAACAACAAAAAAATAAATCTTTAATTAAGGTGCAATGTGATACAGATGTTTAATATATTTTATTATTAATTAAAATAGTAATTACAAAGTTTAATAAACTAACTAACATAATAATTTCAAAAATAAAATTTTGTAAATTGCATTTAATTATAATTTGTGAATGTAAGCTGAAAGCAACTAAGAATAATTTATCTTTCAGCTCGGAGATTTATCGAATCCAGAACTAAGAATATTAACAGAAGAGCTGGAAAACATAAAATACGGGGGTAAGAATTAAACTTCAAGCTTGTTTTCACAAGATAATCCAATTATTTTGTAAAAATTACTTAACCATCTCAATATAATTAAGTCTTTCTTAAAAAATATATTATTATTCTTATTCATAACAGAAATTATCGCATACTTCTATAGTATCTTATATTTCAAAGTCCCAATTTTTTCAGGCGCTGAAATGCCCGTGAACAGATTATCCGTTCGGGGCTTGCTACCCGATACCGACTACTACATGACTTATGACGGGTCAACGACGGCCCCCGCCTGTTTTGAAACCGTGACGTGGATTATAATTAACAAGCCCATTTATATCACCAAGCAACAGGTAAAGTTACCGACATATCAAGTAACTTTTTATAAAATCACCTTCAATACTCAACACGAACAAAACGTAATATAATTAATAGTTGTATGTTACAGAATATTTGATTAATAATATTATACTCGAGTTTACATTTAACGCTCGTCATTTTGCTACTGTTTTTTTTATTTAATTAAAATTAATGGTATTCCGTTGATTGCTGCCTCCGTGGCTAAGTGGTATTGGCCTTTGCTTGACTAACCGGAGGTCGTACGTTAATTCTGCCGGAAGAAAACTTTATGGTTTCGTTTTTTTCTGGTTGATTAAGACAATATTGATGGGCCACCAATTGCCTAAAATCTATGACGATTCATGCGTCAGTTAGACATGTCAAGACCGTCTTATAAAATGTCAGTGCCTTGAAATTGATTATAAACAAATTAATTCGTCGAATGCAATCGTGTTTGCGTTTTAGAGGACAAATGCCAGTCGCTCTGCGTATTAAACTTATATTCAGGTAAATCTGGATGGATTAGAACAAAGAAGGTTTAGATTCAGTAAATAAATTTAATCTGAAAAAAATTACTTAATTGTTAAATTTTATTAAAGGAAAATTCTGTTTCATATGATATTGTGAAAACAAGCGTTCTTTATTGATTTATTGCTTTAAAATATTTTATTAACTTTACTGTACAATTTTCATACCTTTGCGCTTATGGTCAAAGACCCAAAAGGTATTCATGATAAAGCATGTAGTATTCGCGCAAACGAAAGGAAGTATAACAACAGAGTCAACAGTCCTCAGTTATAATATACCAATGAAGTAATATCTCAGTTATTTCAAATGTACAGAATAAATTCCCAAATAAAGTAACCGCTGAAGCAATGAAAAATACATGGAGCATCAAATTGTTGTATAGTTTGTTTGTGGTCGAGGGCACCATAATAACATTTTCATTTGTGCTCACGCTACAATAAACAACTCACGTTCCGCGCCTTTAGACAAAGACTCCGTCGTGAATTATGTACGTGTTAAAAGTAAACTGAAAGTAGCGCGTTGTATGGCTGTTATTATAAATCATTGTTTATGTTTTCCGTTTGTGTTGGGAAAATTAAGTGCTAGTGGAAACTGCTTGCAATCTCGCGGGGAGTTGAGTGAGCGCCGTGCGGTTCTTGCTTCGGGCGCGATATATTGCTAATGTATACATTTTCAGTTCCAATTTCGGGAATACCTAATAATTTTACAAAGTCAACTATACCGCAACAAGGCGTTAAAAAATTATAGAACACAAATAAACATATCCGATGTAAATATCCAAGTTGAATTGCTTTATTGAAAGTTTAACAATCAAGATAAGGATATGATCAATACAACAGTCGAATACAATACGTAACAATGCAAAATGAAAATTCACATAATCGTATCCTAAATAAACCCATTACAACTTTGATTGGAACTATAATTACAAACGAATTGTTTCATACAACGAAAAGCGCGAAGGGTATGAGATAGCGATTGTAGCGTGTGTCGGAAACATTAATCGCGCCACACTGGCTGTACCTACCTGAACAACGGTCGACACTACACATTAAAGGAAGAAGGGAAATTTCAATTTACTTGAAATCGTTTCTGAGATTCGATGATTTGAACGTACGTCGAGAATGAATAACAATCGAAACCAATTTCGATTTCCACTAAAGGAAGATTTTTCGGGATATTTTTCCTGTTTCGCCCGCTATTTGAATATGTGATTTTTTATCGTATAGTGATTCGTATAGAATGAGGATGCATGTTTTTTTTTTATATCAATTATCAGTAAATATAAAACCTTAAAACAATTTCCATTCTGTAAGTGCATTCGTTATGCGCTAAAGTATTTTAAAGTAATTTAAATCTTGGAGAGAACTATGACTGCTTTGTGCACATACTAATGCTTTTTCTTCTTTTTAAAACTTCTTTTCTCGTATGATTTATGTCTGAAATGTGTGAAGATTAAATGACTTGGCAAAGGTGAACTGACGTTATCGATTTTCAGTTACACGGACTGAGGCGCCTCATGCAAGGCGACGCGCGACACCCTAAGGCTCCGCTTGGGAACAACTTCAGACCACCACAACCACTCCATCATCGCGCTGTCAGGACTAACATCGACTTCGACTTGAGCAAGGTGACCATTACTTTCGTTAATAATACATGGAAAATTCTCACGCAAGTTATACGCGACAGTTAATGCGAAGATTTTGGAGTTGTCTTTCAAAGCCAAATTAGATGTGAATTTTTTTCTTTTTTTTAAATGGCTACGCAGGCAGACGAGCAGTCAGCCCACCTGATGGATAGTGGTCACCGATACACAAAGACATTGGCAATACCAGTGGTATAACCAATGCGCTGCCTACCGTGGGACATGAGATGTTAAATACTATTCACCCAATAAATATATTGGCTACGGTGCCCTTCAAACTGACACACAGTAGTTTTTGCAAACAAAGAAAATAATGTTCCAAAAGTAAAACATAATTACTTGTAGGCCAAATATTTTATGGTTTATTTGCATCAGACCAGATAAGTTTAGAAAGAGATACAGAGAAACGGTAAAATGATATCATATTTCTACTTAAAATGAGCCCCTTGTTTTGAAGTTCTTATTCACCTTCCGTTTTTCAAGTGACTAAGCTTATAAGTAAATAAAACCTCCTTCATGTTGGCTTATAAGCTATGCATACAAAAGTTCACTTAAACCCGCTTTGCGGTTGTTGTACAAAGTGCTGTTAAACATGCACAACTTTGGCAATTATAATATTAAGCAATATTCAACGTGTTCTCACGTCTTTTTATGTGAACAAAATATAATCTGTTAACTGCTGGATTAATTTCATACTTCTTATATTCATTAAGTATTTAGTCCTGTTCATTTTCCAAAAGACGAACTTAATATAACTCGATGAGACAAAAGTTATTGTTATTATATTCTTTCCCTATGTTTATAGTTATAATTACTGAAAAAAACGTACTTCCGTTAAAGAATCGTTTTTGACGTTTTAGAAAATAGAGATTTATTAAGTTATGTACAATGAAAATAATCCTAATACAGTTTTGTATTGTTTTAGTATCCAGGCAAAACTTGTCCTAGCATGCATCGTGATATGCACTACAAAGGTAAAAGTTTTTTGTCTAATTTTCTACACCAAGACCAAATAGGACATGGAGTTAACGTCAACTGAGTCCAATCTAAAACACATTTGGCGTCATCAGCCAAAAGCCACAGCGTTTCTTTTTCGGTGTACCGCCGCTATATTTAGTCTATATGCAATGTTTAATCAATATGTGCGTTTGACGTTTGGGCGCAAATTGACTTTGACAGCAGACTTTGCTCACATTAATTCCAAATCTTAAATCTATTTGGTCTTATTTTATGTTATTGTTTTTACTTTGTCTGTTACTATTTACAATATTTGTACTTTAGTACGCTTCTTTATGTTCCTTTCTAATACCTCTTCGTTTTTTTGCAGCCAAAACCTGGACACAATATTAAAAGAAGAACCCTATGAAATTTTAGCAATCGTTAATGAGTTAATGTAAATATTATGTACAGTCTTATTGAAATATTCGCTTATGATACTCGGAGCTGCTAAGTGTATTTATAACTAGAAAGTGTAATGTATAATAATAACGTATGGATTTCATTTAGAACTTTATTATACTAGTGTTTAGAAAAGTCGTTTAACAAAAGTTATTAATATATGTACCAGTTATCGTAGTCGATACATATTTTCGGATAGATTATGCAAATTATGTTTTACTGTCAATACGTAGAGTGGAATGTTATCTATAGAAAAAATATTATGATACATTTATATTTCTGTATCTCTTGTATAATAGGAGAAAACTTTAGGAAATTTCCGATATTTTAGTTTTGATAAAATTGTAAGTCATATCTATAATAACATATCAAATAGAGGTGTTGCTCATATCACTACTGGTTTGTTATCTATTTCTTAATTTTCTATGCCTCGAAAGTGTTTAAAGTGTTAAAATTGTAATAGTTGTATAGAGAAACTGTATTGTACTGTGTATTTATAATTGCTGACAAGGATCCACAGCTTTAACTATTCGATAAATGCGGGCGCTTAAATTTAAATAGCGTGTACAAATAATGAATAATTGTCGTTGTACGAACTTGGCTTTCTGCATTTCTTCGTATTAATAGCTGATGGAATAAACAATACATATTGACGTCCTCTTTCATTTCATTCCATTCCTTCTGAGCTACAAAATTATCGGACTCTAAAGCGTTTAAGGGAATGATCACCATTTCAATTCCATTCACAGTATCATTTGGTAAAGTCTAAAGTCAGCAATCGTGAGCTTAAAAATATACGTCGAAGCTTTTTCAACTTAACGGAGTTGAACAGTCTGTTTTAGTGTTTTCCTCACTTCTGTATTTGAATAAGAAGCTCATTTGAATTCTATGAGAATCGAAATTGCTCTCTTTCCCGTTGTAGTAACTTAATTTAATCGGGTCCCTTCACGACGTTCTTTGGCGTTACAGTCAAAAAATATGTAGGGGCCATACAATAATTTTCCTATCTAAGTGGTTAACGGAGACGCTTATAGAATAATAATACAACGATTACTTCCTCGAATTACAAAACGAACACTTAACCACCTAACAGTTGCAAAATACTATAAAATGATGAAAAATATTTTGAAAATTTCACACAGTGCACATAGTTTATCTTGCGAAAACTTGTTATACATTTATTACGGAAGCTTAACAGTTTATTCGCTACTAGTGCTATAAAAAGCGAAAGCAAGTGGGTGTTTACAAAGTCTGCTAAACACTTTACGAATGGGGCACGTCTTGAGTATATACTCGAGGACGAGTGCGAGCTCCAATGTGCTTCAGTCGAGATTATTTGCTTTATATTCATCCAGTGACATCTCCTGAGAGAGTGCGCAACGTGTCGCTTACAAGTACCCACCCATGCTGTATATTGCATACGTGTTACACGTGGTATAATTGAAGCTAATCGTCAAAGTGCAATTAAATCTTTTCTTGTTTCATGCAATTACTAATTTCTCTAAAGAGTTCCTTTATTATCAAGGTTAAGTTATTGCCCTTGAGGTAATTGTCGAACGACTTATAATATGTACGAAAGTTAGCAAACTAATAAACCTATACACATTTTCACAAAATATTTAAAAAAAATTGCAATTTAAGTATATGGTTTGCTAGTTATGGTTAAAATATAAAATATGATATTTATATTCTCAGACTCATTAAAATCGTTTAATATCCAATGCATAATATGTGTGTAAATATCAAATATTATTAAAATATTCCACAAGCGCTTGAGGTTTTCTTTTTTCACACAACAAAAGAGTGTTTCAATAGACATGAGATTCAAAAATAATTTAATTTACGGCAAAACTAACCCACCAATTGTAGTTGTTAGTAATATAAAGGCTATAACTCACCCCGAACAAATGAATTACAGTCGATTTCCATATTAGCATAAATGGAATATGATTTACGGGTTGCCATTAATTAAAATAAAATTAGAAACAGTTTGAACGTTTCTCTCCGTTTGTGATACGCCAACAGTCCCCGGGGCTCGTAGCAAACTAGCGACCGTACAAGCTCTGTGTATTTTACACTTTGTTCGCCATTTTGTTGCCTATGTTCATACGGGAAGTTGTTTCACGAAAGTTCGTAAAGACATCGGCGTAAACATTTTACGTGCATATTAAATTCGCTCTTAACAGTTCAAATAAACAATAAAAAAGTATTGGCCTAATTAGATTTGCATGTAAGAAAAAGAATTTAAAATAAAATAATCCCCGTATAAAAGGCTCACTCGAGATTGAAGTGTTCGCAATTAAAGCTGCGGTACTAAGTTTCCTGCAACGAGGCAATAAGCACCGGCAAAGCCAATTGGACTTTTATGCAAATACGTATGTTTTTCGACATAGCGCAGTTGTAGGTACACCTGTAATAGAAAAAAAAAAGCTTTGATGAATAAAATTTATATGTGTACTAATGCAATAATATGTATATTTAAACAGAGAGACAGATATTAGTTAGCGGTCTTCATATAAACTTGTCACACTTTTACTGCATATGCAAATTTAAATTAAGAATTTTAGTCAATCAGTTGTTGTTTCTGTAAAGACCACATGAAATTTTTTTCGGGTTGAAGGACTCCATAGCCGACTATGAAATACCACTTTTCCGGCAGGGGAGGAACTTTATAGACAGTGTTTCCTAGGCAAACATATTAAATTAGCGAGCGTTTTCATGGCGTGCCAAGTCTTTTTCCATTACACTCACGCATTCCTAGTTAAATCTAACTGAGAAAAAGATAACACAAAATTATTTTAAGCACAAAAATTCAGGATCAATTCATATTTTAGTAGCACCCCTCAACCCCCCTTGTGGGTGGAATTTCGTAAAATCCGTTCTTAGCTGACCTCTAAAAGGAATATTTCTACCAAAATTTAAAGTCGCTACCCCTTATGGTTCCAGAGATGCGATGAGTCAATATATAGAGCTCTTTTAGTACTTGCATTACTTTTCTATAATTAATAAATATATATCAATTACTTCGTCTACAGCATAAGTATCTTTAAAAAAAATGTAATATAAATGAAGCCTTTTATAAGTTTATTTAAATGTGCTATCTTATTATCTCTCGATTGTCTGCTCTCGTTATGACAGCACACATGTAACTACGTTTTACATGCTTTTTAGCACCACTTTTTATCCTTTTTGTACAACAACCACGGAACCATCGCTGAAAATTGTTTGGCTATGGAATTATCTAGCCGGGTTCCTTAAAATTAAGTATAATTAGGTAAAAAAGTTAATCAAAAGGTTTATATAACCACATTATGAAGTAATTTTGGGTAACTACAAAACGAAATAATACAGAATATTGTAAAACTTTTGCAGAGAAATGTTGCTTTAAAGTAAACACGATCGTTAGTTAACGTTTATTGACAGAGCGAAGTTTCCTCCTAGCTAAAATATTTTCATAGAAAGAAATCAACTTTTATACCTCCGCTAACTCTTTATTTATCCGGCTGATCCCGGGAGGGTAGAAGTTAAAAACAGCTTTCACCGGCCGACGCGTTTGAATAAGTTTCACTGAAGTTTTATTGAAGTTGTTACATCGGGCCCGTTTGATATATGAACTGCGGCCATCTGTGGGGAGGAGGCCTACCGTGAGTAAAGTTGGTGCAATCGTAAATTATTCAACCCCTCATGGCAACAATGACGCGACGTATAATAACGGCACAGAGTTTTAAAGTTGATAGCTTTATGTATGCATTTAATATTAACTCTTTTGTATGTACATTACTAGTATTATGGATGAGAAACTTTGCAGGAATTGATCTATATTGATAACTTTTGAATGCACAAACTACTATACGCACGTTGATATGAATGTATAATTAAAAGTAGACAATGCTTTCATATAATTTCATATATTACAATCTATCAAGATTTGTAGTGAATTATTCAATACTAATGAAAGACATTAACCTGCGAAATATTGTAAAGGCAACATTAATCAAAAACCCCTATTATTGTGCCTAACCTCACATAGGAGGACCGAAATGTTAGGAATTAATTAAGTTTCTTCGACTGCTTGATTTATAATGGAAAGGATGTTTTTAAAATAATTATTTTAATAATGTTTTTCAATTAATAATGCTTTATATTATTCTATTACTTTAATAATGCTAAATGTAGAATAAACATAACGAGCGCATAGAAGAACCTTTAAGAAAACAGTTTCTCCACACGTAAAGTATGCCTAATTAAATGTTTCTTTGCTGTAATTTCAGAAATCTATTTCAACTTATATGTTGCGTATGTAAGGCGTATTTATATAGTGTATATACGCATTGTCCTTTAATAATATTGTCTCATCTATCCAACAATGCCTGAAGTATGTCGTAAAAGCTCGGCAGATCCTAAGCAACGATGTTACTTCTTAAGGGATAATGCCTAGTACAAATGCATCCATCCTGTTAGCTACACAACATTGTTTCGTATGTTCGAAGCTTCAAAAGCATATTGAATATGTGTTATTCGTACTTACAAGTTACTTTTTTCTTGTAGCATTTTGCATGCAAATATAATTTAAATACTTTTGAACACATTGTGCGCTAATCTATCACACCAACCATTAAAATAAAACATATGATATAATATAAAATATTTTAGTCATGTTAAATAATATATATTATAATGTTTCTCAATGTGTAATCGCATTTTAATAATATGGGAAAATGTTTAATAATTGAACTCTAGAAATTTAATTCGATAGACGGACATTCGTATGTAAAATTCACATGGCACAACGCATTTATTTTAGCCATTCCCCTTGTTATGAGGACGAGTTTTGCTTCCTCATTCGTAATCCGTACAGCAAAGAAATGGAACAATTTGCCAGTGTCACATTTTCCCACCGATTGCAATGGGAATGTCGCGAGCCAAGATTGAATAAATCCTAGCTTACTATTTGTTATCGTTCGTGGCTTATCTACTACGAACGAAAAGAATGGATATATTCATAACATTTGTAAGATGATTTTAATTAGCAATAATCGCAAATGAAGTAATGAACTTCGTGGAAATATCGGCTAAGACTTTTATGTGGAGTCTAATTGAGTATATATAAACTATAGTATAACGTTAAAATATACAATATTTTGCATTTTTTTGGATTATATCTCTACACCTCTCCACTCATTATCTCCGTACCAAATTGAAATAGACTGAATAATTTTCTTTTGGCATTAAACCACCTCTGTACAATAAGTACACGAAGTGTGAATAAATAGATATTTTTATTGTTATAACTCAAAAATATTGTTTTTACTGTTATAACTTAAAAATAATTTATTTTTAATTTTTAACGTGTTTAAGGCTATAATAGTTTACACTGACAACATATGTACAAAATACTTGGAAATAGGAAATTTGAGAGTTTTAATATAAATATCTTCAAGGAATATCCTAATACATAGGCAATAAATTTCTATATTATTTCACAGACTATCGATGATGATAGGCCAGTAATATTCCACAAATTAGCATTGTAATAATCCTCCCATACAGTCTAGATACACAAAGGAGCTGCCGACAAAGGCTAATAATATTGCATACTCAACGCTATGAATTCACACTGCTATAAGTTCCTAAGCTTCGCTCCGAGAGCCGACCTGTACTCGAAATAACCTGAACGCCGAATTCCTCTTCGATATTAAAACTGTACCTATATATTTTTAAATGTTAAGTTATTAGTAAACATAACATTTAAACAAATACGAAATTACTTTCATTTGTACTAGGGTTGTAAACTATTTTACATTCTTATACATCATTGCCACAGGAAAAGGATGAGTTAGTGAGCCATCATAGAATTGTGACCGGTAAAAGTTTACTAAAAATATTACCGATATCAACAAAGCTGTGCATTAAACGAGTTTTGAAATCCTCACATCATAAGTATGTCTGCTTGACGCTGACGTCACCATAAAGTAATTTATAATTTGATCTCAATTGTAGTTTTGAGCTATATTGGAATCATTGAAGGTAAGGAATTATACCTGTTGTCGTAGCAAAAAAAATATGGGTTATGTCGGACTCGCATTACTAAAATCACTACGCTGTTCCTTCTTAGCGCCTTGGAGGTGGGGTCACAGGAACTTTGGCAGTCTTCTGCGATGCCACCGCAGCTGTCAATAGCCTCTCGCTTCCTGCGACCATCTGCCTGCCTCTGCGAGTTGCAACGCGCCGAGAAGAAGGGTGCGTTGCAACTAACGCGCCCTTCTTCTCGACGTTTATACATAGGTAACTTCCCCAGGCTGTTGCTCAGGGGCCCTGGGAGTCTAGAGCACAGCTCATGCAGGGACAGGACTCCCAGCCCCAAGTGGCTGGCTCGGCATTGGGTTTCGTCACTAACACCGTTATGGACGCAGAAGGAGGAGAAATCTACGATACCATGTCGAATGTCCCCTCCTTCCACGGTCTGGCCACACTGCATTAGAGGTGCATTAGACGAGTCAGGGACCCGAGGCAAGATTGGCTCAGGAATACCGAAGTTTCAATGTCTCTAGGTTGAAGACAAGGCTCATCTCCTCTTTGGAGTCTCGACTCCATGTACCATTACCAGGATGCGGTGATGACTTACTAGCCCGCTTAGTGAGCCTGCTTTACGCCGGACCTGGACGATCACATGATGCCGCGTCATCTTTCTTCCCCGTGCTGCCAAGGAGGCGACCACTGCTGACAGGGCGGGCACCTGTTCGGGAAGCCCTGACCCAGCAAAGGTGCATCGGAGGATGTTGGAACTGTACAATGTATTAAGCACTTCTGCTGACATTCTGAGTCAAGATAGGTAACACTCACAATGCAGGTCTGTGTAGTGATGGTAAGTAGGCTGGTAGAAGTCGAGGATGCATCAAATTTTCTCCTGCTGGCTCAAGAGCGAACATACTGAAGATTCTACCATGAAGCCTTCTCAATGGAAAGGCTGTTGAATTAACAAACATTTACCTATGAGTCAGTAAACACTAATAAGAAGGTAAGCGAGGATAATCAGTCTAAAATAAGATTTAGCATGTTGAGGGAATCAAAATTATCGTCACTTTGTACAATTCAGTAGAATTCTTCGCATTGACTAATTTCTTCAAGGAGAGCTAAGTCAAATATTACCTTTCAGTTAGAAATGCTTATTCAAAAGGTCTAACGGGAGAAATGAGCGAAAAAAAGATTTCAAGATGTTTTGCTATTGTGTGAATAAAATATTCGCTTTGACTCGTAATTTCACATGTTTTATTGCAAAAAAATTAAATTTTACCACTCATTAAAGTCTTATTAAATAGACATGAAAATGAATAATAGATTTAGTAATGTTCAAAATTTTATATAAATATCTAAGTAATTATAGATCAAATTTCTAGATCCATTTTAATTATTTTCACAAACTATTTTTTGTTGTATTATTATTTTTATAAAAAATTTAATTTTAATATAACTGCTCTTATAAAAATAAGTCATATATGTTGACATTTCACTAATATTTATAAAACTATCTTAAGGTGAATTACAGAAACATTTAAATTTAATAAAAATAATGAAATGAGATTTATTTTTAAATTTTTTTTAACTCATTATATTGATACAATAACAAGTCAATTTTACTACTAGTATGTTGTAAATGATATAAAGAGTACAAGTAATGAATTTACGCAAACAAATATGAATATAAAGATAAAGAGTAATACAATTCATTGTATTAATAATTAAAACAAATTAGTTAATGAATATCTGTGAATTTTTCTAAATTGTCTAAGAATATCTATCAAATGATCTATTTAATATTAATAATGCTATAAAATTATTTTGTATTTACGAATATCTCGTGGACGAATTTCTAATTGTACGTGAGAAGAGTAGTCACTTTCAGTATAAATTTATTTTAGAACTAAGTTGAGAATCAATAACGTATTATTAAAAATTACATCGATAGATTACTCGATCTAAGAGATATATTTATGCTTGAGAATAGCTCTATAAAGTTTTAGTGGGAACGGAAGTCGGAACTTTAAGATTTTATAAAACATTTGAGAATATTTCCAAAGATTTGACATGACTTTTAAAATGTTCATACCACATAACAAGATCAATTACGTAGACTACATGAAGAAATATAGTATTCTTGCTTGAGAGTTCTTTATAAGGATTTTAGTGGTGAATGTAAGTAAGATTTTTCATAAAGAATTTTAAATATTTTCACTATATGATAACTTTGTAAAAGTTCATACCACAAGTCCAATATATACCTAAATTCGTATTATTTACACGTTATATAGAGCTTGAGAAGCTAGTTACAATTTAAGATTGTCAGTATGTCACTAAAGCACTTACTGACGTTTAGATAAAGAACGTTTCATAATATTTCATATGATAATAGTTAGAAAGTTCACAATCTTCATTTGTTTATCACCTAAATTTTGTATTATCTGCATATAAGGTTTGCATGGTGAGAAGCCCTTGAGAATGTAGTTATAATAGTAAATAATAGAGCCATTGAATCACTTGAGACATACGCAAGATGGTATGAAGTTATCGTACAATAACTTTGCAAAGCTGAACATTAATGCTGAGATATAAGTGACCTCACAATCTTCGAATTTGTTTATCACTCTCAATGTTTAGTATCATCTGGATACTAAGTCAGTAATTTGAATCGTTATTGTAGAATCAACTTTGAAAATCTGTTTTAAAATAGGTAATAATCTAGGCCAATATAATCCGAGAATCCAGATTATTAAGTTTATGAACAAATAACCTTTAACACGATAAACAGCTGAGTACATTGGAATATAGAAAGTGAAACCATCAGAGTTCGTAAGTATCGAGTTCCTAATCTTATTGAAATCATGTTATTTTATCGAAGTGAATTGTGTACACGACGTTACCTGGCTATTCGGAATCTAAATTCTTTAGGAGATAATCTGTAAAAGTCAACATATTCGATTCGACACTCCACGATTTGATAAATCCATGCTGGTTTGTTAAGAAAGTTGATTTTTTCTAATATTTTCCCGAATATACTAAGTTTCGAAATTGGCCTATACTCCGTTATCCAATCTGTTTTATTATTTTTTCGACTAGGTGTTATCAAAGCCTTTTCCCAAGCAGTTAGAGAGACTCCTGAACTTAAAGACGTATTATATATAAGACAAGGCGGTTTTAATTACTCTTGAGCACACCTTTATTAATGTCGGTAGTTTCTAATTCCTTTAAAATAATTTTGCTAGTGATGTAAATGTTATTTAAGTAACTGGATGATTCAAAACTAGTTGTAGAAGATAGTGAAATAGAACTGCTAAGTTGAGGATTAACAAAAACTGAATAAAAATATTTGTTAAACATTACACAAATTTTATTGCCTTCTGATATAAATTGTCCATCAAATGTCATTCTATGAGGTAAGTGCCCACAAAGATTTTTGGATTTAACGTACGACCAAAAAATTATTTTCCGAAAATTGTAAATAGTTATTGTGACGCATTCTAACTTTCGAAATCTATTTCTGAGTAATAAATAAATATAGTAGTCACTTTTATTACCATATATTTTCCATTTTTTATGGTTTTTTCTTTTCTCTGCTGAGTTTCAGAAGTGGTCGTGTGTACCATGGGGGGTGAGAACTTTTAATAAGAGGACTATTATAGGTTGGTACGAATTGATTAATTAAATTATTTAATATGTCATTGAAATGCGTTACTTTAGAATCGACATTAGACAATGTTGAAAATGCGTTTTCCCAGTCGTATAAATCAAGGTTGTCCTCGATAGATTTATAGTCGGCTTTAAAGAAATGTCTCTTAGAATGTTTTGCATTTTTAAGCGCAAGTTCAGTTGCAGTGTTATTTATACAAACTTCAAAAGCTTTGTGATGCAGATCTTCTGATGTTAAGGGACTATTAGCAGTTTGGATACAACAATGTTTATCACTAAAAACTAAATCTAATATTCTATTATTACAATTATATAAATTATTAAATTGTTTTAAAGAAGAAAGGCTTATAAAGTCATTTGTAATTGTAGTTAAAAAGCTACGACAATTTCGAACAATCATAATATTTTTTTCGTCATCATAATACCAAGAAGCATTAGATATATTAAATTCACCTAACACTAGATAATGTTGGTTTGAACTTGTATTAATTAATTCAGTAACCCTGTCGAAAAATTATGACAATAGCAAGTCATGGTTAACACCATGCGGTATATACGTACAGAAAATATCAAGATACAACTGATTAGGGGTTGAACTCACAGTAAGTGTTGAGTTGGTTACTTGATTGCATTGATGAAGTGGAATACTTAAGCAAATCTCATCTGCTGGTGGAGGTGCGCACCATTCGGATCGCAGTATTGGACACAACTCGCGGCGAACTCCTAATATAACACCTCCGCCCCGATCAAGGCCAGTTGCAGCCTCAACTCGATCACGTCGAAAAACTTCGTAACGGTCATCAAAATATTCTGAGTTATAAAAGGAATCGTTAAGCCATGATTCAGTAATGCATATGACGTCATAATCATTATTTAGTACATTTGTATAAAAGCTATGCGATTTTGTTCGCAAACCCCTCACGTTCTGATAGCAAATGGACAGAACATTACTATTAGACATTCAGCAAATATTCGCAACGTAATTGATTAGAAACCTAAGAGTAGGTATATTTAAAACACAAAGAAACGCATAACGCACTACCAATCGATTTTCAACTTAATATGTAACAAAGTTTTTAATCAATATAACGCTAATGTAAAAAATCTTATAAAACAATACAATCATATTGCCAATACCATAACTATATCTATTTAGGAAAACAAAGCAAAGTATATTTTTAAGAAAGTAAGATGTTAATTTAAATACCGCAGGATACCCACAAACATACAAAGAGTACAAAACAATGTTATTTATGGTCAATGACAATAAAAATATAAAAAGTAAGATATAAAGTAATTGCCATAGTAATTTTATCTTAACTAAATCTGTTTCATTGGCTATAATTATAACGTTAGACGTATCACCTTTTTTACAAAATATTTTGCAGTCATTTATCCATATATATTAATAACCAATTTGATTTCCTTTCTCACGTGCTTGACGGTACAGTAATTTATTTTGCGGCGTTAAATGATCGTTGACAAAGACACAAGTAGCCTCGCCGTTTATGTCTAGATCAGCTTTCGTAATACCACGTCGAGCGCACGGCGATCAGGAGTTCAATCTTGCGTTTTTGTTGAGAAAATCTGACTATTATATCAGGGTGCAATATCTGAACATTATGTACTTCTAAAGTAGCTTGTTTGTGTTGTTTTATTAATCGTCTCACTTTTGTAATGTAATCAACATCGTGTGGAGATAATACAAAATCTATTTTAGAACACATTTGTTGAAGAATATGGTACAGATTCTCATTTTTACTAAAAGGAACACCAGTTATTTCTAGGTTGTTTCTTCTACCATCTTGGTCTTTTGCACTTATTACTTCTGCCACCTTTAACGCAGCTAGCTTCGCGGCGGATGGTTTTACTTCCAATACAGAAATAACATTACGAGTCTCTTCGTGTTCCTTTTGTAATGCAGAAACTTCCATTTTTAAGGCATTAATCTTGTCACTCATTAGCTTTATGTTTTTGTTTTGACTTTGCCGAAATTCTGCTAGAGATTCACTCAGTTCACGTCGAAATTCATCGAGTGCTCATGTCAATTCACTTTTAAAATTAGATACTGCGCATTCTTCTTTGTTTTGTATTTTCTTTTTGCTTACGGTAACAACGTTATCAGATTCGCCAAGTGTTATCCCAGGAAATTTCGATTGTGATGTTGTTTTATTTTGAGAAGACGTATTACGTTCTAAACTCATTTTGCAAACAAGTAAACACGCAATTAAAAACACTGTTAATTGCAACGTTTTAGCGAGACAAGGTCAAAAAATCGCAACTGACTTCTTCACTCGAGGGGGTGAGGGGACAGAGCGGCCCGAGTCGGTGTGTAGGTCTCACTATGCAAGGGATGCGATTAACTGCCTTAATATCTTATGCACAATCACTATTGTTCCGTTTACGCTAGAAAGTTTTATTCGGATAAATAAAATACAGGTTTGCTTGCAATCGTTATGGAAGACTGACTTATATATAAAATAAGAACTTATATATAAAATATGACAAAAATAAAGGAATTTGTACGAAAAATGCCCTTTTTTTGGTTTTAACTAGGTGAAAACTATACATATCTAAATATAGAGTCTAAAATAATTATGGCTACTTCCATTAGTGGCTACCCTCTATTGATACCATCAATTAACCAATGTTTGTATTTGAGTATATCGCACCTAGTCCATACATGATCGTAACTGTTTTTCCAATTAATGGTTGTTTATATTTGGTTTATAATAAAGTTTTGAAACACAGCTTTGTACAAATTTTCTAATTATATAGATAAGTATAAAGTATAAGACATTTTCATATTTAGTAATTTCTGTGAAAGATAAATGATTATTTACACATATTGAATGATGGGCCATTAAAGGACTTCGATTTCACAGCGAAGCAAACGCATAAATATAATTGTTTATAGTATTATTATTTTAATGGGAAAAGAAAAGGGCAGATTCAATGATAATAGCTTTCCTACTGTAGCGTGGACCTCCTCAGCGATAATCCAGCTCTTCATCTAACGACTCACCTTGCGCATCAATTTCACCTAACTAGAGATAAAAATTAAGAAGTGAAATAGTGTAATATGTCAATAATGTATAATCAGTCAGGCAGTATGTCATATATCAGTATATCAGAAGCCAGGCTGAGGTACAAGTTTTTGTTTTTGTTTTATGGTTTATTTATTTGAAGTTGGAGGCAAAAAGCAGGGGTTCGGTCGTATTGACGTTCATTGAGAAAAGCCTATGTCCTCTAACTCAGATTAGAAGCTGATGATGATGATGATGATTTGTTCTTTTTTTGCAAATATTACGTAGCTTTTAATTATGTGTAAATATATGTAAATCATATATATAATTGTAAAGTGTATTTACTAAACCTGTTCAAATAAATAAAATAATATTTTATTTAACTTACGTACAACATTATAACATATGAGAAGTTTAAAGAATATATAATAAATAAAAACACTAGTTAAGATTCATTCGTCATTACAGCTGTTATATAAAATTCAGTTTCTAGATAAACTTGATTTGAATTTGCATTTATGCATTTTATAAAACAAAATATATATTTTACAGCAGGTGCTATAAATGCAAAACATCTTGTTGATGAAGTAGTATTCAACTTTATTTATTACAATATATATTACGTTTGAAAAGAGATTTGTTCAATCATGTCGCAGATTTCTATTTCAAATAAAAGTGCTACCTCATGATATTGAGCGGAAGATTTCATTACACGTAGTGGCCGATATCGCCTTTATGAAGTATAAACAGGAAAATAACATTAAAGAGGGCATAAAAGAAACGACCTGTGGCATTGCATTGCTCTTCGCTGGAATAACCACAGAGCATTAGACTAATTCTATCTGTTATTGTGTTAATGTTTCTTTAATAACTAACACGGATTTTTATGAACATTTTAGGTTACACCAATATTCAATAGAAATAAAGAGATAAAACTACTTAAAGTTAGTATTTATTGATAAATGTAATTATTATATTTATTTCTTAATTCCATTGTAGAATATTTGAAATGTTATAATCTTTTGACTAGAATTGGAAAGAACATATATTTTGAAACATGAAACGTATTGTCTAACGTGGCGATCCTGTTACCGTAATGACTATAAAATTAGATACTATACCAATACTTATTTCAAGGGTAAAGCTGCAGTACGAAATCCATTTACTGTTTCTGTTTGAACGGTGTAGTAAGTGGGTTGCATCATGCATTAACAGCCTTTGATAGTCCACTGCTGGACATAGGCCTCCCCTAATACACCCCTTTCTATTTGGGGGGTTTGGACCGTATCCCACCACGCTGGTCCAATGCGGGTTGGTGGGTGGACCGACTTTTTACATGCCCATCCGACGCATGGATAATCTTACTTTTCAGACAACTGGGTGATCGGCCCAAATTGCCCTAACCAACTAGGAAACAACAATGAAAATTTGTTGTGTCCCCGCAGGATTCGAACTCACGACCTCCGGTTTCTAAAGCACACGTCCATACCACTAGGCTACGGAGGCAGTTAGTGGGTTAAGGTATTTAATGTTATATACTGTTAAACTTGTTAAAAATATGAAGCTTCTTTAATATTAATACAATAAAAAACCATTTTAATTATTAGGAAAATGAGTATGTGGCTCACCGGATCAAAATAAAAGAAATACGTAGAAGCTACAAATGCACTGCCATTGTTTAAAAAACCATTAGACCAGAAGTATAT
The DNA here is from genome assembly GCA_029286875.1 of Lamproptera curius. Taxonomy (NCBI): domain Eukaryota; kingdom Metazoa; phylum Arthropoda; class Insecta; order Lepidoptera; family Papilionidae; genus Lamproptera; species Lamproptera curius. The sequence goes on from JAGSMT010000154.1 coordinate 195,868, forward strand.
TTATAATCAAGCAATCCTAAACAGTACACAAGCGTGGTAAGAAGACGATCGGTGATCTTGTTGCACCTTGCTCCACAACTGAAGTGGAAGACTATGTGAGTAAAATGAGAAGTGAGAAAACCATCAACAATTGTAATATTTGATTTCAAAATATGAGGAAAGGTGTTTCGTATAAACATGCATAGATCGCTCATTTAAAAAAAAAACTATAGTTTAAAATATTGTTGAATATCGCTTTGAACAGTACTTAAATTCCAAATAAAATTTCATAAGTTTAAAGTTGTATACAATACAATTAAAATATGTCCGTAGAATTCTACTACTAATTTTACAATTTACTTGATGATTAAAAAAGTTACAAAAAATATGTCCGACTTCTAACAGCGTATAACTTTTTACGCAATAAACGTAACCTAGTTACCACTAAGGCGTGTGCTTTAAAACCGGAGGTCGTGGGTTCAAATCCTGTGGAGACTTAACAAATTTTCATTGTTATCCACCAACCCGCATTGGACCAGCATGGTGGGATACGGCCCAAAGGGGCCCTTATTTAGGAGGCGTGCGCTAGGGGAGGCCTATGTCTAGCAGTGGACTATTACGCACTTTATTGTAGACCAATTCAAGTTGTACAATTTTGTGAAACAAACTTTATGTCTATCTTTTACGTTATTGGCAGCGTTCGTCATTTAATCGCACGGGGTTGTGATTTTTTACAACATAATGCCCGGATTGAGTACCTCCTTCGTTTGGGAAGTCGGTCAAAATTCCATCCCGTTTTAAAGTTGTTTCTATGAAAATTACTATAAGATGATAAACGTACCCTAAATCATCTTCTTAACAATAAATAAAAGGTGTTATGTGCTGCTAATTGAAAATATTATGTTGATATAAATTTTATAGTTGATTTTAAAATGTTTAATAAATGTTTCATATCTTACATTGAAAACAGTAAATGTAAATATTCTTTTAAAATCATAGATGCGTAAAGTTTGCAAATTTTATTGTGATAATCGGTACTAAATAAAATAAAAATGTGCAATAAATGTAACATTTTGGCCGTGTATGTTAATTTACATAAAGATTATAAGGGAAGTTATGGAAAGTTATAAATTTAATCTGAACGCAAGCAAGAGACCAGAAAAGTTAACCACCCAAAACTTTGCGTAGCGTTTTCACCATATGTTTAAAGGAATTCGTTACAACTATGTTTCAGATGCAAATGTTACTTTTCAATCAACTTTTTCACGTAACTCGGATGAGTTCATAATTTCATTATTTAAATGTTAAGTTTTATGCGAGTAACCCATTATTATTATTCTGTCTTTCACTTTAGAGTATATATAAACGCTTATTTTTTAAATAACTTAAGAATTCAAAAAAACATACGTTCATAGACTTCACAGAGTTCAAGCTATTAATTTTATGTGTATGGTGCCCGAAAATCTTAGTATTATTAAATTTTTTATCATTCACCATTCATAATTTTGCAAAGTATAGGAATTATCTTCTTATTTAGCCGCAATAATAATTTAGATCAATTAAGCTTTTCATGTTTTCTATTTATAATAGTTATGAAAATATCACTGCGTGAACTTAAATATTATCAGAAAAATAATCTACTTGACATAGCCAACATGGCATAGACTACAAAGAAAGATTATTTTGTGTCTAGTGTCATGTGTCTAGTGACTATAATATAGTGACGCTGCACAAAGTTAGTTGCCGTAATCCGAGATTCATTAAAAGGTCTAACAGAATGACTCGGATGTGAAAGAATCGAGGCACTATGCGACAGACTATTACGTAATTAAAAATCTGGTAGCTAACAATCCGAAGATAAGAAGCTCACTTGTCATCGCGTGAATCAGTCTAAAGCATTATCCTTGAGCATGTAACAAAGTATGTAACAATGGAAGCCAGATAATTAGATAGATGCATCGAGGTCCTTATCAGAGATGGCGTGACAACGTCAATTCTGATAATTAGAACTCTCAACTGGCACAGAGCAGAAAAGTCATACAAATTACAAGGATTTTTGACTATGCATTGGACGCATAAGGCTATAAATATTTATATTCCTTGTCTTGTCAAAAGAAATGCATAATAATAGTAAAGATTATTCGACAAGACTAATGATCCTTTAGTCAATAGAATTAGCTGGAAATATTAAATCAAAACATTACATATGCACTTCCACTAAAGCGATGTAGTTATCTGTATTGTCGAATAGTTTAGCATAAAATAACTAACATTTAGGATTTTGTCAATACGTTGAAATCATGCTCGACTAAGATCGGATAAGCCTATTTTTTATTTCATTACTTGCGTCAAAACCGATTAATTGTAAATAAATAGAAAATAAATGGAACAACATGAAGTCATTGATCTGTGTCACAATTTAAGCGTGGGAAAAGTAAGTTGAAATATCATACAGTTATCAATTACGCATATGTATATATCACAGCAAAGCAGTAGTGGCTGTTTTTCATAGCGTTACAATAAGAGATAGCAAATGAACTTAAAGTTTCATCGTTTTTAAAATATGTTTTAACCATCATGTCGATGTCTTTCTATTTTATCTTATAAAAGTGTTTTTGAAATTTATTAAACAATAGATACAGGTTCATGGTTACAGGTAGTGCCTGATATCGCCTTTATGACATAAACGGGAAAATAACATTAAAAAGGGGATAAAGCTAACAACATGTGGCATTGCATTCCCATGTCATACGAACAAGGTAAAAGCACTATAGACCAACCTAATCTATTGATATATATAACTTGTCTATATGAAGCATACAGTGTTTTATAATATGGAATTAATTTAATATGTCAAAGTAATTAGATCACGCCTTGTAAATTAAATTGATTCGAAAACTTATTTTAAAATCTATACAAATTATTGTGTCTAGTGAAGGAATACTACTGGAATCAATATACAGAGAGGTATGAAGTGTCCGTTACGTCCGCAATATGTACCACATGAGCAACTTCTGAAACAATTGGCTTTTAAATAAGTGAAATTTTAACAAAAAATATTACAGACTTTAAACAGAGTATATACTTAATATAAAATACTGACTGTTACTCCTTAATATATAGGAAAAAAACTTATTGTTAGGTGCAAAAAAAAAATAGAAATGATTTTGCTCGGGCATTGTAATGCACATAACATAAAAACAACATAATGTAATTCTTCAAGCAACTAGACGACGAAGAATAAGTAAATCTTTTATGGCACAATGTATACATTTTGAAGACCAAATCCCAGTAAACGTGCAAAATTTAAGTATTAATAGATTTAAAAAAGTTGTAAAGGAACGATTTTGTATTAAAGGTAACAAAAATAAATTTATAAATGATACCACAACCGGGTAACAGAATGCTCGCTCCAGGCGTTTTCAAATTAAAAGTACTTTTTATAGAATAAAATAAAGAGTATTGCTAATATCAATATATGTTTGATTATTATAAAAGATGACAAGATAGGCCTGCTGAGTTTCTTTCGCCGGTTCTTCTCAGGTCAGAGGCGTCCTATTCCAAACCGGTGGTAGCGTAGTTCCTTGATGTGAGTATTGCACTTCTATATTAAAGAAAGATATTTTAATTTGAAATTGAATATTAAAAATAAATTTTATTAAAAGTAAAGAAATCTATTTTTTGCCTACTTTGTTCACGTTAAACGCGCAATTAGCTGCCTTAGCTGCTGTTAGGGTGCGTTTTTAACTTGTTATGAATATAACGAAGTATTTACGAAATTGAGTGCAATAATAATTGAAATTTTACTGCTAAATTCTTTTTCAAAATTTTTTAAACAAGAATATAAAACTTCTTGGTACGACAAAGTTGATACAAAGTAAAATTGCATTCAAATGGTTGCTAATTCTGCGTTCTCAAAAACATATGGTAAGCTTAAGCGGTATAGCAATATTCTGGATGGTTAACTTTTCTGGTCTCTTGTCTGCGTTGAGTTAAATCTTACACTTTCTTAGCTGTCCTAATAAACTATGTTATAAATAAAGCTAGGTCAACCGTAGAGTTTAAATATTTTATTATGCACTACGTTTTTACAAAGATTATTTTTTCTCTTTATCGATTCAGAAAGTTTGAGTAATATTCACATTTAAGAGCAAAGACTAAAACTAACAGACAATTACTTACTAAATTTTAGGAAATACTTGTACATTTTAAACTGGTGGTATTTAATAAGAATAAACACGCATAAGTGATAAAATGAGAGTGATAAAAAAGTGTGAATCTGTAAGTTTATAAAAAGTACTCATTTTATGAGTAAAACTTTGTAGAAGGCATGATTTTGGTTAAAAAATAGGAACTTTAAGGTTCAAACCTGTCGAAACTTACACTTTAAACTTACTTAACATATTTATATTCTTTTTAGTGGACATTTAAGTTTATCGTGGAATGAATTGTAAATTAAAATAATCTTCACGTTTTAGAGCCAGTTATAGAGTCAACCTTGCACCACATTCGTTTTCATACTTGCGTTAACATAATTTGTTAAACTTTATTTTCTAGACGTACTGAAGAAGAAGATGAAAAAGTAAGAAATATCTTAGTAGGGGAATAGTTGTGGCTTCTAAATAAAATATTACATATATTTATTAGACTTTAAACTTTTCGAAGCTTTGTTCATGCCTAACTTAAAAATTACTACCACCTATAAAACTATAAACATCAAAAAAATTTAATCCTTACCAAGCTTTTTTAAAAAATAAAGTATCAAAGCATGGTTAAACTTATGCTTTGGAAATTATACATAAACAATGCAAGCGAATTGAAATGATAACGATGAAATATCACATGTTTAAATATATATAAATAATAAAATACTTTCTGCAGATGCGAAAAGTTTTCTACTTAAAAGATTTAAAATGAAGTCATAAGTGACGTCGCTGAACACGTTTTCTCGCTCACTAATTCCTTCACTCGGTACGATACACACATCCAACTTTATCCTCAATATACATATACCACTAGTCTATATTTCTCACTCGGCTGACTTCTCCCCTCGCTCTCATAATATAAATATTTTTTAGTTAATTAGTAAAAGAATTGAACTATAGTCAATATATAAAATGATTTTGTGTATTAAGTTCCATTTTTTTAAATCAATTTGTATCTTTAATATTTACAAAACCTTAAAAATTTCTTTCTCTCTTCTTTTCTGTTTCAGAAAACTAAGTTACGAAATTATATATCAATAAAGAACTCGCGGAGGTTTCTTTTCTTCGCCTTGTGTTTCAATAACGAATGGCTAAGGTGCTAGTAACCAAAATGCAAGATTAGCTCTCAGCATCTTTTGACGTTGCTGGAACCAATCAATAAATTGTTTTAACGCTAGTAGTTGTTTGTTTTGTATGTTATAAATTTATTGACAAATATTGGTTACTTAAAAAAAAACACCCCTACTTGAATCAATTCAAAACAAAGCTACTTATTTACAGGACTTTATTAATATGTGATAGAATAACAGTTTACAAATTTTTCGTTTATGTTTTTTTTACCATATTCCTAACGTTTCAAATTATTTGCAAGCTGCATGGTGTCCATTACATCAACTTTTTAATCATGTCTATTATAGCAGCAATAGCATCATAAAAGCAGTGTTTATTATTTTGATAAAAACTTTCAACTTTATTCTACATTTTGTCTTAATACACTCGAACAAGTTGTTCATTTTATTAAAAAAGTAATTTAAAATAAACGGCGTCAATAAACGATCATATTGTAATAACAAATGGAACAAAACATATTCGATTAAATTATCGCTACGATTTTCCAAGTATCAAAGACGCAACTAAGTATTGAGTGACAAAATGTTTATTTCTACTTCCATTAGTGGCTACCCTTTATTAGTTACATCAATTAACCAATGTTTACATTTGAGTATATCGTGTATAGTCCATACGGGATCATAACTACGATTGGCCAACTGATGGGTCGATATATTATTGGCTTGCTATGAAGCTGTCTATTGACTATCCATAAATATAGCCATAAAGAACTAAGTGATATATACACAATTTAAGATCATTACAAACATGGAAATTGTGAATATATGTATATATTATTAGCCAGGTGTAAAGCCACTGTACCTTGTACCCAAACATTAAAGCAAAACCAGAAAATTAGAAATAAAAAATGGTTAATTAACCCTCTTGTTTTTCGGGCAATTAGATTATCAGCCCTTCTGTTAAGATAGAATGGCACGTCACAATACCTTGTAAAAATAATATTTTTCACACAGTAAAATGTAAGTTAAATTAAATCTACTACTATAGCAACATTATTAAAAAAGTTTATAAAATTTTTAACAATGATATAAGGCTACAAGACAACGAAAAGGTTTATTTATTGGCGAGATGTTACGCTTTATATATACATTAGATAAAACGGTAATAAATCAGAATTTAAAAAGGAATTACATGTTATTTCAATAGTATATTTTAAATTTAACACTTTATAATTGTGTCCATATGTGTAAAATAAAATTAGTATCACAAGCTTATAAACGGAAGATTTCATTACATATAGCGGCCGACATTATTGTTATAGTGTCGTAAAAAGGGAAGCAAAAGTGGGCTTGAAAGAAACGACCTGTGGCATTGCACTGCATTTTTTCCACGATCACGAAACACCACAATGTAATTTATCTTATTTTATTTAATACCAGATAATTATATAGTTAAGTTACAGATTTCAGGAATATCAAAAGTGAAATATAAAGTTTTTTTTTTTTTAGTTTACACAAAATTTATTTGTTAGAAAAAAGTATTAAACTTAATAATATATGAACAATATTTTCTGTAATTGACTATGGAGACGATTGCTATTTTGACCTGAATGCCAATCAGCTCAATAAATTAAACCGACTTCTTAATAATTGCATTAGATTCATTTTTAATCCATGTAAATATAACTAAGAGTAGCATTTTATGTATTGAATTGTGTTAAAATGATTAAAATACTCCAGGAGCCGCGGTGTTGAATCTTGCAGAGAGACAACTATATGTTCTCGTTGTTTCCTGGTTCATTAGGACAATATTGGACGATGGCCCAGTTGTCTTAAAAATTAAATGATGTATATGTGGCTTGTAAAACTTCAGCCCCAGTTGTCAATTGTGGATTTAGTTTTAATTCGAACCAGCAATACACAGAAGCATTCTAACAGCGCAAGTATCATCTTACATTCTTAATGAAAATCTTTCGAAGTAGTTCTTTAATCAAGTCAACATGTATAGTCAAATATGACGTAGTAAGTGACGAAAACTATAGGGCAAGGAGGTAACTAGCTCTTCTAATTACACATTATTACATTTATATGTAAATTGTTAATTAGAAATTTAAGATTTCAGTGGACTTATACAAAATAATACAGCGCTAAGGTAAGATACTTGGTAGTAAAGATTAAGAAATATGACGAGTAATTATTTATATTGTTACTTGTCATGTGTCTAATAAATTGTATGTCCAAATAACTTTTAGGTATGTAATCAAATATATTGAATGACCATTTTGCATTTTATTTCAGGTGTATAAATTACTGTAAAAATACACCTCTTGAGCCAAAGCGTAAGCGTAGTTTAAAAAAAAAAAATACAAATTTTGCCCATTTTTACACTTCTAAAAGTCATGTATTTACTATTTAACAGAATCGAGAACTCAGTGTTCCGTTTCAACACAAAAACTTTTCCGTCAAAAGGTTTAAAAGTGTATCGCTGTGAACTCTTATGTGACATTTTCTTACTCAATAATTCTTTTATTCGAGCCGACGGAGAAATCACATATTTTCTTTTGAATTTTTTTTTTTTATTTTAAGACAGGAAGAAAATATATTTTGAGGTCACTAAGGTATTAATTAATATAAATATTACGTTTCAAAATGTATTTCAAGGATTATACATAATCGTTCAAATGTTTGTAAGCATCTTTAATGTAATAATTCTTAGATAATTAATAATAATAATTTCGAATGTTAAAATAAATATGATGAACATTTTGTCGACTGAAACAACTTTGTACTGAAAGATATAAAGCGAATCGGTGTAAAATCAGGTGACACTCAATCAAAAGTGACATTGTAGAACACAGACTCATTTTCACACTCGAGTATTTAAATTTAACTTAACGTTTAAATTTAAGGTGGTCCGAATAACGTGCTTCTAACACACATCACACATCATTAGCCTGTAATAGTCCACTGCTGGACATAGGCCTCCCCTAATACACCTCTATCCATCAGGGGTTTTGGACCATATCCCACCACGCTGGTCCAATGCGGGTTGGTCGGTGGACCGACTTTTTACATGCCCATCCGACGCATGGATCATCTTACTTTTCAGACAATTGGGTGATTGGCCCAAATTGCCCTAACCAACTAGGAAACAACAATGAAAATTTGTTGAATCCCTGCGGGATTCGAACCCACGACCTCCGGTTTTTAAAGCACACGCCCATGCCACTAAGCTACAGAGGCAGTTTCTAACATATTATTACATAATTTAACAATAACTGGATACTATAAATAAATATATACTTACAGGTTATTAACCAACCATGATATTTGCTTATCGGAAACATTTTTTCATAAACAAATAAAGTCTAAATGTTCTATTTCGACATGATATTATTCTCTTAAAGGATTTTCATTGTCTGTAATATTGTAACACGTATTGTCGCTTTTTAATCCATGTTTGTTCCATGCTATTCAATCCGTCCCAAAGACAACAATTTTTCTTTTTTAAAACACTGGCCCATATGAGATTTAGGAGGCTTTTAACCAATACTTAAGCATTGGTTAGAAGTCTAATAAATGTGGTGTCAAATATAAATATTTCACCGCATTTATGTCTTTGTATTAGAGTTTAATACTTCATAGTAATACCTAAATAAGCAATATAAAATAATATATAACGCCTTTATTTATTTTTCTTAATTAATCTCTGCTCGTCTGAACGTTATGATTGGACAATAATCAGTATAACACGCGGCCAATACGAAATTAACTTGCCAACCTGAAATAAGCTGGCTAGTGTAGTCTATCATTACTAGAGTCTATATTTACCTTTTAAACAGAAACATTGTTTATTTTAGTATACTGCTGTGCGATAGAAACAGTAAGGCGAATATTATGTTTGTGATGTATATGACATTTGACGATCTCGGCGATATGACGATGGCGTAGTGGTTAATGACCCTGACTGTTATGCTAAATGGTGTCGGTTCGATTCCTATCACGGTAAATGAGTATAGTGTTTATCTTGAGTCTGATTTGTACGTCTATTATATGCATTTATTTATAAAAAAAGAAATGTAAGTATTTCTTTGTCAGTTATGTAGTTCCCATAGTACAATCTTTGTTTAGTTTGGTACTTGATGATGTTGTGTTGTTCCTCAAGAAATATTATTATCATATATTATTTATGTAAGTATATCTCTTCTTTATCTGATAAAACCGCTTTAACAAGCTGTTGAACAGAAAATTTAATTTCACATAGTGGCCGATATCGCTTTTATAGCCTAATAAAACGGAAAATAACATTAAAGTAGCATGAAAGAAACGCCTCTGACATTGCTTTCCTAGACTTATCCGTTTAACCACTACTCCAAACTTTAACTTTTAGGCACGTTTGTATTATATAATGACTGAATCTAGTAAAGGACACTACATAACAACTATAGGCAATGATATTTAATTTATTGTTAATCATAAGAGATAACAAGGATTGCTCACAATTTTTTATTTACGAGACATGTAAGTGTTTTTTTTACTGCCTCCGTAGACTAGTGGTAAGGGCGTGTGCTTTAGAAACCGGAGGTCGTGGTTCGAATCCTGCAGGAACTAAACAAATTTTCATTGTTGTTTCCTAGTTGGTTAGGGCAATTTGGGCCGATCACCCAATTGTCTGAAAAGTAAGATGATCCATGCGTCGGATGGGCATGTAAAAAGTCGGTCCACCACCAACCCGCATTGGACCAGCGTGGTGGATCGGTCCAAACCCTAATGGATAGGGGTGTATTAGGGAGGCCTATGTCCAGCAGTGGACTAACAAAGCTGATGATGTGTGATGTGTATGATGTAGCCTAGTGGTAGGGCGTGTACTTTAGAAACCGGAGGTCGTGGGTTCCGAATCCGCAGGAACTTAAACAATATTTTCGTTGTCGTGTCCTAGTCTGTTAGGGCAATTTGGGCCGATCACCCAATTGCCTGAAAAGTAAGATGATTTAAGTCGGATGGGCATGTAAAAAGAAATGCAGTACAAAACTTAATAAAAACATTAATAGAGCCGCTATGCTATTTTGTCTAAGTTTACTTCCTAAGTTTCCCGTACACTGTCACTAACAAATATGCTATAATTTTTAAAAATTATTCTGGGAATAAGTTTATTTATAGAATTAAACTCAGCTGAAAACTGTTACGGTAGCTATTAATTAAAAGGATAAAATTGAAAACTCGTATTGATTGTTATCTACATAAAGTAGTTTTTTTAATCATTTCATTTGTTCAGTCGTTTTATAAATTTTGTCAAATATGACAAAATAACAAAAAGAACTAAGAAGATGAAATACAAGGGGCGAAAAAATATTGATACAGAATTTAAAACTGAACGTTCTGTTACAAACTAACACTTGTTGTTTATAAAAATTATAACATTTAGTTAAATATGTAAAGATTATGTGATAAAAATGCATCGCCTTTTGATGCATTAAACTCTTAAAATACAAGTTATTTAATAATTTTGAAAATGTAGAATGTAAGCGACTTTTCTTAAAAATTAAGTTATTCAGTATGCTTACGATTCCTTCTATCTTATTACAACCCTTGATAATATATTTCTAAACATAATACTTCTGATCACATTTTTAAGCAGATACAAAACACCAACTCTCTATAAATGCTTAGAAGAGTTTTATCTCAAAGGATTTAAAAGTGTCTCTGTATGAAGTCAAACGTGACATCGCTGAGCACATTTTCTCACTCGCTAATACCCTTATTCGGTCCGATAGAGGCATCCAACATTATCTTCGGAATTCACACAATATCGTATATATCAGTAAAAACTACTTAGACTTTCTTTCCTGTAAAAAATGCAGATGTTTAATACATTCAACTATATTTAGTTGCAAAGGAGTCGAGGTTAAGTAGATATGAACATAAAGTTTACCGTCTGAAAAGTTATGGGATGTAATTACCGTACAAGAGTGCGTAATTCCAACAGCGTTTAATATGACAAAATATTAAATGTGGGGGTTTATATTTATATCGTTATTCATTTGATTACCTAAATCTAATAAAAATTAAAGATAATTTTTACAGAGTAATTTCGCAAACAAATTTAAATATTTCACTAAGCTTCTTTTGTATATCTAACCATTAATTCTAATTTGTGGGCAGCGACACTTTTGTCAAAATTTAGTTTTTTCTAGAAACTAATATTTTAACTCTTAGCGACACCAAGACACACCCTACCGACTCTATCATATAAAAAATAAAAATGTATATAAAGTACTAAAATTATCGTTAATTCATTTTTTGAATTATTATCGTGGGTCACAACAGTCAGAGTTATCATAGTTTCCTTGCAATACAGCTAGAAAACCAATAATTAAATAAAATATCAAAACCGATACCGAATAGTTAATTGTAAGGATGTGAATTTTACTGTTATGAATTTTACTAAATGTTTTATGTAATAAAATGAACATGTAATATAATGTCAATTGTTGTACTAACTATACTGTTACAATTATAAAAAGAGTCGCAGAGTCTTGGTAGAAAATAAGTGGCTATATTTCGTATATAATAAATATCCTTTGCATTTTTGCTGGGCCATACTGTAGTTGCATCGTGAAAGGAATGTGGGCAGAGGGGAGACTTTGTATAGTAACATAGACCTTTCTTCTTTCCGCAACTAAAACTTTAGAGGTAAAGCCTAATATCAAGACCGTCGCAAGGAGCTGGTAGTTTTCTGCACGTTTCGGTCTCATTCCATGGTACTTCTATTACTGTGATATGAGGAGTTTTTGCCCAATTGTAGATGACATCGTAGTTTTAAAAGAAGTAGGCAGTAAGCCTGAAAGTGTTCGGCGTCCAGAAAAGGGCTCAAGCTATTGTGACGGTCTTGGTGGCCCAAAACACCTGGTCAGAGGTGAAGAAAGATTACGCCTCACCGGAAATACGCATCCCGGCCAAAGAAACATGAAGAAGGGGCAGGGACTTTCGGGGGCAAAGATGGGCGAAAAAGGTTATGTCGGACTTGCACCGACTGAAACCACCACGTTGTTTCTTCTTGGCGCCTAACAGAGGGGGTCACAGGATTACTTTCTCAATCTTCTGCGACCCCACCAGTGCTGGCCTCCGAAGCAGCCCAATCTCGGTCCTAACACGCCCTTTGCCTCGGCCCGTAGTTAAGTAACAGACTCCCCTGAGTCAAACTAGTATACTAGTAGTGGCACTCAAGGGCCATGGGAGCCACGAGTTCCCAGCCCACGCAGGAAGGAGACTTCCAAGCCCCCAGTGGCGGACCCGATGTTAATCTTCGCCGCTAGCTCCATTTCGGCCGCTGAAGGAGGAGAGATCGACTTAAGGGTCACTTTTAAAGTGAAGTTTTTATCTAGTAAAGATCGTCTTAATCAAAATTTTTACATGAATACTATAGAATTTATAAAATAACATTGATTTTAAATATATTCCTGCAATAAGATCATTTTGGTAACAATTGCAATTTACTACAATCATACTGGAACACATTAATTTGATAGTAGGTACTTTAAAATTATTATGTACCGAATTGAATGAATCGCAGCCTAGTATAAATAACAAACAAGTTATATACTTTTAAATGGCGATCCTATTAAAAGTGTATAACTTGTTTGAGACTTCGATGTTCACTGTCGACACGAAAAGAATCTTCTCGAAAGATTTAAAGTGAATCAGTGTGAAATCGTAGGTGACATTGCTGAACACGTTTTCTCACTCGCTAATACCATTGCTCGGACCGATAGGGCCGCCTGACTTTTTCGTGTAAATTCCCTTTGCTCCATAGAACATATTACCCGACATCCTACTTTTTGAATGAACTGTCAAAGTTTGTCATAATATTTGAAATAGTTTTTTTTAATTACAAACGTTTTTGATGCCTAAGTTTTGACACATACGTTATATACATGTTAAAGAATTCTGTTTTAAAAAACAAAACTTAAAAAATAATATATAATGACCTGTAAACAATTAAAAGGGCTATCAATAAAAGATAAATAAGGCTCGCTATTTTTCTACAGCGCTGTTTTTGCATTCTTTTTTTGCCCTAGTGACGATGTAAAATAAATTATTTAATGTAAGTTTAAGCATTAAATTGTGTTTGTATCAGACAAAGCTATAACTGAATAATATGTTTTGTTACACCAGAATCTTCGATCTTCTCGTGTAAGGAATAACTTAGATATGTTGTTTTAAACATATTCATGAAACTAATGCATTGTCCGAGACTTGGTTTAAAGCAAACCATGCACTACGATAGCTCCTTGAGTTGTATTAGTTTAAATCTTTAAGGATATTACTGCAGAGTCAATATAATTTTGGAGCTAAATTAAATATATTCTTAAAATAAAAGTTCATATAAATAAATTTAATAAATATACTAATTCGTAACCAAAAATTCAAACTTAATTATTCCTAAAAAAAGTTAATTCTTTTTACTTTTGTGCACAAAATATTTAAGGTCAACACATTAATATACATTCGTAATAACTAGAAGTTTAATTTTCGTAATTCGTAATAAATAGAATATTATCGGGGCTACTAATTTTGGTTATTTACGAACAATACTTGCATGCATTTCTTCAGCATACAGTTTTAAATTACGTGAGACATAGAATGTTAAGTCTCGTTTACCCAGTAAATACGCTGGCTACGATGCCCTTCAAACCGGAATACTGTAGTGTTTTCACACTACTGCTTTGCGTTAGAAATAGGCACCGCGGTGGTTCCCATCCAGACGGTCCCCTGTAAAAACGGGACCTACCACCGGTGATGAAAGATGAAAATAATGGTCCACAGAATTAAATATTTTTTAACAAAATAAACAATGGTATGTTAATATGTATCTTTTAAAGTTAGGCGCCATTATAATCTGAACTTTCTATGTATGTTGCAACAGACAAATTGTAATATAACTACACAGCTCTCTTTTATTTACTATAAAAGAAATAGACAGATCTAAATTTATAATAATTAAATCCAGTTATCATTAGACTAAATTAAAAACTCAATTACTCGGGAAGGTTATTATTTTTTTTTCCGTGAGGACGGCGACTTAATTTAAATGAGATCATGTAAACCCCTGGCGACCTCTCTATTTACACTCCAACTGAATTTTTCAGAGTGATGATAGTTGAGAAATGGGTCAATCAGCCATGAATAAAAAGGAAATAGCTCGATATTCCTCTTTGGCACTTTATGTTGTTTTCGAATAATAACACTATATTTAATAATAATAATTTTATAAATAAATATTATATTTGCTGAGTATTCAGTATTTTTTCAACAGTCCAGTTGAGCTACTTAATGTTTTTTTTTTTTTATTTAAATAAAACGTAAATCATTTTAAGAAAATACTCAAACTAGTGGCCTTAGCAATACGCAAAATTGGTAATGAAAAGAGCAAGCACTACGTTGCTTTACGGTTTGTGTGTATATTTATACTTAAATTAATATTGAAGATACATTTTACTACTAAAATCTTTTGAAAATAAACAAATTATTGTTTTCTAAAAAATAATTATTTAATTTACGTGGTATTTATTTTAATATTAAATAAAAGAGCACCGTCTGGCTAGCCTCAATTTGTAATTAGGATTAAAATAAATAATTTTCTACATATTAAACTGAAAATAAAATTTGGTATTTACTTAAATTAGTGCAATATAAATCTGTTATAAGCTATTTACAAAATGTATTACAAAATTGTGCAAAAATAAACTCAAGCATAACCTCTACAAGTGTCTTGACTACGTGTACTACCTCAAAACATCGCAACTATTCAACACAACCGGGTGAGTATCGTTGTATTTGTTACATACAAAGCTATAAAATAATCGTAGATATTAACATTTATTGTCACATACATTATACTTCTCACATATGCGAGTAACGTCTTTCCACACACTTGCCTTATTTGGTATTGCTTTGCTTGACAATCAATGGAAGTGAAGTTAATGCAACCATTTGCCGCAGACACGCTTCTCTCACGTTACACTCTATATAAAGTGATCTTTATTACACAAATAAACTTAGCCATTGCTATCTTAGTGCTCAGGTCCTTTGCATATTGCTATCTTAGTTCTCAGATGCTTTGCATATTGCTTTCAGAAAAAAATACTCATCGTCCCTCAAAATGATGACCCGCAAGGCCTCTGCACGCGATCAAGAGGCTCAACTGAAAACAGCAATGTATGTATACTATAGCCCAAAATGACAAACTACAGGTAACTTTGACAAATTTTGACCAATGTAGTGTAGTCCATACTCAGACATTAGATAGAATAACTCAATTAGAACAAGAATTAAGTGACTCGTACAGACTTCTTAAACAGTTAGGCCATTATAATAAAGAATTAGAAAAAACAAAGCCTACATGATGAGCTAATGGGCACTAGCTCCAGTACTGGTTGTGTGGGTTTGGCCTACACAATAGATCTAACAGCGGATATTGCAATATGTAGTATTAATAAAAATAGCCTTTGGTTGGCTATTTTTATTCAATTTAACATTTTTATATTTACTGAGTCAAAATAATATGAAAAGGTACAAAAAAGTTTGTAAATTTATTAGAAAAATTCATGCACACAAAAAACAAAACATAAATGCTATTATCAAACAAAATAAAAAGCTAGGATCTAATTTAACATTGCAAAAACATACATTTAATAACATAGTAGAATCACTAAATTCAGAAAAAAAAATTACAAGACAATATTACCAATTTAGAACAGTCATTGCAGAATTTGTCGTTAAAATATGAATATGCTCAGAAAGAAATACAGGAGCATATCATTGCATTAAATAATTTAGTAGACAGTAGTAAATTTAATGCAGAAAGATTTGACTCCCTTGTGAATGGTCATAATATATAAGGTATTTATAAGTACCTGTAGATTCCCACAGTTAATGAAATTCAGTAAAATATTACTAGTCTTTGAATCGGGTTGTACAGTTAATATTGAAAATTATAGACCAATCTCTATACTGCCAGCACTAAGTAAAATTTTCGAAAAAATTATGTTAGAACAACTTTTAGTACACTTTTCCAAACATGATATTTTAAGTGATCACCAATTTGGCTTTACCAGAGGTAGATAAACAGTAAATGCTGGTATAAACTTAGTCTCTCATGGTCTACGGGCATGGGAGCATCGCTGCGATTCTATTGGAATCTTTTGTGATCTTTCCAAGGCCTTTGACTGTGTGGACCATGACATATTAATCAATAAGCTAAAGTATTACGGTGTACGCGGGTTTGGTCTTGATTTTCTATCTTCTTACCTACGCAATAGAAAACAATATGTAAACGTAAATGACACTCTGTCATTTGACTCCCATGTGCAGATGGGTGTTCCTCAAGGATCAATTTTGGGAGCTTTTACTCTGGTAGTGGAGAGGCTGTTGGAAGTTGTCCTTTTTGCAGATGACACTTCTCTACTGCTAAAAGTAAAAAGAAATGACCATAACGTTGAGATACCAAATAGGGCAATTGATATTGTGTCAAAATGGTTTGCGTCCAACAACTTAGTACTTAACGCGAACAAAACTAAATGCTTACGTTTTACTCATTGTAAGTTGCCAGATTTTTAAAATATTAAAATTGACAATGAGGTCATTCCTTACGTAAGCTCTACTACATTTCTTGGATTTTCTATTGATTCCAAGATGCAGCGGGGAGCTCATATTGACGAACTCTCTAAGAAGCTAAGTACAGCAATATTTGCCATACGCAAGATTAGGCAGCTGACTGACGAGGCAACTGCAAAACTAGTTTATTATGCGTACTTTCACAGCCTTATGTCCTATTGATTATTATTATGGGGATCTGCAGCCGGTTTGAACACAATATTTATACTACAAAAACAGGCTGTTAGGGCAATCTACAATATGTGTTCACGGGAAGACGGGGATGTGTTTACGTAATGTTTTTAAAAAAACTGAAATTTTATTTCTCTCCTATTCATATTTGAAAATATTATGTACGCGCGTCAAAATATGCATATGTTTGCTAAAAAAGATATTAGGCCGCAGAGGGGTCGAATTGAGCCCCTAGACCTACCCAGATTTAGACTGACCCGAACCAAAAAATCTTTCATGGATAATAGTATAAGAATGTATAATAAATTAAATGCCTGCCAAACGCAACTGAATGATTCGAGCTTTCTCAAAGTTGTCAAAACAACGCTTAAAGAAAAAGCCTACCATTCTGTTATAAATTATATTGAGGACCAAGATGTGTG
Organism: Lamproptera curius; assembly: GCA_029286875.1. Taxonomy (NCBI): domain Eukaryota; kingdom Metazoa; phylum Arthropoda; class Insecta; order Lepidoptera; family Papilionidae; genus Lamproptera; species Lamproptera curius. The sequence continues at coordinate 213,391 of JAGSMT010000154.1, forward strand.
GAAATAGTTTATATTTTGCGCTTGCAAATCCCCTGGTAACTTAAAAAAAATGTATTGGTCAAATTTAGTAAATACTAATATTTAAAAAAAAAAACCACAGAGTTTCTTGCCGGGTCTTCTCTGGACGAGTTTGTGAACCGGTGGTAAATGGATAATTTTTTACGTTCATAAGTGCTCAGTAGAGCCTAAATTGAATAAATGATTTTGACGTTGACTTTGACTTTGAATGAAGTATTAGATATAGGCAATAAAATAAAGTTAAACTATTCTTTTATTCGCGCTGCAAGTCATCAATGCAGAAGAATTTAGCGTGATCCCCTTTTTTTACCGTTGGGAAAGGCCTACGCATAACCGTCTTTGCGGGGTTAAAGACGGAATATGTCCGACTCGCAAAAACCATCACGTTGTTCCTTCTTGGCGCCTTAGAGATCGGGTCACAGGAACTTTCTCATAGTCTTCTGTGATCCCACCAGCGACGGCCGCCGAAGCAGCCCTACGTCGGCCCTACGGCCATCTGCCTCCCTTTAGGCGCGTTGGAACTAACGCGCGCTTCGTCCCGGCCTCTGTAGTTAGGTAACAGACACCCCCGAGTCTGTTACTCAGGGGCCATGGGAGCCAGGAGCTCCCAGCCCATACGTCCCAGCCCCCTGCGGCAGCTCGATGGTAAGCTCCGCCGCTAGCTCCATTTCGGCCGCAGAAGGAGGAGAGATCGACAGCAGTGATCTGTTAAATCCATGTCATCCTCAACGACAGCTACCTTGCCTTTGGAAGGGTTCCGATATCCTAGCCAGTTTCTCTCAGATGGTTAGAAACATCCAGTGGCTAGACCTAAAGTGTCGCGAGAGATATCATAAGTCGTTACTTTCTCCTATATCCTGGAAATAACACGTATGTCCTAAGTAAGAAGGCGGAGATGGTAACATAGGAATTCCTGCCATGACGAATAAAGCTCAAATGTTCGTGTCGCATTGTAGACATCTCGTCTCTAGTCCATTCATTATTTTTGCTCCTGAAAAGCTCAAAATAAATGCGATTCAATAAACGTACTACATTTTAAACGAGGGTATAAACCAATTTTAAATTATTGTTCCTAAATATCACACTAAACTATGTAAGAAATTATTTACGTGGTATAAAAACAGAAACTTTTAACACGATTTTGAAACGGTATAACTTTAAAATAAAGTTATTAAACTTTTATAGGACATAGTCATCTCCTGTTGAAATGCTTTTTTTTGGTTTAAAATTATTGAAGTGTATTTTTTCATTTTATTATTAAATATAAAGCGACGAAAACTTAACATTAATAAATATCCAAAAATATCATATATTTTCCAGCAATGTAAGACTATAAAATTGAAAATAAAATTGCAATAATTTGTTTTTATGTATATTTATTGAAACTTACAGTTCTTTTTTTGTAATCTTCTGCTCGTCGTTTAGGATCTTTATTGTTATTTTATTATTTTAATGCAAAAGACGATCTTGTCACATTATTCCTTATTTTTTATAGTATATTTATTATTTCGAAAGCAATTGCTTAATGAGTTTGCGTAGAATTTCTTCATAAAAATATCAACATTGTTTTGACCTACATTTTCAACATGCCGCACAAACGGTTTATTTAAATCCATTTACCACTTTATAAAGCCGTAAGCTCGTAATATTGCACCATTACGGCTTAAAATATGTATTCAGTGCCTTAATTATAAAATGTCGCTTAATGGATTATTCCAACTGTTTCACTTACGATTTCAGTGAAATAAGAGATGAAAATATTGACTTAATTACGTATGTTAATAAACAATTTAAAACAGCAAGTTTTGCATGCAACCTATTGATTGACTAAATTATTATTTGATTTAAAATATTTGTTAAATAATGTCATCAACAAACTTAATTTTGAAATTAATTGTCAACTATGCAAAATGAGAATAAAAATGTTCTACGTATAGTTTTAACTAAGGTGTATCGTAGTTAACATAATAATAATTTTATTTTTACAAATAAAATTATAACCGTAGTTTTTTTACAATAAATATAACAAAATTTTCTTTTTGTGCGTAAATTATAAACTGAATACCTGCTTTTCAACCTATAATTTGAAGCATTGTTATCTGTCGTTAACTATCATATGCAGCCTTTTTTCCAGCCCCATTTTCAAATCTTTAGATGCACTGCCGGTGCTGGCAGTGTGCGATATATCGTCTGCCAATCAATATGATCTTTAGATCCGCTAGGATCACTCTTTGTATCTATTAGTCATAAATATTGACGAGCGAAGCAAAATTATTACCCTCTATATATAAAACTACGCGTCATGTACACACTCTATTTATGACATTTGTTAACTTTTTGATAGTGGTATTATGGTATTTAATGTAATTGAAGTACAGCTGATATGTAACTCTTGAGAAGTCGTTCAAAAAAACGTACGCTCCAAAATCAGAATCTTTTTCTTTTGGGGAGTAGGTCTGAATTATGAGGCTAGGCTTAGGTATTATATTTTTAAATGATAAAAATTTAAGAAATTAAAGTACTAAAATATTATAGTATTTACTTACATAAAAATTTTATACACCTTATTTTTTATAGACCTCGTTCGCTCGCACAGCTTCAATTTGAAAATTCTGTTTTAATCATTTAGTAGCAGCTTTCATGTGGTTACTTATTTATATGCAATCAGTAGTTTCGGTTAGTATTTAAAAAATAATAATAATTATCTTGTCGAAAATCATTCTCGCTGCGATTAATTTCCATTTTATTGGCGCTGGACAAACTTTAAACAATGGTTTATATAATAGTGTACCTTTAAGTATAATAAAATCAGCAAAATGTCTAGAATCATAATAGTATGGGTTATTTTTCAGCAACCACATTTATGTAAATATATTGGATAAATAGGCATTTGTTTAAAAATGCGACGGCTAGGATAAAAGGACGATTTTATGCACAAAGCACCATGTTATTAGCTTACGTTGCGAATGGTGGCTTAGCCTACTAAATCCTAGTAAATCTAGATATTTTTATATGTTATGTAAATCTACAAAAGTATGCCAATCGTCAAACAACCGTTTACCTACCAAAAATAATGCACAGTGACTATTCTGAAATAAAAGTATTTAAAAAATGTGAACATTGACTGACGAAGGTTGGCTAATAAGTAAATTATACTTAATATATACTTATAAAATCATATTTTACTGAGAAACCTGTTCAAAGCACACAAGCCTTCAATATATATATCTTGAGAATCATTGAAAAAATATTCACCGATAAAAGTGCCAAAGAAATTATTTAATAAAACAAAACCATTAAACTACAAAACACCTGGTTTTCGAGTTGGTCAAACAGATGATAATGTGTAAGTGAGAAAACCGATAGCAGTGTTTTACAGTTTCGCGCCGTTACACTTTTCGGGTAAATTGGTAGACTATGATTATATTGATTCTATTTACCAGTCCCAGTACCATTTTTTTAATAATATGACATTCTTTATAGTTTATTCCGTGATTTAGCGAGGATCAAAAAATGTACACAATCTACAATACATGTTTTCTCACACACGTATTCGTTAAATAAATATGGATGATATTTATTATTGAGACAAAAAATGTTAAATTCAATTGAAATTCTTTGTCGAGAGATACTTTTCAAGTTTTTTAAAGTGGCACACGGCGACTCAAATTAAATGAGATCATGTAAACCTCGGGCGGCCTCTCTCTATTCAAAAGTAAGATGAATTATTCAGAGTGCCAGCAACTGTTCAATAGGCCATCAATGAAAAAGGAAATAGCTCGTTCATTATTTATTTCCCTTTTTACTGTTTTATGTATTTATTGTAATTATATTAGTGAATATTCTTATGAATTTTCGAAGTGGAATCAAAAGTCTTGTGGCTAATAAATTACTTGGATTTGTCGTACCAGGTATATTTATTGAACCGGTTCTTAGCTAAACTATGAATTTTTGACGTAACTTGACAATGGCGTTAACAATTTAAATTAGATTTCTATGGATTCAAGTTTGATTTATGTTTCATTTTACCCGATAGATTCTCGCTTCTTCCTAGCGGTGGGGCTCAGTTCTTGCGGCTTGGGCAACCTGGCCGGCGTAAGTAGTAAGATTGTAAGCGGAGTTGTTGCTTGTGTCAGGGCTGCTACGGCAACCAGCGCTGGCGGGATTGTAGAACACTACGAAAACTTTAGGCCCCATGATTTCTGTCTGGAGCCTAAACGTGGTGGTTTTAGTCAGTGTGCGTCCGACATAACCTTTCCTTGCCCCGCGATAATGGATATGCGTAGGCATTTCCTTCCGTAAAAAAAATGTAATTTATTCTAATGATCGATCTATGATTGTAATTAGTTGCCTTAGTCACGTTGTTGATACTGCAAAATATGTGAAACGATGTTCATTAGCGTTCATTAAGTTGTAACCTCAGGATATGGGCAGTTAAATTAAGTAAAACCTCACTTCCGTTAGACTGCTTTGATAGGGTAGGTATTGTCAGTTGAACCAGTAATTTGACATGTACATTCTAAAAATGGTGTTTATAAAAATACGTTTAAATATAAAATTCTATTCAATTATTTTTTAAAAGTATTTTCAAGTCTACCACTTGAAAATAACAATAATTTGAAATAATACAGTTCTTAAAGTCATCATCATCATCAGCCTGTGATAGTCCACTGCTGGACATAGGCCTCCCCTAATACACCCCTATCCATTAGAGGGTTTTTGGACCGTATCCCACCACGCTGGTCTAATGCGGGTTGGACCAATTTTTTACATCCCATCCGACCCATGGATCATCTTACTTTTCAGACAATTGGGTGATCGGCCCAAATTGCCCTAACCAACTAGGAAACAACAATAAAAAATTGTTGAGTCCCCGCAGGATTCGAACCCACGACCTCCGGTTTCTAAGCCACACGCCTATACCACTAGGCTACGGAGGCAGTCAATTTTAAAATAAATATAAAATAATCATTTTATTTTGTTCGTAAAACAAAGTGAAATTAAAAGTAACTTTTTAAAACATGTCAATAAGAAATTCTCAAAAACCCATTATTAGGACTTAACGCAAAAGTTTTTGGGGGGTTTTATTTTTTTGGTCCATTGCTGACATTTGTACCAATTTTACTTCTTCAAATTCAAAAATTCTTTATTCCATTTAGGCTCTGTTTAATTTTTAGGAACGTCAATCTACCATTATTTCAACGACACAGTCCTCTAAGTCTCCACGTTAACCACGTTTTTTCAAAAATCCCGAAAAATCTCGATTTCTATTTATCTAGCCGCGTGCGCTGGCTCCCACGATCTGGCACCGCAAACACGTCACCGTTATTAAACTCTTCCCATTTCGTTGGATACCTGCTAAGAGATTTTACTCGTTTAATTATTACTCGTTGTCCGCTAAGGTCATTCATCTTAAGAGCATCTCGTGGAAATTAGATACTCACGTAAAGCTCTCGGTATTGTTAATCTACGATGCCAAGAAGGAAGCCAGGTAAATCTTTTTGATGCGATCGAAGGAATATGTACAGTATTATGTCATTCCACCCGATATCTAGAATCTAATAAATTTAGTGAATTTTACATGCGTATCTATTTGTCTATAAAAACAAGATACTAAATATATATCGTAATATACGCTCTAAAAGTTAAAACTGGCACAATATACGTTAAATAGCCATGTTTAAGACATGTTCGTTGTGTTTTCATGTGCTAAATTAGAAAATGTAGAGTTTTACTAAATATATTTTACATTAAATGTTTTGTGAAAATCTTTTAAATGAAATTTTAATTGAACAGAACTCCCTTATCACCTTGCCTGAATAACAGCTATAATTTTAAATCTCTTGCATCTTATCTAAAAAGAATAAATTGCATTCAAAAGATGGGTAAAACCTTGTTAATTTTTAAGATATGACATGCTGTTACGACTTGGAAAAATAGTCTTAAAATCTGACATTTTACATGCCCGTCTACGATTATCTTAATAATTTTCAAAGAATTTTGTGTGGGTGAAAACAACAATTACACAAAGTTGCTAACCCGCAGGATCATTATAAATCTTCATACATTCTATTACGATTAATACATTGTCCATTTTATTAAGATCAAAACTGCAATTAACAGCATTTAGTAAACATAATGCATGCAATTATGCATAATTTAACCGCAAACTCCATTTTAAAATATAACTAATTTAAGCATGAAGGCAAGATTAATTAATTTAATTTCCAGTATTGGAAATCAAAATACAAATATGATAGTTTCAGCTAGCTAAAAACCGTTACTTTCATAATTCGTCATAAAATTTCCGGTTAAATTTTAGTTTACGACTTGAAATTATTTAACCTACAGGCATTATAATTCATTTCTTATTGATATAACAAATGCAGTTAGTTCACGTAAGCAAACAACGAAAATTATTCCATTAATTTACTAAGTATGTGGTAAGGCAAATATTTGAGCGTATTTTGTACAATACAATTAAGTCCTCTTTGTAACTGAAATGAGGCACGAGCGATGTTATTAGTTTCAATTAACGTTGCAACCTTAGCACATGTACAGTCAATTAAATAGAGTGATACCGTACCTACATTGGTTCTAAACCTATATTGCTTACATTAATTAACAAACATTAAATTATACTGTCGACATGTTCTGGTTCCAGTTTTTAACAAAACCATGTCACTGTGTAATTCCTTAATTTTTGGAAGTAGCTTTTAAACTAGACTATTATACGTAAGAGTTTTAATTAATCTGAAAGTATGATTAAAAGTGTTCTTTACTCGTATGTTATTTCAGTTTGTTTAGTGAAAAAATAACTAGTTACAAGTTAAATTGTTTGTTTTAATTAATATCAGATTAGAAGGGTTAGATTTGTAACAAATCTATTGAATTAAAAACATTTCTTTACTAATATGTAACATATTTATCAAAATAACCGCGTCAACCAATTGTAAAATAAGCCAGTAAGTTAAGTGTTGCATCAGTTTATGATTAGTATTTTGCATATATGTATACAATCCGTATACAAAACACAATATATGTGAAGTTACCGTTAGCTATGATCTATTGTTACTTTCTATATTTACGAAAAGCTTTCTCTTAAAGTATTTAAAATACATGAATATAAAGTCGTAGGTGAAATCGCTAAACAAGTTTCCCTACTCACTAATTCTTATACACATCCGATAGAGGCAACCATTTTTCCTTTAAAATTTAAAGTAGCCCGTATAAGATATTTACAACACCACTTTCTACTTTCCTTAAACACTTGCAGACTTTAAATATTTTGTATAAGTTTGAGAAGAGTAGAAAAGTAGAGCAAAGGAATGTAAGTTAAATAATCCTTAACATTTATGTAATTTGAGCTCGCTAATAATAGAAATTAATTGTGAATGAATGTGATCTACCCTGTAGTGTCCCACTGTCGAACAAAGGCCTCCCTCAATGCTTTCTATTCTTGCTTGTTCTGTGCCAATCGCTGCCAACTGTAGTATTATCAATATTTGAGTGTGACTATTTAAGGATCCATATACGCCATATAAGTTAGTATCATCACTTCCATTTATTCTTTAGGATTTAAAAAAGAGTCTATCGCAAGGTCTTGAATAGAGATTTCATTACGTGTAGTGGCCGATATCGCCTTTATAGTGACATAAATGAGGAAATAACATCAAAGTGGATATAAAATAAACGTGTGGCGTTGCATGTCCCTGCCATTTGAACATTTACGAGCACAGACTAATTTGATATGTTTTCACGGAATATGAACTATTTCATCCATTTTAACATTATTAATTACAGATATAATTAATAACATGTCTACGTTTTTTATACCGAAAATAGAAATATCATTATTATATTAAACTGTTAACTTTTTCTTTTTACAATTTCTTTTTTTTTACAATTTTTAATAACAATGTTGAAAACACTATAAAACGAAATGGAAGAAAAATATAATGTTCTTAACAATACATTTCTTATTTTTAAGATATTTTCAATGTGAAAAAAATACGGATTGCATTTAATCTCATGTTAATAAATAACCGTTAATAGCAAATAATATGAAAAATAATGCAATATTATAACAATATTTTATCATGGATCATATGTATACGACTTAACTAAGATTTGAAGTCTTAAGCATATTCATTACACTAATGCATTGTCCGAAAGTTTGTATTAAAGCCAACTAAGCTCTACGATGCTTTGAGCTCTATCAATTTAATCAATAATTCTATTTCAAGAGATTACTGATAAGTCAAATATTATTATAGTTAAGATTATTTATGATTCCAAGTATTTCAAAATTACATTGAATTTTAGCGTCCCTTTTAATATAAGTAGTATAAGAATTGAATATTTTACTTTAATATTTCATTATTTACTTATTATTTTTGCAATGATTACAGACTTTGTAAAGTTAGCGGTGTTTCCTTATTTTTAGATCGATTAACGTTAGTTTATTTCGATTAACGTTGTTAAGCCCTTTGATGTAAAGTTGAAGATTAATACATTTGAAAAAATCTTCATTTTTTACTTGTAAAACTTATAGGCTATATTTTGAAGCAATGAAAACCTTAAAGCCTATCGGAGATTAAAATGCTGTGGTAAAAATCGCAGAGCGTTATACGCTTATATTGCGCATAGTGGTTAAAATTAGTTGTGTGAAAATTTCAATGCGGAATAGAGTTTTTTTTATTTTGTAGCAATACTCTGTTATTATATAGGCATCTGTTTTTAATCAAATAGTGGTTTTAAGACCCGGCATGTGTTCTTGATTAAATGTTCGTCGTTGGAAAGCTAGTACCTATACGGAACTTCAGGATATCTCGATGTGGTAAGGATCAGATGCAGGATTTCTCGTATGGTGAGTACGATACGATACGGTACACCAAATTGTAGAATATGTACACGAGCCTCTTGTAACAATTTTTTTAGCAAAAGCAAACCTATTTATGGATTTATTAACTGTGTAAATAAGGAAGATTAAATAAAAGATTTTGTATGATAATTTAATTACGAAATATTGTGACGGTCTATCACTATATCATACATTATTTTGTTTCACACTATTATATAAATTAATGTTCTCTTTATTCTTATGGGTCCACTAACTGTAAAAACGGCTAAGGTATTCCACTACAAAATATCTGTAACAAGGTCCATTAGCGTTAATTGATTTGTAACCTCATAATATGGGCAGTTAAATTAAGTAAAACCTCAGTTCCATTAAGCTGATATGAGTTTGACGGCATTGCAACTTAAACAAGCCTAGTGATATACTCGAATTTAATTTCGTTTTATAAACATGGAAATGTAATAACCTAATTAGAAACATATTCTTTACGATTTATTTTACTTCCTAGTGTTTGTAAATTATTATTATTAATGTATACATTACGGGGATATATTTCATATACTTGAATTAACAACAATGCTCATGTAAAAGTAACTCGTACTAACACCATGTTGTAACCATTTATTTTAAACATATGGTAGGTATTCATGTCATTTTTGCCCGACTTCCCAAAAGAAGGAGGTACTCAATTCGGAGCGAATGTTTTTTTTATTTATATTCCCTCATTTCTCCGCGCCTAGTGCTATAACTTTGTTCATTCTTTATTAATTGATAGATATTAGCTTCCCATTTTATATTTTTTTAATCAGTAGTTTATTACATATTTGAGAAATAAAAAAGATATGGCACCAAAAATCGAAACCTCCTGCGATTAAATTACAAACACTGCCAAAACCGTAAAAGAAAACGTTTAACAAAATTTCAAGATTTATATGATTGCCTAAAACCAAAATAATATAAACTTAAGTGAATTTTCATTACTATGAATAATTTGGGCAATAATTTTAACATGCTATAAAGCTAAACCATAAATTTCAAGAATCAAAATTATAAAAGACTGTTGACATCAACTGATTTTATACTTTTCGTAAAAGTGGCTTTACTATATTACCACTTATCTAATAAATTTTTTGTTTTAAAATCAATAATACTTAATCACAAGCGATAAAAGAATCGGCATTGTTCTATTTTATCAAAGGAAAATTTCCTGCTTTAACGTGAAGAGGATTTTTACTTCGCTTATTTTTTTTAACTAGGGACGTTCGAAGTTCCTCAAAGGTATTAAAAAATTGTGCCGGTAACGCAGGATATTTTATTATGTCTTTACTTATTTACGTCAAATATAAGCTATATGAAGGATATAAAGAAAGTTATAGCGTTCTGGAATTTAAAATAAATCTAAGCCTATCGGTAATAACTATTTCGAAGATGTAATATTGGGTTTGTACTTCTTTATCTGACATATAAAGTTTAGACCATAAATGTTTGTATACAATTTACCACCTTCGACGCACAGTTTCTAACGCGAGACGATAGTTATTTATGATAGTAAAATTATTAAAAATATATAAATATTTTTTTGTAATTCTTGTTTACTTTTTTTGATACATATTGATTCGAGGATTTTATAAGACAATTTTAAATAAATATAAAGTTTGACAATACATACACGTAAGTTTATAGGTCATTGCGCTATACACTGAAAAAACTTGCTGACATTGACGTTAATCTTTTTAAAGTACAGGTTGTAACTCACAACATACCTTTATAAATTACAAGCAACATGGAACTTGTCATAGTTACATATGATTTATAAATTCCTTAATTTGGTTTGGCGTAAAAGAGTGAATAGTGCAGAGATTATTTACCAATAATATTAGTAGCTCTAGAGAACCTAAATTCTAAGTAATCAGATAATCCCATTGATTTAAAACCTAAACTTTTGAGTTTTTTTTTTTTTATATATATACACGGTTGCTGAAAAAATCCTTTTATCCCCGAAAATCTCGATTTCTAGTTATCTAGCCGCGTGCGCTGGCTCCCACGCTCTGGCACCGCAAACACGCCACCTTTATTAAACTCTTCATGTTTCGTTAGCTACCTGCTGAGAGATTTATTACTTTTAATTATTACTCATTGTCCGCTAAGGTTATTCATCTTAAGAGTATCTCGTGGAAATTAGATGCTGCAATAAAAAAGATTTACCTCTTAGCCTCAATAAAGTGCTACATGGAAAATCTTCTTATCAGAAGAAAACAAATCTTTTTGTTATTTTTAATTTTAGGAAGTATAATCTCTTGTTAAAGATATATTTTAAATAAAAATTATTAATATATATTATTTAATTCCTACACAGATTAAACATGCAAAGGCGAGCTTGATTCCTTAGGCAGACCAGCTAACCTTAGGATGGTTAAGAGATAATTAGGTAGGTGCATGAGTAGACAATTTTATGTAAGGCAACAAAGTTTTTTTTTAATATTTTAATAAGTTACAGATATTAAAATAAAATTAATACACTTTAATAAATTCCTTCTTATTACTAATACATTTAGATGCTAATAAATTTTTTTCCACATTTATTGTATTAAAATTATAATATAATAAAAGTAGTTGAAGAAACGCTATACAAGTCAAAAATTAGTTGAAAGTCCAAAGGTTTACATTATCTCTCTTTAGCTTTACTTTACGAACAATTAAGATTTTTCATATAAGAGTATAAAAGGCCTTAAAGGAATCGTAACATATGAACTGGTACAATTTATGTTAAATAACCACGCCCGAGTCATGTTCTTTACGCTTTATGCTGCAACTGTACCATTAGCATACTCATAAAGTATATCGCTATATTAAAATTACACACTATAAAATACCTAGTGCTCTGTACACCATAATGTCGCGAAAATATCTAAATTTTATTTATGACAAGTGAAGGATAGTGCCAAAAATTGACCTCACATAAACAATGGGTCCAACATCGAAAAACATGTATAAATATTTTGCTATGTTTATAACGAAAATAAATGTATTAATTTTTTCTATTTAGTTTCGTAAAGAGTCTGATTGAGCTGTACCTTATTAACACGGAAAGGGTTAGTAGTTTAACTAGAAATCAGGTTATACTTATTTAATAAAATACATACAAGTTTTTGAGAAACAAATACCTTGTAGTAATAAAATAAATATTTACAAGTAGGAGATTATCTCTCACTTTTTGGTAGGATAAATGTAATAAGATTGTTTATATATTCTTATATTTAACAAAATTGAGATGATGACTGTAATAAAATTTTATAACCTATGGTTTTGAAAGCCATATGAGCGAAGCAGCGGGTTTACATATAATATCATTGGCTTCGAATTGAGTACCTCCTTCTTTTAGGAAGTCAGCTGGTTATCTTTACTTTCTACTGAACGGAGAACACTACTATGCCTGTTTCGTTCCTTCGCGTCACCATAGAGCCTAGTCAACAAGGTAATCAAGACCTACATCCCGTACCCTAGACCTAAACCAAAGCCTAGTTGGAATTGACGCAAATGAAATCCATGGCATTGAATTATCAGTAAAATATCTATCACTAAGCGATAATCAACTATAAATAACAATGTTTGTTTCTCTCTACCTGTTATAGTGTTTACTTTAGTTTCCCCTTCTCCTTGGCTACTAGGATAAACGTAACGCACTCGTCTTACCTTAATAGACACATATATTCATATAAAGCAAATAAGAAATAATAAGATACTATAGGAAATTTAAATAGTTTGCAAATTATAATATTACGCTAATAATTAGGCATGTTTATCACAACACAATTAAGTTACCCTTTGTAACTGAAATGACGTACGAGCGATAGCTATTAGTTTCAATTACCGTTGCAACCTTAGCATATGTGCGGGCAATTAAATAAAGTGATACCGTACCTTCATAAGTATTAAACCTATGTTAATATAACCTGTACATTAATTAAAAACATGGCAAATTATACAGTCGACACAATTATCTTGTCCTATTTTTTAATGAAAGCCACGATACAGCATAAATTCTCTATTATTTTCATGAAACTATAAAAACCGATATAGACATCCACTTCATTTAAGAGTGGTTTATATATCTATAGATGAATATGAACTTAATTTAACAGAAATAATATGTGTTATTTATTTTATCTTTATTGTTTATTTATAAAGTCTAATTTATCCGAATAAATGCTTAGTCAGAATTATCGTATTTATTTAAAACTTATTTAAAAAAAAAAGCTTAAATAATTTAATGTCCAACAAGACTACAGACAGAACTTGCGCAGTGCTGAGTTTGTACTTGCCCCTAACCGATGCAGAAAATATCTCACTTATTAGGCTATGTTGTGATCTGCCCGTTTTGCTCTACTACAACTAGAAAACAATTATAAAAGATGTAGAGAACTTGCAGGATTCAAACTCACATCCTCCGTTTATAAAGCGCCCGCCTGCACCATAGGAATCCTCGAAGTTTTATTGATTATATAAAAGTTAAACAAGCATACCTTCAGATTCGTATTATACGGTGTTTCAAATAAAGTAAGAAATTGCTAAACAAATGCGTATTTAACCTACATACGTAAAGTTATTCGTGCAATGTAAGAGTGATACGAACGCGAGTGGATTGGGAACATTTCTGATACAATTATCTCGTTTTATAAAACTTAATTTAATTAAATATTTGTTAATGTAATTTTTCGGTAATTATTTTAAACGTTTTTCCCTAACAAAACCTTACCTTTATTTCGTATAATAGGCTAAATGAATTCAAAATTTTATCAATTCCGTTGTGGGTAGCACTCGAAATTTTGGCGTCATAAGTTGTAAAGTGCGCCACATGTTGCAAAATATTTAATGACTCCTGTTTTTGTTGTTATTCTTATTGAATTTCCGGTATTAATACATGTTAGCTTTTGAAGCAAATATAAAAAAGGTATCGAGAAAAATAATACATTATAAATATCACAACTTAAATGATTTTACCTACTTTTTATCAAGATTTGAAAGAAAATACTGTCTAAATCAAATATAAAATTAAAAATAAATTGTTTTAGATATTAATTAAATTCCTAGTAACTTTTCCATAATTCATTTCTGATATCCGGGTAAAGTCAAGGTAAGATTAACACCCAAACCATTGGAAATTTTCCAATCAGCGTCTGTAAATTAGAAAAGTTTAATATGAGTTCAAAGTCCAGGTGTAGCCATTGCTACAGTTCTGATTCCGTTTTAAGTTTTTAATCAAGGCTTTTCTTTAATACTTATAAACTGTTCCATTAGTTATTAAAGCATTAAATTTTAGATAAAACTCGAGAAACATTTAAAAAATTCTTTTTCTTGTGCATATGTACTATAACTATTAAATTACAATTAAAAAAGTGTACCCTTCAACTCAGAAAACATGAGATGCGATACGATAATTAAACAAAAACTTTAAACAATTAAACCAATTTCACAGCAAATATTTTTTTTAAACGTGCACGTATCACTTGATGAAACCAACGCTTAAACAAGTTTGTGTCTAAAGTGTATGTGAACAACTTTCCGGTAGTAACAAGTGTACAAATTACGAAACAATCAGCTTCTTTTGAAAGGCGACTTAATATACCTCGCGGTTCTCGAGCCGTTCTTTTAAAGAATGAGAATCTTAAAAATGATGTTTAATTTACGGATGTCATGTTTAACAACAGTGACAACAAAATAATACAGCAATTATGGGCAAATTGCAAATTGGTATTTTGCCCAATACCGCACGCTACCGCGTTCCTTATTAGTGGCCATTAACAATTTTGGCAAAGCTACATCAGCCCATTTCTAATATATGATTTCGGCAGATTCCAATACCGCGTGGTTGTTTTCGGTTCATTATAATTGCTTTATTATTCAGTGTATTTTTGCTAGTTCAGTACATCATAGAATTATTAACAATGCGTTTTATGAAGCTTAATTTAAATACTTTATGATTAAGTTCATATGATATTAAAATTTTTCTTAAGTAAAACTCTGGTGGCAAATTAAAAAAAATACTCATACTACCTTCTTGTCTTAGATACCTTAGTTGTCTTTGACATGTACAAAGGTAAGTAATTATATGTAGGTAGGTATAAAAACTGTGAAGAAACTAAAATTTTAAACTAATAGAAAAGATTTTTAAATGGTTTCAAAGGTAACAATAATCGGTAAAGTTAATTAAAATTTTGGCAAAGTTTCTACTTTAGTAAGTAGCAATCATCATCATCCTTTGATAGTCCACTGCTGGACATCATCATCATCAGCCTGTGTTAGTCCACAGCTGGACATAAGCCTCCCCTGATGCACGCCACCGCTTCCGATCTTCGGCTATCCTCACCCAGCCCACACCGGCCAATTTGCGAATGTCGTGACTCCATCTTGCCGCAAGGCGTCTACACTACGTTAGCCGAGCCTCGGAGTCCACTCCAGAACTTTTCGACTCCAGCGGTCGTCAGTTCTGCGGCTTTATGACCGGCCCACTGCCACTTCAGCTTACAATCCGGTGGCTATGTCGATGATTTTGGTTCTCTGAAGGATCACGTCATTTTGATGCGGTCCTTCAGAGATACTCCGAGCATAGCCTTCCATAGCTCGCTGAACGACTTTAAATTTGTGGACCAGTCGAACCGTAAGTGTCCAAGTCTCGGCACCGTACTGCTGCTGGACATAGGCCTCCCTAATACACCCTATCCATTAGAGGGTTTTTGACCGTATCCCACCACGCTGGTTCAATGCGAGTTGGTGGGTGGCCTGACTTTTTACATGCCCATCCGACGCATGGATCATCTTACTTTTCAGACAATTGGGTGATCGGCCCAAATTGCCCTAACCAACTAGGAAACAAAAATGAAAATTTTTTAAGTCCCGCAGGATTATAACTCACGACCTCCCGTTTCTAAAGCACACGCCCATACCACTAGGCTACGGAGGCAGAAGTAGCAATTAGTATGTTAAATATTTTACTATGCTTACATTTATTTACCAGTATCGATAATATCACAACGCTTCTCAGCAACAAAAAATATCGAGTCCTCATGGAATACGGAGATCTAACTTTCTAATTTAGTGAATTAAGCTGGAAACTATGGTCTCTTTGAAGTGTTAAACCTACTTTGATAAAATGCCAAGTTTAAATAATTATCTGATAACGACTACATGTTTTGAAATGGCAATGACGAAAAATATTCCGTAAAAAGTTTGCTAAACATAATATTTACCCAGCACGGGAGTGTGTTAATGTAATATTTTATTAGCTTATAATTTTAATATTGTCTCAAATTTATAAGTTAATATTCGTGTACTTAATTTATTATCTCTCTACGTCACTTGATATCAGGACTGCTTAAAACGGCAATATTATAAATTCGGAATATAAGAGCACTTCTCACTTTTAGAATGGCTCTTGGGGAAATGACAGAAAAGTAAGGTTTAAGGTACTCCGTCACTTTTCAGGGAAATTCTATTTAAATGTCAGTTATTTTGGCATAAATATATCTACTACTACAAATGTATATTTAAAATTTTTTAATTTTTTAAGAGTCAAATAGAGTATTCTCCGTAACTTTGCTATACTAATATAATAAAGAGGAAAGATTTGAATTCTTTTGTGTTTGTAATAAATTAACGTTAAAACTACTGTGCCGATTAAAAAAAAATTTTACTATTAGGAAGCTATGATCTTGAGTAACGTAGACTACTTTTTACTTCAGAAAAATCTATTTCAAAAATCTAAAAATAACTGACTCACTAGCTATTATTGATGATTTAATCAATAAATGTGATTAAGAATTCACATTACATCTTAAGTTTAATACTAGACAAAGATGTTGACTTAAGATATCCACTGCTGTATATTAAATTTTTTGAATAAAAGCGAAAACTGCTCTTGCCCTTGGTACTCTTTTTTTTTTTGATAGGAAGTGGCACCGACGCCGATAGACATTGGCAATATCCGTGGTATCGCCAACGCGCTGGCTACCGTGAGACATAGGGAGTTAAGTCTCGTTTACCCAGTAAATAATACGCTGGCTACGGTGCCCTTCAAACCGGAACGCATAAGTGTTTTCAAACTACTGCTTCGCGGCAGAAATAGGCACCGCGGTGGTACCCACCCAGACGGTCTCCTGTAAAAAGGGGACCTACCACCGGTACTGTCTTCCGACTTGGTTGTCATACAGAGATCGACATCCTACCCGGGGGCGGGTTCGACCAACGCTCCGTTTTCTCGAACGAGGTCGTAGGTAACCTAAACATACCACTACTGTCATAATCAACGAATGAGTTTGGTATCAATCGATAACAATACGAACAAATTTTAAAATAAAAACTTAAATAAGACTCGTATCAACAACAAAAAAGCACATGAAAACTTAGTACATCCTACTTAGAACTATAAAGGTTAAACTTTAGCGTTTAAAATTTAAATAAATGCCGCATAATCCATATCGTTAGTTTTATTTAATTTTCAATTCTCGAATTACAATGTGAAATTTACAAACGATAAGATAATATATTTAAATACTGAAAAGGCCCATTAGATATTTTTGCAACTTTTTAACTTTTATTTATAATGATATGCAAGAAAGTGTTCTTAAGTTTGTATCAGGATACTGTTATTTGAATTCAAAGAAGATTACGTATTGCATGAAAAAATATGATAATGATAAACATTAACACTAATATTATATTTCACCAATTCCTTTCTTTGGCCGGAAGTTCTTTGTACAAGTACACATTATGTAAGCTTTATATATCTACATATTAAAACAGTACGATAATGGACATAAACGACAGGATTTAATATATCAGTCCCACCCTATATTTGTGCTGCGTGTACCCAGACATACTAGTCAACAATTGTTCATTTTCGGTCTTCATCGAATTCGTCGTTGTTGAACATTTATCCATAATTTATAAATAAAATATAGCTTTGTTAATACAAAGCTATGTTTTATTCATAGAACAGTTATAATAAATAGGAGAATAAAATTTAAATCTTTATATCTAAAATAAAATAATAATACGAAAGTAAATCACAAGAATCAAGAGTATTCATTAGATGTTTACTACAAAGGCACTAAATCCTAATAAACGTGATGAACAAAACCTCAAAACAATTATACTGAAGCACTGTACAAAATTGTAAACTCATTTAAGTGAAATTTACTCGCAAACTGCAATACGGACATAAATTCATATAACGAATGCCAATTTGCTGGTAATGGCCAACCAATATTGTTTTATTGTTTTGCTGCTTATAAGCATTGTAAATTGATTGCGGTTGTAGATTGCGAGAGTTCACTTATAATATAGGAATTTATAATGTATAACAAATTTTTATCCATTCGTGCTCTAAAAATTACATTTTAATAAACAATAATAATAACACACCTATTAAAATAGATTTTAAAAAATACATTTATTGCATTTTATTATTTTGCTTCTTACGAAGCATCCTGCTTTACCTTTAATTTATACATCTGCTCATAGTGCTAATAGTTTTTTAATCACGATCGCAATAATATTTAACAGAAATCGTTCATATTATTGATCTTTATTGACCGCGAAGCTGCCTTATTGTGAGAGTAAGGTAGACCCGCAGTACAAGGCCTCTAGTTCCCGGTAAACCCACTATTCCTGCCCACGGTAGCGGCCATAGTATCGATGGGACAAGGGGTGATAATAGCCCGGGGTTTACCCGGGCTACGGATCACTACCATCAAAAACTTGACTGGCTAAGTATAACGGTCGAACGCTGACTTGGCGAATACCTGGCGAAGGTGGAGGTGGAATTCATTGTCAATAAATCATTTGCTGACAACATTATCGTAGTGTCGAGCGTGTTGATTATGGTATCGTACCTTTTATGTTTCCTCTGTTAATTATATAATAATGTTTGTACATATATGTGCAAACATATTTTTCTGACTTATATTTACAAGGAGCAAGTTATTTTGTAATTATTATATTTGAATTTAAAGTTTATTAGTCATAAACTGCAACTAACCCAGTTATCAATGATAACTTTTATAATACTTTTACGTTAAAAACTGGAATGAAGTGTAGATATTTGCTTTACTTTACAATATCATTAAACCTTCATACAAAATCCAAATAAAAACTTGAAATATGAAAAGCTAAATAATAAAAGTAACAGAATTTTTAATAAAAATAAAATAGGAAGCCCGGTAACATTATCATAAATTCATCCGACAATTTGAAAATTTACTTCATTGTTTAAGACAAATGGAAACCAAAAAAGAATGGCAGCACCAACAATGGGCTCTAATGAAGTGTCCTCTTTCCCGTTATATTAAAGATGGATTCATATTTGTAGTGATTTTTATGTACCGCGTAAATAAAAATATGCAAAAACAAAAACCACAGGCTATTATTTTATAGTACGATAATTTAAATGAAGAGTAAAAAACACAAATACATTTTTTTCAAATGTAGAAAATAAATAAACTTTTTAGCAATAAAAGAAAATGTTTAAGGTGGTAGGTCGCTTTTTTACAGAGGGTCGTCTGGGGCAGTACTATCACGGTGCCTATTTCTACCCCAAAGCAGTGTGAAAACACTACCGTGTTCTAAATTGAGAGACATTGTAGCTGCCTCACTGAAGATTATGTGTGATAAGATTTAAATTAAAAAAAATCT
This sequence comes from Lamproptera curius, assembly GCA_029286875.1. NCBI lineage: Eukaryota > Metazoa > Arthropoda > Insecta > Lepidoptera > Papilionidae > Lamproptera > Lamproptera curius. Next base: position 232,958 of record JAGSMT010000154.1, read on the forward strand.
CAACACAATAATAATAAAATACGAAAGCACATATATTGAGAAAAGTAATTTTATTGTAGACATCGTTAAAATTACAATTAACGCTAATTTAAAGAAAAACCCTCTGGAAGTACATGTATTTAAACAATCTTCATTTCATGAACATCAAAATTGAAATAGACGACATAATATAAATTAATAACATTATCATGATTTATAATACATCATATTATAGAAAATAAGACAAAGATTTAATTAAATGCATATAATTATAAGTGTCTTTCATGCTATAAGTATACGAGTAACGGCAGTAGATGATCTATGAGATTGCGTCGTCGAGTCAAAGTAGTTTTGATTTTAAGTTCGGTCCTAATTTATAAACGAATTAAAAGTGTTAAAGATGACGCCACCTCTGTTGTCTTTAGCTAGAAAAGCGTTGCAGTGGAAGAGTAGTATCGATTTTGGGTTGGCCACTTTGCCATAAAGGATTTCCTCAGCGGCTAACGCCGATAAAGTACAGAAAAGTGTAAAACATATTTCTGTAATCTTGTGATTAATTATAAATTTATCTAGTTTTTAACATTCCGCGTAAAGTAAGACAAAGCAACAATTCGAACGTATATTATTGCTTAACCATATCAAAACAATTTGTATAACCGTCTGACAATTTATTTTATTACAATACATAAGCCTTAAAAATTACACAAAATAAAATAGAAAAAAAAACTAACTGAATATTTACAATAACTTTATACACAAAGAATAAAAAGAAAAATGTTATATATTTTATATGACTGTCTTAAAATAGGCATTAAAAACGTCATATATAATATATAAAGTTCTTAATAACCTACATACATAACAGAAATATTCTCAATGATGTGCTCAAGTAAATTGATTGCAGGCTTAATGAAGCGCCCCGTTTCTGTTAATAACAATTTTGGCAGAGCTGCTCTAACTTCCGCGGCTAATGAAAACTAATTTTACCTACAAAATAATAACGCAACGAAAACGAAATTAGAAAACAACCTAAGCCATTAAAAATCAGCCTCATTAATCAAAAAACCTTTATTAAGAATGCATTTAATAACGAATATTTATACTGAATATTAAAATGTTTAGAATGATATTACATTAACTTATAAATATTATAAATATATTACGATACAGTATTTGTTTAAGTACAGCGTACTTGTGATCGTTCCTAAAAAATATTTGAAATTTTCATCTTATATTGTTAAACTTTCTATGCGATATTCTTAATTTTTTGTACATAAGACTAATAAAAAAAAATTAGCAAAATCGGTTTAGCTGTTCTCGAGATCTGATGTACAATTTCTGTATTAGAGATCAGAAAGTTTACAATGTTGCTTTTGATGCGATATTTAAAAACATTTCTTTTCTCGTCACAAATATAAAGAAATTCCATAGTTTTAATGAACACTTAGTTTTCGTTGCATTCGTTCTGTAGAAAAATGAATTTTAAGTTTAATATTGAATTAAATTAATAAAACTTTCTACATATTATCATATTTACTATAATTATAAATAAATAATTATTATTTTATAATGTTCTGCAGCGGTCGGTTAAAATTACAGATCAACCAACTGCGCCGGGGGTAATATAGTGTATAAGTGTCCGCAAAAACCAATATATTTTCTTTTCCTTCACTCTCATAGTCCGATGAAATGGATAACCAACCCAACCGGAGGGAGATTAAACGCTGAACCGATGTTATACATGCACATCCAAAGTATATATCATCTTACTTTCCAGGATTTCAGGTGATCCTGTAAATAAAGATGATGTGTCGACCCAAACCAACTAGGGTATAGTAATAAAAAGTTATTAAGTTCCCGCATGATTCGAACCACAACTTCGGGTTCCTAAGCGTAAGCCCATAACGCAATAGGCATACCTCTTATAAATTCTTAGTTATGATTGCGTCCTTGATATTTGTCAGTTTGTATAATTACATAAAGCAATATTACTATGTAAAATTTTAACGCACATATTTCGTTTAGACATGAGAAGTGTCATAGGAACCTTTTCAAATAATTATATATTTAAGCGACCTATTTAAAACCTTATGGCAACATGTTTAACCGCTTAATTGCCTCGCGTTATGCGGTAAGCATAAACATTGTATGTGGGATAAATATCTACAAGCCGCTTTCAAAACATAATTATCAAAATATATTCAGTGGTCTATTATCATTTTAATATACGATTTTTTATAATAGGTCTTTATTTATCAAAAGATGTCAATTCACACTACTATTAGAAACTTTATCATCCTATAACAAATTGTTCTAAAATTCATAGACAAAAAGTGTTATGTTACTATAGTCGTATTTTTAAACGGTTTATACAAATAAGATGACTTTGAAGTTTGTAGGTTTCTTGTTAGAAAGAAAATAAGGTAGCTCTAAAATGGCCTATTTTTGCATAAAGTAGCAGTGTGCCAACTACTGTATTTTATTAGTATATATATATAGCCACTAATAAATACTAATATTATTACTACTAGTAGTAATAATATAAATGATCCGCTGATTTCATCATAGGCGTAAGTATTGTGGCTGAACGTGAAGTGAACATCCGACACGTCTTTTCATAAAAAAATATGTATAGAGAATTTGTAATAAATATATTTATTATCAAACGCACTACTGTACTTTTAATACTTTAATATTATAAACATTTTAATTATTTATCGGTTCAACAACGATGTATGCATCAGTTCTTAAATCTGCAAAGAAAAACAACAGAACAAGCAATGAAACATTGGACTCACAGTTTACATTACACGAACGTTTAAACTGTGAACTCTGAGTTTTAAGCACACAACAAGCATCGCGTTGGAGTTAGTTTCTGTTTTAACTATATGCCCCGAGGAAGAATAATGGACAACAACTGCATCAAAGATTTTAAGTCAACTTGCCACTTTACAGTTACGTATAGAAGATATTGAAGTGCATTTCAATGTACAAAGTCTAAAAACTAAATGGTTCTGGTTCAAAGACTAACGTTATGCAAAACTATTTTATAATCCGCTAGTAAGTTTTATGTATCCAATTAACGTTGGTAATATTAACTGCGAAAGCGTTACTATTCATAAAAATCAATTTAGTTATGCATTAATAAATTTCATTTGACGTTCAATTTTACTTCTACATTAAGACATTGCAATGAACGTTGGCATACTAAAGAGTAGTAAATAAACAAATTTTCCCATTTTTTAACTTTATTTGAGTCTTACGTATAAATACTATAATATTATTGAAATAACAATGTGGTATTTAGATGACATCTAGCTGTTACAGCAATCGATTGCTGTTATTACAAAAGTTGGAGAGTTTATTGATAGAGTTTCCAAAGTAATTTTGCTAGCTTCTGTGTTAAAATGTTGATCGTATACTTAGAAAAACAAGAGTTAATTGTTTATAGTCTATTCTTCTAATAGACTTTACACATAATTTATAACTTTATTCTACGGATGATTATAAGAAATTTAATTAAAGCAGATGAATCGAGACTTGGCCTTAAACTACTGCATAAATTTAGTGCTATGATATATTTCCAACAGGATTATTTTTGACTTTTATATAATTTTATAAATTTTTATTAATGTTAATAAACATATCATTACAAGAGAATACAGATAATTAATAATAAAAAAGTTACTTTTAAAAAACTATACAAATCATACTTTGTTAAACTACCTGAGCCATAATGTTTTTGTTAACGATAGCAATATTAAAAACATTTTTATTAAAACCGACATATTTTGAGTAAGGCACTACAAGGACCCTTGGTCATATTTTGGGAGGTCCTTAAGAATGTTAAGGGTCCTACGCCACTTTACCTTTAATGAGTAATCTTAAAGTCAATTTGAATTCGTTTAGGTAAAAATTCTGGTTAAATTAGATATGGCAAAAAAGGTTACTTAAAAATCTAAAATTAAAAAAATATCGCGTACTGGAGTAATAATTAAACCGAATCTTGCAAATATTTATTTATTAACAATAAGTTAATACACACTTTGCAACCGTTCTATCAAAAACTAATTATAAATACAGAGTGAAAGATAAAATGTACAAAGAAATAAATGAAATAATTTAAGGAATCCAATGTCTATAGCGTTCAAAGAGAATAGCGTCAATGCATTTCGGTCCCTAGATAAAGAAATTTTCTCTTTTTTAATTCGAGCATCGATTCCAATCACAAAAGATCAAAGAATCACCACCCGGCCCATTTCTTCATTGTTCAAATTCAGAACGATGAATTATTCAGGGACCTGGAAATGTTTCAATTGGCTAGTTATAAAAAATGAGACGGTTCGTTGCTTCCCTCCTCTTAGGCCAAATTGTCTATTCATTTCAAAAGACGAATCATATTTGATCGATTTAATTATCAACGATTTCATCCATTCAATGGTTGTAAAGAATACAATTTAATACATTACCAAAAAGAAAATTTATACTTATAACTAGGAACATTTGACGGCCTTCGTTTTTTTCGTTTAACCGAATATTCCCTTTTAATTTAATAACTTTTATATTTTTGAAGTTTAAAGAGCTTGACCCTTATATGCATCCTTGAGATGATTCTAATTTGTGATAAAATCATATAACATTATATATTGATTAAAACGCAGGTTTGTGCAATTCGTTATTACCATTTTTTTTCTACAAAAGTGTAATTTTTGTTGTATTTAAAAAAAAAACTTTATTAAATATTTATAGAGATAAACCTATAATTTCAAAGGATATACATATAAGATATGTTATTAAAAGTTACATGAAATTTCATCAGCTAGTTCCGAATTACTAACAAATATCCTTCGATGGAATAAATAATTACCTATTATTATTGGCAGTTAATAACGTACGACAATAGGAAGCTTTCATATTTCGCTTAAGTTAAAGGCATAAAAGCAAATTGAAAACCATTTCAAATCTGCGAACTGTTAACTGTTAACGAAATCATCGACTCATTCATCCAGCCAGGTGTGACGCAAGAAATTAATCCAAAAGGCGTGCAAATGGTAAGCATTAATATTACTTTATTAATTCGAGTGCCGCTCCTGCACTCCATTGCCAGGGAGACGCAGCTGTCACCCGTATATCCACGCTTAACAACATCTCGCCCTAAGCCATTTTCTAGGGAAAGCTGCCTCTATCGATTTATATTTATGATTTAAATATATTAGTTTGCATCTAATATTTATTTTTACAGTTACTATGACATTTTGAAATTGATGTCATTTTGAAAAAATAAACATATCACAGCTTGAAACCTTCTAAGTGCGAAGTCGACATAACTTGTTATTTCCTATGCCCCTCACATAAGCAAGTGTAGTTTTTTTTTCTAAAAAAAAATTTAATATTTCTCATAACCCAATCATATTTGCACCAAAGGTGAACGAGGTGCATGATTTTAAAAATACGACATTAATACCTGCTTTTGGCGTCTAATTAAAAGTGCAATAATTTCTTAGCTTAAACTTGATTAATGAGATACCTCAGAACATTTTTGACCACCAACCCGCAATGGACCAGCGTGGTGGGATTCCATCCAAAAATTCCCCAATGGATAAGGCGTGCGTTAGGGGAGGCCAATGTCCAGCAGTGGACTAACACAGGCTGTTGATGATGGTGATTAGTTTCTACCGGCCTAGAAGCGCATAAATCAGTAACAGGTACAGTTATACTTCTTAGCTTAACTGACACGAGAAGTACAAACATTTACAGTGCAGACATCGGACATTATACCAGTAGTTAGATTACAACCAAATGAAACTAATAAATAAACATATATTCGAGCAAAAGTTAAGAAAAGGCATTATAATCATAATGTCATCATTTATAAAAGCTGGATAAATCTTTTTTCGGATACTTACAACGTTACTTTAACTAAGGTATAGGACCAGGCTTGTTACACTTGTAAAAACGACATTCCAAATTCAAAATACTTGATAAGAATCAAATGCGCAATTCGGTAATACCATAAATGGCAAAGATAGTAGACGGAAGCGATGCAGTGAACGATAAGCAGGAACAGTAATTGTATAGCGAGCGGGCTATTGGATCTGAACAAAGCTAACGAACCGTTGAATCATGTAAACAGGAGCAAGACGACCGTCTTGTTTACCTAAAGAGCCTTTGCTTCATTAGGATCCAATTTACTGACAACAAATTAATTCACGTTTAAGGATATATTGCAGGGTTACAACTTGCAATAGTGCGAATAATATTCACTTTCAGACCAGCACAAGTAACAACGTATAATGTATAACGTTAGTGTTTACGCATCAGGCTATGTTGTAGTGTAGTGAATGTGATTATGAAGTTAAGGCATATTTATCGTTTTATAAACACTATAACTGCCTCCGTAGCCTAGTGGTAAAGGCGTTTGCTTTAGAAACCGGAGGTCGTGGGTTCGAATCCTGGGGGGACTCAACAAATTTTCATTGTTGTTTCCTAGTTGGTTAGGACAATTTGGGCCGATCACCCAATTGTCTGAAAAGTAAGATGATCCATGCGTCGGATGGGCATGTAAAAAGGCGGTCCACCCACTCACCCGCATTGAACCTGCGTGGTGGGATAGGGTCGAAAACCCCCTAATGGATAGGGGTGTATTAGGGGAGGCCTATGACCAGCAGTGGGCTATTAAAGGCTGATGATGAAACACTATAAGTTATGATAAATTATTATAAACATTTTAATATTTCTAAAATAACTTAGAAATTTTGAGAAAAGATTGAGGTATATCAAAAGCATAAGGTTTATGAATTCAATGTATGTAATTTCATATAGCGATGCAATACTATAATTTCTTTGAAAATTTATTCATTTAATTACAAATATGTCCGGTATTAGAAACATATCCTCACAAACCACTATCCTTTCAAAAATTAAATATATTTTCTTCGTTTTATGTCATTAATATATTTTATAAATAAAAAAATATAAAATATGTAAACGTACATAATATTTTATGTTAATTATGATCTGTAAACTATTATAAATTTTGAAATTAAGTCATTATATTCCCACAACTGAAAACATGTATTATAATACAGTGTTATGAATAAACAAATGTTGTTCATAAAACTCGATAAGCGAATATAAATTGTAGTAGAATTTGTGACTCGTTCAAGTACACAGCCCAGCGATAAGAGAATAAATCCGTAAAATTATGTCTATTCGCGCGTAAACTTTTAACTAGGTGTTAATTTATTCGCGTCGCTGGGCGCACTTTCAGCGTGTCACATATTTGTAACTTATAACATATCGTTATTAATAATAGCTGCACGTAGTAAACTCAAAATTACTCATGTATAAAAAAATAAATCAAAAATGATTTTAAGTATTGTGTTATATGCCACATTATACTTAAAACTTTTTGGTTTTTTATACAATTGAAAAAATTAAAACAGAGACGTAAACATTTTGTCCTATGCCAATTTTTTAAACTGCCTCCGTAGCCTAATGGTATAGGCGTTTGCTTTAGAAACCGGAGGTCGTAGGTTCGAATCCTGGGGGGACTCAACAAATTTTCATTGTTGTTTCCTAGTTGGTTAGGGCAATTTGGGCCGATCACCCAATTGTCTGAAAAGTAAGATGATCCATGCGTCGGATGGGCATGTAAAAAGACGGTCCACCTACCGACCCGCATTGGACCAGCGTGGTGGGATACGGTCCAAAACCTCCTAATGGATCCTAATACACCCCGTATTAGGGAGGCCTATGCCCAGCCGTGGACTATTAAAGGCTGATGATGATGTTTTTAAAAATATATTATAAACTATAAGTAATATAAATATACCAGGTTATTAGTACAATATTAAGTTTACGCAGTGGTTAACAAAGAGGAATAAATAAAAGTTTATTGCGTTAATATTACAATGCGTATTTTCGCATTGGTTTACGTGAATTATTAACATTTCTGGCTGTTAACTTAACATAATTTTTACCAAATATAATACCCTTGACTTTCCGACGCAATGCTTCATAAGTTACTGATATTTTTTCTTTAAGGTCTTTAAGAATTTTGATGGAGTACTAGAAAAAAGACTTAAAGGGCTTGGTGGCTAAATCAAAAGTGTTCACATTTCTTTTTATTGATACATAATAGTAATAATATATTTTTTTAAATAAATTAGTTATCAAATAGCTGTAAGCCGACTCAGTATTTTCACTTACCACGGTGCCTTTTAACCCTTGACAAGGAAATGTTGGCAAATCACTTTTAACAGATAAAAGAAATTGATGGTACGATCCCTATCGAACCCTCTGATCAAAAAACCTTCTAAATAATAAACCGGGGGTCACTATTTTTAATTTTTTTTATGATAGAAATTAAAAAAATCAAATAAATAATCGTTATCTGAACAACATTTAATACTGCTAATTATTATCATAGTAATTCAGAACTAATATTCACAATCGACTAACACTTACATAGGGAACATTCATATTCAACGTTCTGATAGATATGTACATAGATTTATGCGATATACTCTAGCAGAGCCGAATATTATCGTCGTGGCTTTCAAAATAAAAGGCAACATTTATTTTCGAAATATTGCTCATATAAAGAGAATCTTACTTAAAACTGCGTAAATATCTGTTTAACATTAGTATACGAGTAATAATTTAGTAGCTAATAATGAGCTAGACTGAGAAACTTTAGCAGCATTTAAAGTTCAGTTAATAAACTCTGTATTTTAAGTTTTTAATTATATTTATTATAGTTTTAAAGTTCATTACGAATTTAAATGGACGTAAAAAGTTCAAATTGAAGTATCATTGGATTTTACATGCTCGTAACCCTAGCGAAAACTGTTGCAAAGTGGGGCAAGCACGTTTTATCGGTGTACGCTAAAGTGATGATAATGGCAGCTAATAAAGAAGTAACACGGCTGCCGATAGATTCCGCAAGTTAACAACTTTTAGAAAGCTGTACCGCTATTAGGCGGGTACGAGTGCGGTCGACCCACAAGCTGCCGCTAATGTAAAAATAATGACAATTATTTTAATTCCTGTTACCCTTATTTGCCCTTAAGTACAACGTTTTCGTCCAAAAACTTATTTCACCTTTAATGTAAGTTGTAATTATGAACAGCATGTTACTCAATTTATCAATTTTAAATCACTATTAGTTAAATTTTGAACTAAAATGGAGTTGCGAAGATGAGGATGCGCGTTAAAATTATAGCAAGTTTCAATATAACAAAATTGAATCTTATTTCTAAGTATGTTGTTAATATTACTTTTACAACATCAACCTGTTTATTCCAAATAAATTAATATCGATCTTATTACTCCTTTACTTTCTTCAAAATTTTCCTTTTACACGACACAGTGAAGAAAATTCGACTGCTTCAAACTGTGTGCGTATTAGCATCAGATTTGAATAGAACAAACAAAGGGATTGTTCAAGTCAATGCGCTTTCGTAAGCAATTGTAAATGCGGGTGTCGTAAAAATACAATCCGAGGGCACAAATAACAGAGACTCGTCTAAAAAAACTAGAGGCAGCAAGATCGATATAAGCCTTTTCTTGTGCTGCATTACTGATTTTATTGCTTTTGTATAAGATACTTACACTAGAAAAAAATAAGTTGAGAAAAACGTAATTGAAGTTATCCTTAGAGCTAATAAAAAGTAAATAGCATAGTCTGATTATTTTACGTATATTATCTGCGATGTGGTCTCGTACTTACGTCTACATTTAACAAAGTAGGGGTTACTGATTCCAATCACGAACGGTTTAGCGAATCAATGATTTTGTTTTCTTCCTGGTATAAGTAAATTGGCATAACCACCTTATTATGTAAAAGGATGTTTCATTAATTTTTTATTTAAAATATTTAAAAAGTTAGTCAGCCTGTCGATCTGATACCCAAGAATATACGGGCAGCAATAAACTGTTTATTTCATTCAGTCAACTTCTTTTAATTATACTGACCACTGATAACTCTAAAGTTGGCGAAATCTACAAGGAAACGCCATCAAGCCAAAGAACTGAACTGAATTGAACTGATAACTCTAAAGGTATTTCATCCAAATTTTGTCTAACGCATTTTATGTAAATAATTTTTTTTATAATGCATTAACTTTTATTTCAACTTAAACTGTAATAACTTAAATAAACTTTGAATGTGCCTGCTTTCAAGTTTTAAAAATGTCTACATTAAAATGCTTATTGTGCGTTATTCCTAAAAGCACACACCGGTGGTAGGTCCCCTGTTTACAGGAGACCATCTGGTGAGTACCACCGCGTGCCTATTTTGCCGCGAAGCATAGTGTGAAAACACTGCTGTGTTCCGGTTTGAAGGCACCGTAGCCAGCGTATTTACTGGGTAAACGAGACTTAACACCCTATGCTCTCACGGTAGGCAGCGCGTTGGCGATACCACTGGTATTGCTAATGTCATGTCTATGGGTGTCGTGACCACTTCCCATCAGGTGGCCCGACTGCTCGTCTGCCTGCGTATGCGAGTTTGTGATTTATTTCTATTAAATTACTTATCTCAAAATAATTAAAAAATGAGACCAATCGGAGCACTACGAGCAGAGCAATGAGGTAACATATATAACAAAAAACATATGCACCGAATTGAGTACATACGCTACGAATCGGGAAGTCGGTCAATAAAAGAACCATAATTTTATAAAATTAGCAATATCGACTTATGAAATATCATATTATATATTTTTATAAAAGCAATCTACTCTTTGTTCTAATTTGTTTCTGTTTCATTTCTGTTAACTTTAAACTATAAAACATGTTTTGAGTTAGGTAAAATGTTTCAGACTTTATTATTATTAATAATAGCAGCACTTTTTACTAAATATATAAATACAATAAAAGATGATCCATTAATACAGTGGTTACGACTTCTTTAGACAATAATTAAATTTTGCTTTAAATTTTTTACGAAAGAGCCGCTTGTAAGAGATATGCCAGGACACCATGTTTAAAAAACTGCAGCACAATGAAAATAATCCGACTGTATTTAATAAGCTCAAAAAACCACAGACATTTCATAAAAGAGAGCTGAGATAATCTTGATGTACAAAACCCTTGGAAATTGAAATTCAATTCTGGAATTGACACGAAATATGCTCACTCCGAATACTGCGAATAGTTGAAATAAAGGTAGGTCAGTTTCTAACCATGTCTCGTCACTCCGGGTATCAAATTTACGTTGCGCACATACTTGTGGTTGAGAATAGCAATCCCACTTTGCATTAGTAATTCCTGGCGTTACTTAGTAATACATATATTCTGATATTATAGTTCAGTCGCTTATTGACACGACTGATGTCCTCTAGCCTAAATTAATATTATAAAAGAAATTATTTCTTTGTTTGTTTGTGTTTAATTGGTTCCGAAACTACTGAACTAATTTGACGTATTCTTTTACTACTAGAATGCCTTAATTTAATTACAACAGGAATTATAAACTTAATGTAATGTTACTTTACATGTTACTTTTTTCCCTAGGAAAATACATTCTGAAACTTGAAAATTACACGGGAAATGCCGTTGACCGACTAGTTCCAACTCTTTGTAGAATTTTTCTATGTTACATTTATTCAAATATTTTTTCTTTGCTATCCATTTTCATTAACCATTAAAACGTAGTTTACACGTTTAAAGTATTTACTATTTCACTTCAATTCTTTTCCTTATACCTTTGGCGTTTATACCGTACTTAGAGAAAAATAAAAAACTTTCGTAAAAACAAAATAAAGGGCTCCCCCACGAGTTTGTAACCACAATTCGTAAAAAGCAGGGCTTTTCATTTCGTCTTTACAAAATAAACAAATTAAAAGTATCCCATAGTTATTCCAGGAGGCGACTTCATTAGAAAAGTTTGGTTCCCTCCAAGCTTAAGTCCCTGCCGGTATTAATAAAGTTTTGTTTCGAAGCTGGTGGAAAAGAATTGTGTTAATTATCTGTGGTTAACTCCAGCCATCTGTCACGTGATCATTTATCTTTGTGATCGTAATTAGCGCATAGATGCTTTTCCTGTTTACAAAAAAAAAATATTTCATGTGGTACGATGAAAGTTTGTTATTATTCTTTATTTAAATAAAACTTATATATATTAGAAATTTATGGCTTTCATTAATTTAAAAAGAACTCAAAGATGATGAAACATAATAGATATGCTAATTCGTATGTTCTGTAGATCAGGTACCACAGCGGTAATGAAGACGCTAGCTATTCTTATACTGTTTGATTTTAAATTAAATTTTATTAATTGAGATTGAAATTATGAGCATTGCACAATAATATATGAATCTTAGATTTTGGAAATAGTAAAAAAAAAAGTTTAGTTGTGATTTAATTTAAAACTATCAAGTACATAATATTTAAGTAATATTTAAGTAATTAAGTCAATAGATAGTTTTACTATTACCCAGAAATATTAATTATAAATACAGTACAGAAATATTTCTAGAGACCTGAACCAGATCTCGAGATTTAGTATGATTTAATTCTAAATATAGAAAATTAAAAACAAGAGTTAACAATCAACACAATTAAGAGCTACTGAGAAAAGCGTTTGTTTTTGTTAACTAACTTTCGGAAACTGAAACCAGAATTGAGATAACTTTACTGAATTACAATACAGTTTAAACAGTTTAAATTTCAATGAACATTCTGTATTTGATAGTATAAATTTTGAAATAATTTTGTGAATAAAAACGTTAATAAACGTTGCAATATTATCACTACACACCTAAGAATGTGAAGAATGTCTTAAACCATTTTGAATTTTTTTCTTTTATTCTTTAAAGCAATATTTATTGTGCTCTTATTGGTGAAACACAATAATAAATTGATCGCTGGCGGCTTGCCACCAACAAGAAAGCTATTCTTTTAACTTCCAGACGTTCGATTACACTGAAAGAAAAATAGAAACCTTACAATTCAAGAATTTATATTTATTAGCAGGATGTAAAGTAAAGTGATATTTGTAAAAATAAATAAAAATGGAGCGTTTTAATTTAACATTAAAATAACGGGTTTAAAATTATTTTATATTGATATGTAACCGGTACGTATAACTAAACTTTTTTTGTCTCCCTATTTGTTCTCTCTACAAAGGCTGGTCCGATTTTATGGCATTTTCACTGAAAGATAGCCAAGGTACCCTACCTTCTTTTTAGAAAAAAAAGAGAAAAAGAGCTAAAGAGCTAGTTAATAAATAAATTTTAAATATCCAGTAAATATGTAATAAAATAACTTTTATCATATTTATTTTCGTATTAATTTTTTTTTATTTTATATGTGAGTAACAAATTAAAGACATATTATATACAAAAAAGTAAAAAAATATATATATCTCGTAATAGACAACCACAACTTATGGTATAATTACATTTTCCTCGTCGGTTCATCGTAGTAGAAATTACATTTTGTCTCTTGGGAGGCTATCGGTAAATCTTAATAACTATTTTTATGAACAAGAAAGACATTTTCTCGGAGTTCATTAAATATTCTTAACATTTTAATAACTTACTACAAATAATAATTATTTCTTTAACCAACACCTTTGTAAGCAATTTATAACGAATTTATATTTCCTCTAACTGAATATCCAACTATAATATTGATAAGCTATTTAGCAGTCTGGTCATTTCGCTCCTTCGCGGAACTTGACCAGACTGGTGTTGTACCTTGGCTGTAGCACCTTGGCTAGCCTGTGAAGTATAGCCGGCCATGTAGGCTACTTCAAGCTGCTCAATAAGCCTGCTGACGTTGTGCCTGAAAGGATGCAGTATCCATCTTTGTTCTTAGCAGTCAAAGTAGGGGCCTTGGGAAAGAGAAGCGTCGTTATTTCATTGCTGCATCGTGCGGAGACATAAATTGATGCAGTCAATCTTTCTTCTTTCTTCGACCAAAAAGGGGCTCGTGACATAGACGTACATAGAGACCACTTATATGGGCTGGGAGACTAGTATACTGCATGAAGACTGGTCAAGATCTTCTAGCTTTCATGGCCCCTAAAAAGATGACATTCTCAGTCTTTCTGTGCCCTGGGATATTTTTACTACGCGCCCGGAGGTGGGGTAGGCTGTCAGTCAGATAAAGGGCTGACGAAGCAGGTTTCAGAACAATGTTTATGCGTTTCTGTAACCCCACCAAAAAAAAGTTACATTACGGTTATATTGTCGTTAGTACGTTAAATATAAAACAATTAGCAGTCAAAGTAAACTAATCCAAGAATATAAATACTATTACACAATATTATGACTGCTTTATGGTTAAGTTCCAACCTTTTACCGTTCAAATGAGGAAATGAAAAAGCATTTCAATCATGAAAGATTATAGAACCCGTCGACGATAATAAAATAAAAAATACTGAATTGGTCCAGTGCAAGGAGGAAATCGTATCTTCAATACTTATTTACTTTGTGATTGAGATTGAAAATTTATTTTAAATTTATAAAAAATTCGTAACACTTTTTCACAAGAATTAAATATCAATAAATGTTGTCCTACGTGTCGTTTTTCTACGGATAGATAGATCATAAATATTGCAATTTTGACACCTGATTATAATTAAAATAGAAATAGCAATTACGGGCCAATTTTATTTTTTCTTCTTTGAATATAAATGTCAATATTAGATTCAAAACTTTTCAATATGGTGCAAAATTAATTTGAATGTAACTTTACAAAAACATAGCTGAATAATTTATAAGCTATTTTTTTGATTAAGATAAAATGTAAATAATTTAAGATATATAAAAAACTTCATGTACGAAAAAAATATATAGTATCTGCGAGCTATTGCGGCATTCATCGCAAATTTATAATTTTTGTAGGAAAAGTGGAACTTTATTATATGTTCAGCATAAAAATCCATTACAAGAAACAAAATTTCTTAAAGTGGCTTAAGTTATTTCATGTAATTTATCACGACAAGGCAATGAAAAAAGCAATTTGCTTTGCATAAAACTAATTCAGTTCAAAGAGCGTCTGGGCAATAAAAAGGGTGGACGTGAGAATTAAACCTTTGCAATGGTACACGTGAGAATCCTAGCACCTGTTAAAAAAGGAAGGAATAAAGAAAGGCCTATTAAGCGCTAACACTATGCAGTGCAGGCTTACGTGCTAAACAAATTTAAAAAATTAGCTTGCAAACTTCTTCATATACACGTGCTGCTTTTAATGTCGTTAAGCATTGTTAATATATGATATAGTTAAGGAAGGGAATGTAATTAAAAATATCTAAATTGTTTTAAACCAAATCCGAACAGCAGATTATGAAATATTACTATTAAATGTACATTTCGGTTACAACGGTTGAGACATGGTTACCATTTTCGCTACATTACTTAATATTCTTAAAATCAGTCGTTTAGTCGTTGTTATAGTTGTAAATAAGCTATTTTTAAATTATGATTAAAAGCACTTGCTTACGAAGGAATTTTGCTTTGCTTTTACGCTATTGTTTGTGAACAATCAAACATGTTACTATTTAATATTTGTCTTATTTAACAGTCTCAATTAAATGGTAGCTCTACACTATACCGAAACATCACGATATCTTTTAACTGGTTTAAGTTAGAAATAAAATGATAGCGTTGTTTTACAGTAAAAACGTTACGATGTTAACAAGAACGTTCAATCAAAGAGGTCACGATATTTAATATTATTTGTTTATTAGAGTAAAAAAACATGCTCTTTATGATTGATTTTTTTGCATAGACAACGCGTACCGTCAGTTTCGCTTACACATAAAGGCTGTTTTTTATAAATATATAGTGCTATTTATCCAAATTAAAATAAAATGGGTCAATTATGTAGAATAATTTCTGTCTTTTGTGAGTTGGAATTACACTAATTTAATGTATAATAAATATATTCATATAATGAAGTCCAACAAAAAGCCAACAAAAAGAATTTAAGGAACTATCGATTTGTGTTGGTTTTAGAAACTGCGGGGCGAATCTTTTTCACAATATTATTACTCTGGTAAACATAACAATAACAAGCATAGTAAAATTTGTCAGAAAAAACAACAATTTCTTAATTTATCATAGTACTTAATACACCTTGTATTGCTATTCACAGCGTTGGGGTAGGACATTTTAACTAAAAAATAACTTTTCTATTTTTATGCCTCTTGAACAAATTTTTGCTTTGTCGTAGCGGAGGGGCTCACATCACGTAGCACCTACGACTTGGTCCAGCTGCGAGGAAGCTAAGTAGAACCTGGTTAGCCTGGGGAGTAGGCCAACCGTGGAAGAGGCTGCTCCAAGCTGGCTGGAAAAGCTAGCTTCGGATACGCCTAAAAGGGGGCAGCGGACGGGGAAGAGGCGGTAAACGCGCTGCCATCCCTGTTCTCTGCAGCCAAGGTTGCCGAGAAAAAGAGTGTTGGTAGATCGTCGGCTGCTCTCTCTATCCTCTGCGACTCAGCAGGGCCGCAGAGGATGGGAGGAGGGGTACAAAATCTAGGCCGTTGCTGGGAGCTGGAAGAGTTGCCAGGGTTCAGATTTCCTGGCTTCCGTGGCTTCTGGGCAGCATATTCGGGGGAGCCTGCTGCCCAGGCGTAGTGACCGAGACGGTGGGCGCGTGCGTTCCGACGCAACTAGAGGTGTAGTTGACCGACGAGATAGGACATCTCTAAGGTGCCAGGAAGGAACAACGTGGTGATTTAGTCACTGTGTGTCCAACATAACCCGTTTCTGCCCCCGCGAGGACAGGTATGCATAGGCATTCCCCCAGGGTAAAAACAAGGATCTCTTTAACTACACTCTTTTTATGCTGTTTTGTATATGCTATAAATTTCCAGAAATAGACTTGAAAATAAAACATAAAAAAATGTAATTAAATTTAAGTCGTGCTTTGAACGATAATCAACTTGAACATGATTATTTGACTAGTTAGTCTGATAAGTGTCTATAGATGCTTTTAGATGATTTTACAGGCAGGATAACAATTATTAACAAACGTTCCGTCTCATATCGCCTACAAAAGGACGTCAGCAGAGATCTAAGCCTTAATTTCCAACCACACGGTAAGGCTTCAAATCAATTCCCACAATACATTTACCGAGTGTCCGCATCCCATAGTACAAAGAGAGCCCGCACATAACAGCGTCAGGTGCGCTTAACAGATTCACGCAATAGAATGAGCTTAACGGCCATGCTAGTACATAATAGATAATAGACAAGTAATGAACGAGATGATATACGATCGATATTGAATTAATGCACTCATAACAAAATTAATGCAATCACCACAAAGGTCTATATAAAATTTAAATTTCTATGTTGAAAATTACATTTACACTTAACTTAGCGACTTCCTTATAAATAAGTGTATATAAGGAATATATAGAATATATAATAAGTGTATATAGTGGCACTCTGGTGTAAATAAAACTTGTGTGTCATGCATTTTTAAGCCTTACAATTTCATTGGTAGTAAATATCTAAAGTTTGCTTGCTATTGTCAGATATGGTTAAAGATACGAATCCAGGCGTAACTATGTTTTACTCAACTGCACGCTGGCGCAAATTAGGATTACCATCCTTAGTACTGACCTAGTTGGTTGCTGTCAATAAAATTTACCTACCTTCTATAAAAACAATTGAACCACCAGCATATTAAAATTAAAAAACTTTAGTTAAATTGTAGGTATTGTAATTTAACAACAGAAATTAGTACCAATAAGAATGATTCGATCCAATCTATGGGGTTTATCCCATCCCTTAAAGAGGATTAAAAAAAATACGCCTAATATGTTCACATAATTGCAGTTTATAAAACAAATATAATCTTAACTAAAAATATCTATAACAACGGAGTAAATGTGATGATGCTCAATGCGTAATGGTCAGTGATCCTAACTATTAAAGGATAAGGTTTAGACATGATCGATTTACCACAAGTAGGGTTGGGCTTAATTTGGAGCTTATATTTTTTTAAATTTTGTAACCTCCTCATTGATCAATTTCATATTTTCTTTTATATATTGTCACATTTTCAATTTTTTTTATAATATTCATAGTGATATTTTTTATTTCAAAAAACATGTACAAAAATAAAAACTATATACAACAACACTATTAGAACTTTTATTATGACTTTATAGCATTTATTTCACATTTTAAATTTCCGGCGTTTCAAACACTTTCCAGCCGCCGTGTATAGCCACATATAAAAGATACAGTACAAAAAGGTTTTACATAAATGTATATTTAGAATTGTTTCTAATTAATCAACGATTGTACCTACATTTTAATGAACATTTTAAATGTTAATCATTGGTAAAAAATCATAAAATAAACCCAACTAATTTCAAGAAATAAAGTCTCAAAGCAAGTGAACGCTTTTAAAAATATGTCCATTTTATGATAATAAAGTTTTATGAAAAGCTTTTTTAAACATAATTTATCTTTAAAACATTTAAGTAATTTGAATTGCGGCAGAAGTGGGGACAATGTCGTGAGAAGGCATGTTGTTATCCACTTATGTTTTCTATATTATAAAATAGAACATAAAAAGCAGATCTACATACTGGTAATAATTAAAAGTTAATCTTCTTAGAGTATTCTATAGTAACAATTCTAATGAACTTGTATTCGAATGTGTAAACTTCGTTTAGTCTTACAAAGCTAGTGAAATAGGTAGAGAATAAATCCATTTATATTATATTATGATTATCTATAATTGTTATAGAAGATAAAAACTGCAATTCATGTATTAAAAATGACTATCTTAGAAGTTATAAGCAATTAATATTTCATAGGCGGATATTTGGCCGTACGTTGTCGAGGTCATCGAACAGCTATAAATCACCGCTTCGTTATGATTTTGGACATAATTTTTTATTAAAATTTACTTGTTTTTTACATTTATACATTTCATTCGTATCTATCCTGAGGACCTTAATATATTCTTACAACCATTCAACCCACACATGCAAAATTTATGAGTCTTGTATAGACTTTTATGGAATAATGCAAAAGTTACGATAAACAAAAGCAAAGCTGTAATTGTTTCCCAACATAAAAGAAATTGTGTAATCTATAATAAATTATTGATTTTATTTTTAGTTAAATTTTATAGTTATTATTACGAAAAAGATCACTTACATCGGTTATATTTAGTTAGGGGTTACTTTTATGTAATTATTTATAAAGTAATTATTTTCAAAAATTATATATTATTCATTAAGCTTAACATTATAACAAGTAAAATTTTAACAAGAAAATATGACCGACTTCTAACAGCGTATAACTATTTTACGCAATTTAAACAGGTAACACCATGTATCCGTTCGAAATTGCGTTGCGTTTTGTTGTTTAAATTGAATTGCCTTAAATAAGTTCTGAATGTGCCTGATTGCATTATTCTCAAAACAAATATTTATATATTTGCTTTCCTGGATTTAATTGTAGACCATTTCAAGTAGCACAATTATGTAGCCCATAGTTTATGTCTATCTTTACAGTTTTGGCAGCTTTGTAATTTAATAGCAAGAGGTTGTTATTTGTGCTTTTTTATTTCTGAAATATGTATGAAACTATTAATTCAAAATATTAAAAAAAATGGATCAATAGAAGCTAATAAATATCATTTAAAATAAGAATAATCAAAATCATTCTAAAGCGGATCAGCGAGGTGACATATATCTTAAAAAAACATAGCTCCGAATTGAGTAGCCTCCTTCTTTTGGGAAGTCGATCACAAACTTGATTCAAATCATAAAGTTATATAAAAATGGCATAATACTGTAAACTGTATTCACATTAAATAATCAATTACAAAAAAGTAGTATTTATAAGCTAACTAGCAAATATATTTATTGCATAAAATTATCATTTAATACTTATAGTTCTATTTACTTTATTGTTAAATAGGAAATGAAAAATCTTTTCCATCGTGATAGATTACGAACGCGTCTACGTTAGGAAAATGAAAAAGAATTCGATTGGTCTGGTGCTTGAGGAAATCATATCTACGATACTTATTTTTTATACTGATTTCCCCTTAGTTTTTCATGGAAATTATAGCAATTATTAATGGAAAAGCTGTAACATGACAACTTTTATTTCTTTACATTTTTAATGATTTTAGTGTTTTTTTTTTTTTTTTTCTTTGAGTTCGGTATTGCAGTAGTTTTTTATTTTTCATATTTTGAGCATATTCCATATGCATCATACATTTTTACTTACATATGGAAGTTATTACACTTAAACAACGTATAATAAATACTAAAGGTATAGAAAATATAATTTTTTATAAAATTTACTTTTTTATGGCATACGCAAGCAGACCAGCAGTCGGACACCTGACATTCGCAATGACAATACAAGTGGTACGCCAACGCGCTGCCTACCGTGAGACATAGGGTGTTAAGTCTCGCTTACCCAGTAAATACGCTGGTTACGGTGCCCTTCAAACCGGAACACGGCTGTGTTTTGCACACTACTGCTTCGCGGCAGAAATAGGCGCGCGGTGGTACCCATCCAGATGGTAACCTGTAAAAAGAGGACCTACCACCGGTAACTAAAGGAAAATAACTGACATGTTTAAAGTACTACTTACGTTGTTCATATTTTAGACTTATACTATATTTACCTAAGAATTTTACTAACTTAACAAACAACAATCGCTGCTTGAAATTTACTAATTAATTTAGAACAAAGAAGCGTCGAGTTCATCAGACTTGTTTGGAGTACCTGCAATAAATTGCAATTAGGAAAACAGTTGTTGTCTTGTTATCGGATTTACTGCTCTCAAGGATCTCTTCATCGTAGACATACTTGGCTTGTTGTAACAGCAGCTATTTTAGTAACATAATTTGACATTTTAAAATAAAATCACAACATAATGATTAATATACAACATCCTAAATCGTGCTTAATAAAACCTTATATATATAAAAATATTAGTTTTAAGTCGGAATGAAAAAAAAACTAATAAGCGTTGTCGTTAAAAAAGTTTTCTTAAAGAAAACAAATATCCTCATTGCTCATTGACCCACATTTTTAATAAAATTAAGGTGTAGTTATTAAAATTATATGGAATAGAGCAGCAAAAACTTGTCAGCAGTTTATCAGTAACATCATAAATTTTCTCTAGTATTGGCACTGCCGTAAGAATCTGAAGTTTTAAATTTGATACCTGCAGGAAACATCTATGCACGTGCAATTGTTATTGTAGAAAATATGGCATGCTACCTATTTTGTCTGAAAAGAATGACCCACGAACTATACAGGCAAGTGAATCTGTTTCGGTTGTCAAAATCATCTTACGTCCTGACTTTGTGTAAAAACTTTTGTATAGGTAATATATAACGCTGGATTATAAGCTGGATTAAATATGAAACAGAATGAAAATGGTGGAAGAAAAATACTACTATAGTTATCACAAATCTTCGTTCTAGTAATATAAACGTACAAATAAGATTATTATAGGTTTGA
Organism: Lamproptera curius; assembly: GCA_029286875.1. Taxonomy (NCBI): domain Eukaryota; kingdom Metazoa; phylum Arthropoda; class Insecta; order Lepidoptera; family Papilionidae; genus Lamproptera; species Lamproptera curius. The sequence continues at coordinate 254,410 of JAGSMT010000154.1, forward strand.
TACAGAAACTTCAAATGGGACAACAGTTACGAAGCCTTTATTTATTTGATTATGTTATTATCATTATTAGCTACTGATTTTTAATAGATTTACTAAAGAACTAAATAAATACTTTTATACTATAAGTGATTAATGCGGTTGGTATGACGTCATTATACAGATAGAAAGATAATTTAGATCACCGTGTTATGTGTCCCAAACAGACTCTTGTCATACCCACCGCTCATCGTTTGCAGTAGAAATGTATAATTTGCATCAGTACAGTTGACATATTAGAGTTGTTTATCATGCAATTGAATAATTTTAATATCGCTAATAAGCTTTAATTGTATAATTTAGAAATAATCGAAGTAAAATTAATATAACCTATTATATAACTGAAAACTATTAATACTGCCGTTATTGTATGACGTGAAGTAATTAACGACCGTTATATTATTGTTTCTACAGATTTCACATATTAAATATCACTGCAATCAAACGGCCGGCTTCAGTTCAGAAATAATACTATTAACACAAACTAGATCATGAAGAACTTTAAATAGTTAATAAATAATGGTAGGAAACATTAATGAAATCTATCTTAAGTCTGTTTAGTATCAATCGTCCAAATTTTATGTCACATATTCAAGTTTAATAAAATATTTATATCTAGAAATCCATCCGTCAGGATGACATGTAATGTAGTGAGTCCACACCAACCCATTGGTAACAATGATGATAATCAAAAACTCTTGGAGAAGTGTAGCTTGAGAAGTCTGTATGTCAGAGTTGATTAATAAGATCTGATGATTATAATGATGTTATCTAATCATATCTGTATGTATAGGACATGTCTGAAAAAAATACTGCGCTTTTCATTTACAGATACATGTTAGTAGATAATTAACACCACCACAGGCATATTACAGGAGCTCAAATGTCGTCCTGAGGAAGACTAGTAATTGAAGGAATGCCTCGTCAGAAATACATGCGACAAGTCGTCCAAGTGCTTCGTTCGGAAGTGGTGGAGAACGCACGGAAGAACATGGTTGCAGACATCAAGATGCACCAGTATAAGTCAACAAAGTAGAATAAAAGTTTACTAAGTTGATTGATGAATGCTGCTCTTCATTAATCATGTGTCTGGAATGTACGACTAGTAATTAAGCAAGAATATATATGCTTGGCATAATTAAGTATCTAACTTTAATCGTTAGTGTTAAGTCCTTGTGAGATTAATTAGTACATTCTAAGTGATTACGTATAAACTTAAAGACAATCAGATCCCTGATGTTATCGAGTTTTAATTTCATGTATTTATTGCATTACCCTCACGCGTATAATCTGAGAAGTGTTTAGCCAACGTTAATAACTGTTCTAGTGAATGCAATTAGAAGCTAAAACAAATACTGTGTTAACGCTCATGACCGAAGCGAATTGCAGTACTTAAAAGTGACAAAGAATCAAGCATATAATCAGAACTGTTCTCGGATGCTAAATCAACTGATTTTGCTATCGAACAAAGTACGTTCATGTTGATAACTTCAGATACAGTAAAAGCGTCTTAATCGTACAAATAAAAATTTGAATTATACTTCAATATATAACTACCAAGTGACACCTTAATTATTTCGTATAGACAAATATCGTGTTTGCTTTTAACCATAATGTCAAAGATCAGTCAATCCTAAAGCCAAAAATCAGATACAATATTATTATATAAACAACTAAGAATTTAACATGCTTTAGTAATTAGAGGCATTTAAATAACTCGTTCTTGTATTATTCTTGATACAAGAATTAAGCTCTAAGTGATCGATCAAAATTACAGCTGCTGCTTACGGATGTATTTTCTTCTGAATGCATATTCTTCATAATCTGCTCCAAACTTCTTTAATGGTTGTTCTGCTCATATAAGTTTAAGAAAATATCCTTACTATTAATGTAATTCTACTTGATCAAATGCAGTACCATATATCTTAGAAAGTTTCAGAATGCATGTATAATAGTTCTTATGTGTTATTAACAATTTTTTCTGATATCAATTTAGAAATAGAAAACTTCGAAAATACTAAGATTAAAACGTTTTGACCTATGGTAATTGCAGATTCTACCTAAGATAGACTAAATAGGAGAGCTATCATCGAACCAAATTACTTAGCATAACTATAGTATAAAGGAGTTCATTAAGATTCTGATATGAAAGATGTTAGAACCAAGTGAAATATCTGTTCCAAATGTAAATACATACTTATAATACTTTAAATCCTATGACGCAGTTAAAGAGCTTAAGACATAATAGGAAGTTTGAAGTACGTGAATATCTATATAAATAGGACTCCTTGAATAAATACAGGAATAACTAGCTATGCGTCATTATCTAAACTTAAACGATAAAACTTTTGGATATCTCATTTGAAATATTACAAATTATAGCTTTAATACCAGGTTGAAATCGTCAATGTAAGCCAATAGCTTTCGGACATATCGGGGAGCTGTTCTCACTCTTGACGAAGACAGGCCATGAGGTTCCATTCGTCCTGATGTTACATATTCAATCTGCTTTAAATCTTTTGGTATCTTTATCGATTTGCAATATATTATCTTTCATAAATTAATACAGTGAATCAGAAAGAATAAAACAATAACAGTGATTAATTTATTATTATGGGCCAAACCAATTAAAATTGACAGAACTGAACATTGATTTGTGTTGGACTCGGAGTTTGAAAAATATTAATTACTCAAGCATATTTATTTATCTCATTTACTTGTAATTGCCCGAACAGAAAATAATATTGGAAATCCATTGAGAGCGAAGCTGTAGTGTAGAATCTTAGTGAAAGAAAGAAAAATCAAAATCTGTTCAGAAATTTTATTTAAAATGAAAAATATATCAAATACAATTACATCCATTATAAATACACTTATAAGTTAGGACAAGTTTTTATCATAACTTTTTGAGACCAGCAGGCAAGCCATAATGCTTTTTAAAATTATAAATTGCCACATTTGTAGAATAAGCGTTGTGAGTTAGACAGTTTTTACAACATATGGTGGCATTAAAAGTCCAACAGTAATACGTGCCTGTTATAATCTTTATCTAATTTGTATTTTATAATGCGAAAAATTCATTTTTAAATCGCTTAATATTTGTATTTCATGTTTATACTATCCTGTGCGGTGAGTTGTTCAATTTCCTATTTATTGTTGGAACTTCTATTATATCCAGGCAATTAATTCAACATCGACAATAGAAAACTTCCGAGATTTAATGCATTGTGCTCCGCTTTCCGTTCTCGTTTTCTTTAGCTCGTTTATTAATCGATGTCTTCTATTAGCATGTATGTATTGTACATTGAAATATGCCTCTTAACTATTCTTTATACATTATTCAAAAATGTCTTTACTAATCTGAAAATCATTGCAACCATATCAAAACATTTAATGGATTTTGTTTTAATTAAGAATTAGGTTTTAAATATTTAACTCTTTTGCATAAAAGACTTCATAAAACAAAGTGAAAGTTAAAATTTAAGAAAAAATAAAATTAGAAAATAAAAATAAATAGTTAAAATCTTTGATCCAGTTAAGTACCAAAAATAGTAAAACGAGCCTTATTTTGAGCTTACATCTTTTTAAATAATTAGGTTTACGACTCAATGGGTGACTGAATTAAAAAGCGAGCTTACTTTTAGCTGTTACTTGAAAAATTGTGTTTATAAAAGGGATGCCATTCACTTTCATAACATAATGATTTTAACAAGAGAGTTTAACAAAAAGATAATATGATGATTATTCAATATTTTTATGAATTTTAGGATACTCGTTTTCACTGTATTGAGTTTCACAGTTTCGAACTTTAAATGCATTAATTGCAATAAAAAGCATAGATTACGATTTTTAAGTGACTAAATTAACTAAGTTCTAAATCGACTTATATTTTTGTGACAAAAAATCTATTACTATTAGTAATCTGCATAAGTAAACAAAAAACGGCAATAACAAAAAGTGTTGCTCCTCACGATTTAAACACATAACACTAACGATCCTTTAACATTGTCGTATAAATAAAAAAACAATTTTAATAATTTTAACTAAAAGTCAGAAAGTCTTCATATTATGCGATTAAATAATTTTTGAAGTTATATTCTTTAGCGTTATGAAAAAATGATGAGAGGAAATTTTAAGATGCGCGCACCTAATTTCATGTATTTACTTGCGATTACCCTCTAACACCGTTATAATTCGAGACAGTGTTTAGACAAGGTGAATAACTTTCTAAATGAATTTAAATAATAAACAAATAAATAACTGTGTTAAACTTGCCATTAGGAGCAATATGTGCTTATAAATGTTAAAGAATCAAGTACATATAAACAAACGTTTCGATCGTAATCAATGATTTTTTGTATCCGAAAAAAGTAAGTTAATTTTTTTGATAACTCTAGATAAAATAAAATGAAATTTATGTTCAATAAAATTTAGGAATTTAATTAAAAAACTTTACCATACACTTCTTATTATGCTTTTCTTCTATGACAAATATCGTTGCATTAAGCTTTCTATTATAATAGGTCGAAAGATCGTACGCAAATTTGTACAACTGCAAAATACCAGTATGAATTATTATAAAAGAATAAGCTAATTTAAAAAAAATGCTTTAAAATTACGAGGCATTCAAAACTGTTCTTGTATACTTCTGGATACTAAGATATTAAAGCGCTATAAAGGATGATACCTAAAAGTATACAATTTTGCCAAAATTACATTTTTCTACGCCAAGCGCATATTCTGCTGCGTAATTTGGTTCAGCTCTAATTCTTGCTTGCTCTATATTAGTTGTTGTGAAAATATGCCTTAGTTATATGTAATTTACTTTAATAAAGTATAATAATAATACTTTAAGAAAGTTTAAAAAAATGTACTTTTAGTTTTTATGTGCTATTAACTAATTTTTTTTTATCAATTATACAAACTAGAAAATTCTTCAAAGTAGCGATTAACGTTAACTCTTTTTGTCTCTTATGGTCAATGAAGATTTCTTACAGCAGTACAAATTAGACATAAATAGGATGGAGCCTATGTCATCAACAAATTTCCATAGATAACTATAGAGCTTATAAAGGCAGTTCATTAAATATTGATAAGAATAATGTTATGTTAGATAGAACTATCTGTTCCAATGTGGAAAGGTAGATAATATCTATTTACATCTTAACATCTAACCAGTCTTACAAGAGCTTAAGAACTGATTATAAGAAGGAAGTTTAGAAGAGTAACTATAAAAAGGGATCTATTAGAGAGCAAGGACTTTAATAAATACAGAATAATAGTATTTGCTAGTATTATTATCAAACTATTAAATGATAAAACCTTTCGTGAGAACTTCATTTAAAATTGGTACTACTTATAGCTAAACTCACGTGAAATCGGTACAAGTGCCAACTAGTTTCGGACATATCGGGGGTCTCTCATCGGACTCGTGTGCGAGATAGGAAGTGACCATGAAGTTATTCCATTCGTCCTGATGATACATATTTCAAATCTGCTTTTAAAATCTCTCTTTGGTTACTGTATTGATTTAATATATTAATATTTAATAAATCAATACAGGAATCAAAGAAAAAAAAATCAATACAGTGATTAATTATAATGATTACTGTGGCTCAAACCAAAAATTATTACAGCACTGATTTTTTTGTTTCGCGGTTTAAGAAGTGTTAATTTCACTAAATATTTTTTTACATTACCTTACACTGCGAGCATTGCCTACCGAACAGAAAATAATATTGGAAATCCATTGAGAGCGAAGCTGTGGTGTAGAATCTTAGTGAAAGAAAGAAAAATCAAAATCTGTTCAGAAATTTTATTTAAAATGAAAAATATATCAAATACAATTACATCCATTATAAATACACTTATAAGTTAGGACAAGTTTTTATCATAACTTTTTGAGACCAGGCAAGCCATAATGCTTTTTAAAATTATAATTGCCACATTTGTAGAATAAACGTTGTGAGTTAGACAGTTTTACAATATGGTGACATTAAAAGTCCAACAGTAATACGTGCCTGTTATAATCTTTATCTAATTTGTATTTTATAATGAGAAAATTCATTTTAAATCGCTTAATATTTGTATTTCGTGTTTATACTATCCCGTGCGGTGAGTTGTCAATTTCCTATTTATTGTTGGAACTTCTATTATATCCAGGCAATTAATTCAACATCGACAATAGAAAACTTCCGAGATTTAATGCATTGTGCTCGCTTTCCGTTCTCGTTTCTTTAGCTCGTTTATTAATCGATGTCTTCTATTAGCATGTATGTATTGTACATTGAAATATGCCTCTAACTATTCTTTATACATTATTCAAAAATTCTTTACTAATCTGAAAATCATTGCAACCATATCAAAACATTTAATGGATTTTGTTTTAATTAAGAATTAGATTTTAAATATTTAACTCTTTTGCATAAAAGACTTCATAAAAGAAAGTGAAAGTTAAAATTTAAGATAAAAAAATAAAATTAGAAAATAAAATAAACAGTTAAAATCTTTGATCCAGTTAAGTACCAAAAATAGTAAAACGAGCCTTATTTTGAGCTTACATCTTTTTAAATCATTAGGTTTACGACTCAATGGGTGACTGAATTAAAAAGCGAGCTGACTTTTAGCTGTTACTTGAAAAATTGTGTTTACAAAAGTGATGGCATTCACTTTCATATTATAATGATTTTAACAAGAGAGTTTAACAAAAAGATAATATGATGATTATTCAATATTTTTATGAATTTTAGGATACTCGTTTTCACTGTACTGAGTTTCACAGTTTCGAACTTTAAATGCATTAATTGCAATAAAAAGCATAGATTACGATTTTTAAGTGACTAAATTAACTAAGTTCTAAATCGACTTATATTTTTGTGACAAAAAATCTATTACTATTAGTAAACAAAAAACGGCAATAACAAAAAGTGTTGCTCCTCACGATTTAAACACATAACACTAATGATCCTTTAATATTGTTGCATAATAATAAAAAAACAATTTTTAATAATTTTAACTGAAATTCATAAAGTTTTCATATTATGCGATGAAATAATTTTTGAAGTTATACTTCTTTAGGCGCGTTATGAAAAATGATGATGAGCGAAATTTTAAGATGCGCGCACCTGTGACACAAAATTAACAGTTTATAATGAAAACGGTGAGATGGACCTTATTACATAGTGATAAGGTTGATTTTATGTAGTGATAATGGAGTTGTCGTTTTTATTTGCAATAGTTGTTGCATAATGAGTTAGGATTAAGGATTGTTTTGTTATATATATATATATATATATATTATTATCAATAATATATTTTATATTATTTAAATTTATATTAAATATATTATTATATAAATATATTAATTTTGTAACGATGCCAAAAGTATAACTTCTCACGCGCTACATAAGTACACGCACCCATTTTTTGTGACTTTCGTTGCATTGGCGTATTGACTTTGGCAGAAAGGATCTTCCTGCGCACCTCATTAGTGCAGTTTAATACATCGTCTGCAGCGCTCTCCGTAACATTATGCAAACGCTTTTATATTGCAGTATTTTCAGAACATAACCCGTGGTGGCTCTTGCATATATTAACAAAGGTGGGAGTTAAGTTTTTTAAAGACGCTCATAACAATGGTTTTTTTTTAATTTCGAAATATTGTTTCGGGTTTCAGTAAGTCTCTTTGTTTATTCAACTAAAACAATTACATCCTTCTGCATTATTTTTATTGAAGTAGCATGTTTTTGAAAAAGACACGTACTTATTGTAAATGGTTTTAATAACAATTATGAAATGTTAAAATACGAATAAACCATACAGACATGGTTTTATTTGGTTGGAAGAGGATTACTTAGAGTTTATCCAAATATATTATAAAAAGTAAATTGTAATAACCAATTAAATTTGTAGCACTACGTACAGTTTTACATCCGCGTGACCTAGATGTAACCATAAGATATACATTATACATATAGCACCGTATCAGTGTCCGGAACAGATTCATGTCTTAGTTAACATTTATTGATTGCGGTGGAAGTAGATAATTTGTGCTAAGATAGTGCGGATCGCTTTGTTTATCGCATTTTAAAACAATTATTATCGTTTATTTCATTATGTTAAAATATTCTCTATATTTTTTATAACAATCCTAGTGTAAAAACAATGCTAATATTACCTCAACTAATATACAAAAATATGATGATGATATAAATTATAATATATATAAATCTCGTGTCACGTTGTTTGTCCGCGATGGACTTCTAAACTACTTAACCGATTTTAAAATATAGTTGCCCACCATGTGCAGTTTAATCCAATTTAAAATATAGAATATCTAAAATCCTAGCTATTGTATCTTTTAATTTATAATCGCAATTATATTTTATAACAATTTATTAATCTGAAAAATGTTAGCTACAAAACGACTGTGACAGTTGGCGATTGATTGCGTTGTGTGTGTCAATAGATGGCGCGGCGTAATAGTATAAACTCTTCGTTGATAATAGGAGAATTATGACAATAAAAAGTAATTGCTAATATTAATTAATTTTGGTCAGTAATTTTTTTTAAATTTTTATCTATTCTTGATTACAAGAATGCAATTTCGTAACGCCGTTATTTTATACCGAGCCATCAATTGAAAAAAAGTAACGAATAAAATAGCTTCCTAACATGCGCCATCAACATAAAATTTAAAAATTGGAAATTAATTTCTACAGAGCAAAATTAATAAAAGTGATGTTGTTTCATATATAAAGGAGATATCTTCCACCATGAAAGTAAAACATTAAGATTATGTTTTTGGTGGTGGTGCAAATGGAGCACCACCACCAATACACACCACAATAACATATTATTGTGCCTATTGTAAAAACAATAGGCACAATAATATGTTATTTAACCGACAGTTTGTTTTCTTTTAACAACTTTTAGTAAATTAAATAAAAATTATAATGATTTTATTGATTAACGAAACCAATCGAATCGGAAATATAAAATAAAAAGTATTGTATAATAATACCTACATTTTTATACAATACTTTTTATTTACCATATATATCAAAAAATAAACCAATTTCAAAACCTTGCTGTTTAAATTAAATTTACGATACATGACATTAATTTCTTATTAAAAATGCAGGCTACTGACGACTTTAATGAGCAACCCTTTTTTGCGTCGAAAAATATGCCTGCCCGGGGCGAGAGCGTATGAAGTTGCACTCGCACTGGCTAAAGGCATGTTGTTCCTTTCTAGTGCTTTAGGGTTCATAGGAACGCTTCGGCAATATTTTGCGACCCCACCAGCGCTGGCCACCGAAGCAGCCCCATCTCGGCTCCACGGCCATCTGTACCTCTGGGCGCATTTATTAATAAATATTGTACAGTACAAATAGTTCGTCGGCAGATTTAATGACATAGCAATTTGCAAATGTTTATTTGGGTCCTAAGTAAAGAGTATATGAAAGAATTAAATAACATGTTACATAACACATGTTACATTATTGGGTACTCAACAGTTTATAATCACTAATACTATAAAGAGTATAGTAATTTGTGTTCGTTCATGTTTGTAAAAAATAAAGTAAAGTGTGTTTAGTTAAAATATTTGTGTTATTTATAGAAAGCTATAATATCCTTAAGTAACATAGGCTACTTTTTTCCCCGGAACAATCCATATGCAAATCTAAAAATAAAAGCAGTAGGGCCATGGATGGACTGCTAATTTACTGTAAAAGTAAAATTTTAATAAAAAAATATGACCGCCTTAAGACAGTAAATAACCATTTTGCGCAATATAAGCGGATAACAACGCGTTCTTTGCATGATGCTGCAGCGCGATTTCTGCCACCGCATTTAAATTTTCTGATATCTTTTAAGACATTCATCTCATAAAAATGTCTTCTATGACACATTTTATTTTTATAGATTGAAGAATTTATCAATCCAATTTGTTTATGTGATCATAAACTATGTATTATTTTACATGAGGTTACGCCCATTTGTAAATTTTTATAACAATTTTAACATTTTACATTAACTTTTTATAACAATTTTAAAATTACTATTAAGGGTTATTCTTAAAACATTGATATCACCATCACCATCAGCCTGTGTTAGTCCACAGCTGGGCATAGGCGTCCCCTAAGGCACGCTGGTCCAAAGCGGGTTGGTGGGTGGATCGACTTTTTACATGCCCATCCGACGCATGGATGGACGCATCTTCCTTTTCAGACAATTGGGTGTTCGGCCCAAATTGCCCAAACCAACTAGGAAGCAACACTGAAAATATGTTGAGTCGCACACGCCCTTACCACTAGGCTACGGAGGCAGTTAAACATAGATATATGCTTAATATGTTATGTTATTTATTATATACATAATTTTTATTATCAACGGTCATGTTATAACTTTTGCATTGTATTCGCGGGCCTCTTCTCTCCGGGTGTGTTGGGACACCCGGACCGTCGCTTTACGTGCCGGAGCAAACAGCACATCAATCCCTCTTGAATCCTTCTCTGGGTGGTGGACACCCTCTTGTCGGCCGCCCAGGGGGGAAGGTTGCGCCCGTACGCCACTCTTCAGCGCCCTGGACTTCTTCTGTAGATAGCTTTTAAGCCTCCCTGTCCTTTTGCGCGGCTTCCTTCCGGGCTATCATATCCTCGTAGAACGCAAGGACAGCGCCCCACGACCTTTCGCCCTCTAACATCCTGTGCACTACAACAGGAAGCGAAAGGTCGTGTCCCACGACATTACGCAGCTCTCGGCGTCCTCAACCCAGGCTGGGCACTCCTCCAGCGCGTGCTGGGCCGTCTCCTCCGCACATACGCCACAATGGTAGCACTCCTCGGTAGGCTCCTACCGACTCTACCGTCCCTACCACGCGGAATGTTAGTTAGCCGTGTCCTCTCCTCCTCTTTTACGATCATAAGATTGGTTGTTGGATAATGCCTAAGACATTAAGCTCACCTATGTTACATGTTAACATTGCGCAAAAGTTTTAACAGAAATATAAAATGAATAAACATGCCCTCGCTCTTTTGGGCTTAATTGTAGTTGAATATAAGTAGTAAAAATATGAAGAACATAGTTTTAGTTTATTTCTTATCGTTGCGCCAGAGTTTACAATGTAATGGGGTTTTGATTTTCGACGCCAGAATTTTGCAAATTTCTTAACTATGCATTAGAATACATTTGACAAAATTATTTTAAAATGACTAACATGACAGCATTAGAATACCATTATAAAGAATGATGTTGGAGCAAAGGAGGGTAACTTCTTATGTGACGTCAAAAGGTTAGTTACTATTAGAAATGAATAATTTGAGCACATAGAGCATGAACTTTTATTCGTTTCATTTATTAAATACCCCAGTAAAACTTTACAAAACCTAGTGATTACAAGTACAAGGTACAAAGTAAAATAAAATAATCATTTTAGAACGTAGTAATTAAGTTACTATAAATAATAATATAAATTATTTACTATAAACGCTTATATTACAGACACACCAATATAAGCATTATTTAATTTAATTTTATATGTAAATGCTATTGTATTATTTTTAATATATTAACAAAATTACAAAAACCTGCAGCCATTTAACCACAATACTGTTAAAATAATATATTACTTAAATATTACTACTGTACATTACAATTAATTTCAAAATTATGTGGAAAGTAATATTAATAAAATAAATTCCATTATTATATGGAGACCATAGATAAATAATAGTACCCAAGATAAGTATTGATTCATGATAAAGATTTACGACGTCAAAAACACTGCAAAAGGAAAAAAGTTTTAATATTTAACTAAATTTTTTTTTACAACTGCTTTATTTTATATATACCATTAATTTAATATACATAAGCGTATAAAGTACAGCGTTGAATAAACTAGTTTAAGATATTAAGAGGCTAAAAGGGGGACACAATACATTCAAAGTTGAGAATTTTCTATTGTCGATGTTAAATTAATTGCTTCGGTATAACAGCACTTTTAACAATACGCAGGGAATTGAGTAGTCCGCCATACAAGACCATATAAATATCGTTAGTCAGTAAAAATTTCAAAAAAAATTTATGATAGTTTTTCTGAACGAATTGCCACTTCATTTTTATCACAAACTAATCAAAGATTGAAAAAAAATAGCACTTACTTTTTTATAAAAATGGACTTATTTTTCTTTATTAAATAAATACATATGTACAAACACCTAGATACGAGGAAAACACTATGTTCATCCCACACATAGTATTTTTCCCTCATGGGTATCGAACCCACACCGTTTGGTGTAGCAGTCAGGCTCGTTACTCTTACTAACCAGAGCGCAAAGTGGATAATAGTTTTTCATCGGTCTGTTTTAATTATATCTTATATAAAATATTTTTTTTATTAATACGTCAGTAAGTTTTTGTTAATTACAATAAAAAATAGGTTATTGATGTTGCCTAGATTATTTACGGCGAAAATCTAATCCAAAAAATTAGATGCAATGAAAGAACGGTCCAATAATGCCAATATTTTCCAAAGAAACAAAAATAACTTTACGAGCTTGCATAACAATTAGCGATATATTGTCGAAGTAGAAAGTTTTTTTTAATTATCTTTAATCATTCATTACATTTTAAAGGGGTTTCCAAATTTAATTTAATTAAAAATAATTTTTCTTTATTAAAAAAAAATATATAAAACCACCGATCATAAAATGTTAAAACAAAGTATTACACAAACAACAAACTCTATACGCCATGTCCGTTGACAGCTGTACAACATTAAGCTTTAAAACGCTGAGCTTTTATTAAAAGCTGAGCGCTTTAAAGCCTTGCCCGATGTCATTACTTGCGTCAATGTATTAAAAATTGTAGTATTTTACTGCACTTTTAAACCTTTTAGCTTAGTTTAATGCTGCTCTCTTCTATTGCTGATTGTCAGGTAATGAGAAATCAGGCAATCTATATTACTACTCAGGCCATACATATTTACTGACTACTCTTTGTAATCATATAAATAAATAATAATTATTAAATACTTTCCAGAAGTAAACAAGTGAGTATTTTTTTTCCTTCATCATCATCATCATCAGCCTGTGTGTGACATAGGCCTCCCCTAATACACCCCTAACCTTAGGGGGATTTGGACTGTAACCCACCACGCTGGTCCAATGCGGGTTGGTGGGTGGACCGACTGTTTACATGCCCATCCGACGCGTGGATCATCTTACTTTTCAGACAATTGGGTGATCGGCCCAAATCGCCCTAACCATATAGGAAACAACAATGAAAATTTGTTGCGTCCCCGCAGGATTCGAACCCACGACCACCGGTTTCTAAAGCACACGCCCATACCACTAGGCTACGGAGGCAGTTTTTTTCCTTACATTATAATATTGATAGCGTTAATAACATACTTACTGGTGAGCGATACACCTGGCCCGTAAAAATTCAATGTAAGACGCTATGAGTCTGTTTCCTGTACATGGGACATGGAATTTTGGTTCTCGTATACCTATAAATAACTTAAAATACAAAAAACAGAATTTATATTGCTGAAGTTTAAGAAAAATATAAATTTACAGACTTTTTTTTAAATTTAATGTAATGTAAAGAAAAGTGCCAGTGTAATGAAATCCAAATATGGAAAAGACATGTATTGTTTTCTGATTAATGGAAAACTAGCTGTTACTCGCGACTTCGCCGAATAGAAATAATGTTCACAGGGTGTATTAAAATATTCTGTTTGGTATAATATAAATAAGGTTTTAGTATTGTATGTGCCTATCATGAGACACAAAATTATATGGCTTTTACTTTGACGATGACTGATTTCTATTCAAAATTTCATCCCTATTTTAACTCTTTATTTTTAACCTATGTCCTTTTTGAAATCTGTTCTCAGTATGTACCAAATTTCATCTAAATCGGTTTAGTTGTTTAGACAGTAAAGATGGACAGACAGACAGACAGAGTTACTTTCACGTTTATAATATTAGCATGGGCTATATTGATATTTGAGATGGGTCATACACCAGTAAGGTATCTATTGATTCGTCGTTTATCTTCATCATCATCATCACCCTGTGTTAGTCCATTGCTGGATAAAGGCCTCCCCTAATGATGATAGTTAAAACTTAATCTTAATAATGACACATAATAGGTATAAAATATACATTTCTTTTGTTCAAACTAGCGTTTGCGTTTGGCGCAAGAGTTCGTTCTGTGCACCTCATTAGTGCAATTTAATGCAAAGTCTGCAGTGCTCTACGTAAATTATGCAAACGCTCGTATATTGCAATATTTTTAGCACAAAACCTGTGGTGGCGTCCTGCATATTTAAACAGAAGTGTCGGCAAGATGTGCATTTACTTGGTTTACCATCAAACGCTCTCTACTAAATTCTTAACAATGCCATTCACGTTAAAGTCAATTTGTTTATTTACTGTAACCGTTAAACATGCCGTAACCCTATTTAAATATCTTGTTATACACTCCATCGAAATTGGATCTGTTTCGTTTTTTATTTTTGAAAATGATTTTTAATTTTTGACTGATCAACTAATGTTAACCTTACCAACTAAAAAATGACAAATCTCTGGTGAATTTGAGTTCAACCCCTCCGACTTTTTAGCAAAATTATGTCCTACGGATGTTATTTTACATTTAATAAGATCATCATCAGTTTTGAATAGTACAAAAAAAATCATTTTAGGATTTTGTAAGCAGTTGCATGTGCAGTCTTCCGTAAGAATTCAATCTAATAACACTAATAAATTACACTCTCTTCACTACTCTTCCTAATAAAACCGGATAGTTTTCTTGGAGCAAATTGCAAATGTTAGTGATGATAAAAAAACTTTTAATATAGATTTAAGTGTTAAATTTTTTTGAATAACTTCTTTTAAGGCCTTTTTCGAGTGTCATTGAAAACTTTTACTTTAAGTCTGCTTTGGTACGGTACCCAAAGCGACCACCCAACTCACTCGGAGAGAGCAGTCCCTTAAAGGTCTAACGTCCCCATCCAAAGCAATATGATAAAGAAGCAAAAGTAGAGTTTTAGTAGGTATGCTAACCAATTCAACTTAGCCGGGAGACACTGCCACTCCTTTCATTTGATAGCTAAACTTCAAAGGGATTTCTAAAGTAGGACATAGGAAAAAAAACTTTATTATTTCTAATATTACGTAACGTTTTGATACTGACGTTAAATCTGATACAATTTTATTAATTAATACATTTTTAATATTCAAATCAAAGCTAGGAATTTGGGTTCATAAATGCGACATAAATTATCAGTGCATTTAACGTGTTTGGACCGCAAATTAAATTCCACTAAGCCACTGCAGAAACAAACTGATGCATTCAAATATAAGCATTTGTTTACAATTGTAAATATATTAACTGTTAACAAAAGCAGCAATGTATCATTAATTTCTAGTTAATATAAAATATGTTTATCCAATAACATTGAATATTTCACAGTAGGTTGTACCACTGACCGAAATCATTTATCTAATGTAAATTTCATAGAAAGTTCACAAACGAAGTACCGGCCAACAATTAGCAAAATTAAGAGCTATTCAACCAAAAGTTTGTTTTTGTTGACTAACTGGGGTTTCAGAAACAAAATTAAGACGACTCCAGTGATAAAAAACTACAAAATATAAAGAAATAGTTTATTTATGACTTCGTATTGAAAGTAATATAATTCCTATTTAACAAGTGAAGGTAAATTTTCTTCTTTAAATTAACAAGAAAGCGTGTACCGGTATTGAAAATTTTAATGTAATTCTTTCTTTCTTTCTATAATTGTAAATTATCAAAGGCTTATTAATAATGCCGCATCTAGTACATGACAATAAGTCGTAACAAAATTTCAAAAAACAGCTATTTCACTATGACTCACTACAAATACGTACTGCGTATACATACCCGAGGCTTTCGGGAAAAGCCATATTTGCATAACTAGAAAGCCGAAAAAGCTAAATAGTTAAACAAACAGAAAAAGTAGTTGATACAATTTCACTTTCTTTTTAAATAAAATAAATTATGTTTTATTCATTTAAATATAAATTGATGATAAAGATTTTCCTATTACTCGCTACCGCTTCCGATCTTTGGCTATTCAAATCCAGCCCACATCGGCCACTTTGCGAATGTCGTCACTCCATCTTGACGAAGGATATCCCACACTACGTTCGCCGAGCCTCGGTCTCCATTCTAAAAATCTCCAACTCCAGTGGCTGTCAGTTCTACAGCTTATGTGACCACCCACTGCCACTTCAGCTTACTAATCTGGTGGGCTATATCCGTGACTCTGGTAACTCTTTATGATTCGGTCCTTCAGAGCAATATAATTTGTGTTTAATCTAAGGTAACTACCCAAGTTTGTAAATGAGCAAGTTTAGAAACTCGCTAACACTGTTATTTTTAATTTTTATAAAAATTAGGTATTAAAAGTACCATCAAGATAAGGCGATAACAGAATATGGGACAAGTCCAGAAAATACAAGAAAATTCATTATTATCGTTTTACAACATAATAATTAATAGTACAGTATAGTGTCATTTCAATTATTGACAACAACACAAAAGAAACCAATATTAAGACTTTTACTATTTTTCTGATTAAATTTTATGTAAAATACATGAAATCGACTATAGATTATAACTTAAATACATACATAAAATTTTATTCAGTCAAAATCAATATAATAGTTTCTTGATATTTTCACTTAAACTCTAAATACAGAAACGTTAAGTTCACGAGACTTGTTTGTAGTACCTGCAATAAGTTGCAATTAGGGAAATGGCTGTTGTCTTGTTATCGAGTTAGTTGCCTTTAAGCCTCTTTTTATTGCAGACTTATTTCGAATGTAAGACTATTTCAAGTAATATTAAATGATAATAATGATAATTAAATTAAATCATAATAAAATTATATATATATAGCTATAGGTAAGTATATGGGTACCTACCACCTGGCCATTTCTTGCCTCCGTGGCCCAGTGGTATTGGCTCTTCCTTTTAAACCGGAGATTGTGTGTTTAAATCCCCCGGGGAAAAAACGTTAAAATGTTTGAACTATTTAATAATTTTCTAAAATGACTGTTATCATTGTTTTCTGGTTAGCTACGATATTATGGACAACACCCTATTTTCTGAAAAGTAAGGTGTTCCATGCATCGGATTTAAATTTAGGATTTAAAAAGTAGGTCCCGGTTGTCAAGAGAATCTTTAGCAATTCTTATAGGAAGTCAGTGCCTTCAAATTTAGTAACAACTAATTTGTCACTCACACACTAGTTTAAGATAATACAGTTTACGTTTACATAAAAGGTATTGCATTAAAAAAATCATTCCATGTACATAAAACTTATCATAGGCGACATTTTGATCGAAGGAATACCTCAAAAGATATCAGAGATTTAAAATGTGGTGGCATAAATCGCAAAGCAAATTTACACAGAAAGCACGCTGTTACCTGTTTATATTGCGTAAAATAGTTATACGCTGTTTGAACTCGTTTATATTTATTTGACAAAATTTCAGTTATTATAAGTTAAATCATGTAATTTATCAACAAAATGCGATAAAAATAGCAATTTGTTTACTACTATACTATTTTTCCAAAAAGCGTATAAGCGGTTGAAGCAATTTAAACAGGTATTACACCTTTCGCAGTAGCAGACGTGAGAATCCTAGCACCTGGTTAAAGAGCAAGAATAAAGGAAGGCCTATTAAGCGCTCACACCATGCAATCTAACACTTTAAATGGTTCGCTTACAGACTCAATGGCCAAGTCATTTGGTTCCTCGTAATGACATCGCCGTTGAGTCTATTCAATGATGTCGCAATTAACAAGATCTATAAAAAAAAATAAAATAGAACTAACATTTTAAAATTAAAGTAATTATTGAAAATATTTGCATGGAAGACGTTAGAAATATAACGATATTTATAAAATATTATCAGAGCATACAAATTTAATTGAAATAATGATAAAGGAAGAACGTTATTTTATCACATTTAAACTAACCTAATTAAAATTTAAATAAAATTCATTATAGAAATTCACATTTGCTTATTGATAGTCAAACACGTTACCACTGGTTTCGAAACCGTCGAAAGAAATTCAGCGAGTTACTTTTCATATCATCTTCTTAACAAAAATGTTTAACATACATTATAGGCATACATACTGTTTAATTTGAAACAAAACTTGGAGTGAGCATTTCATTACCAGCCTATGTTATCGTTTAAAAATTCATCTATACTTTAATAACCTTTAACACCTAAACGTTTTTTGTAAAGAATTTTAAACTACCTCCGTAGCCTAGTGGTATAGGCGTGTGCCTTAGAAACTGGAGGTCGTGGGTTCGAATCCTGCGGGGACTCAACAATTTTTATTGTTGTTTCCTAGTTGGTTAGGGCAGTTTGGGCCGATCACCCAATTGTCTGAAAAGTAAGATGATCCATGCGTCGGATGGGCATGTAAAAAGTCGGTCTACCCGCCAACCCTCATTGGACCAGCGTGGTGGGATACGGTCCAAAAACCCTCTAATGGATAGAGGTGTATTAGGGGAGACATATGTCCAGCAGTGGACTATCACAGGCTGATGATGATGATGATGATTTAAAAAAAATTGATACTTATATTACAAACGTTTACCTAAAAAGTTAAAAACGTATACATTTTCCCATAAAAGATTTACTTATTCTTCGCAGTCTAGTTGCGGGAAAAATTTAATTATGTTTGTTCCTTCTACCTATGTCATGTGCATCACAATGTCTTAGGAAAAAATGTATACTTTCTGCACATGCATACTTGAAGGGAAGTCCTTACATCAACAGCTGCTATTCTAGTTTTTGTTTATCTGTCAATAATTTAATAGTCCAGTTTTTTTTAAATAGCGTCATAAAATAATATCCTGGACAGAACAAAGGGAACCCTTCCCAAATAAGTCGCTATGCTGATTTTAAAGATCTCGATTCGCATTGCAGTTCTAAGGTTACGTTCCCGTAGGTAACGTACTGATTGACGAAGATATTGTCTTAAATATTAAAAAATTCAGATTCGAATTCAAAGTGAATTTATACCATCTGTATATTTTATTATTTTATAATTTTATTTATATAGGAGCCAAATGGGCAGTTGAAACACCTGTTTAACCCTTATTTATTTAAACAGAGTCAGGAAGTCATGGCGTTTTTATAAGCAATTAAAGTTTAAACATACATTTATATTTATGAATAACTAAATTGTCAATATTTGTGAATGCTTCATCTTCATGCTTCTTATAAAACAATAAAAGGGCGCGATCATGATAATATTTAATTTGAAAAGATTTTGAAAACGATAAATTTAAATTCTTACTTTCGAATGAAGTGGTTAATACAAATGAGAAAATAATCACAAAGTTATATTTTTTTTATTTATCCAAATATGATTGTCAAGCATAAATAAAGAGCTTAATGTGATCCTCAAAGCATACCTCCCCAACAGAATCCTTGTTTTAAATTTTGCTAAAAATAATGTAAGTAAATTTTCTTGTCTCTTAAAAATCTTTCTTTTCAAGTTAATAGGGCAAAATTTCAAATTATACTTTATTTTAACAAATAGCTAACGTTAATTTTAGAATATAGTTTAAAAAACAAAAAGCTAGTGTTATTAATGCTTTTCGAAGAAGTTTGGATTTTCTTTCACCTTGCATTTTCTCTTTCTTTTATCTTAAGAGTGGTTACCACTTAAGAACCGTCATACTTATATGAACTTAGCTACTCTCAGCGTTTTCTAGAGTATATATGTAAGATTACTTCATTCATAATACTGCATCATTTCATGATAGTTTTCATTTCACAGCTGGTATGATATACCAGTATGGATCAGAAACTCTAAAGCCATAAATTAATTTCCATATGTATTTAAAAGTGTTTCATTCCT
This sequence comes from Lamproptera curius, assembly GCA_029286875.1. NCBI lineage: Eukaryota > Metazoa > Arthropoda > Insecta > Lepidoptera > Papilionidae > Lamproptera > Lamproptera curius. The sequence goes on from JAGSMT010000154.1 coordinate 274,390, forward strand.
AAAAAACACTCTTTACGCTTATATACTCTTTACTTGTTATTATTCTTTGAAATCTTGCACAAACACAAAAATTTTTTTATTAATTAATTATCTTTGTTTGCACTATTTACATATATTGATAATGTTCACCTCATAGTTTTTAACATTTTTAGAAACAATTATTTTTAAATTTTCGATTTATTATCCATGTCAAATTCACTATTCTTAAAGGATTTTGCGCTTTAATTCTTTTACCCTTTCCCGACATTTCGGATTCTTACCAGCGTCCGTGATCAGAGAATTTATATTTTTTATAATTCATTTGGCGTTTTTTTTTTAATTTTATAACGAAACGCTGGCTGGAAATGTTTTTGTTGGACCATACATTTTAAATATTTAGTAAAATAATCCTTGCTGTATTTTTGTCATCATCATCATCATCAGCCTTTGATAGTCCACTGCTGGACATAGACCTCCCCCAATATACCCCTATTCATTAGGAGGTTTTTAGACCGTATCCCACCACGCTGGTCCAATGTGGGTTGGTGAGTGGACCGACTTTTTATATGCCCATCCGACGTATGGATCATCTTACTGAAAATTTTTGAGTCCTCGCAGGATTCGAACCCACGTCGTTGTTATTTACTTTTAAAGAATGAGCAGAAAGAAAATATTATATTACACAAGGAGGAATCGAAGTCAATAACACAGCAAAGTCATAAATAAATTGGGTAAACTTGAACAAAGCTCAGTGGGAAAGCATACTTAAATTTCAATAAATACCAGCTAATAAAGGACAACGTTGAAACCAGTTGAAGAAAGCAAAAGGAGAGCACAATGCAATAAAACTTGGGAAGTTTTCTATTGTCGATGTTGACTTAATTGCCTCGATATAATAGGATTTCCAACAATACATAGAAAATTGAGCAGCCCCTCAAATAAGATAATATAAACATGCTTTATCCAAAGCATATTTGAATTAAACCAAGTTATGGACAAACATATAAAGCAATACTTTTTGTTTTATGGTATAAGTTATAAATAAAAAAAATGATATTTTCTTTCTAAAATCTGAGAAGTCAGAAAATTATGTAAGGAATATTTTAAGTGTTGGTAGTTGTTATGCTTTTTTTTCTTTTATTTTTTTTTTCTTTAACATCATAAAAACAGACTTGTTTATTGCATTTTTTAAGCACTATACCAGTTCAGCACCAAAATTTTTCAAAAATATTTAAAAAAGGATTCTATAGTAATTGCACCTTTGAGTACTATTTTCAAAATACTAATGATATTCATTTATCACAGTTTTTTAAATTTATAATTCTATATATAATAATACCTTTGAAAATGTCAAATGATTTTTTTCATATGTTTACATTTACGTACTTCTTGGACATTACTTTTCACAAATAAATATGTGCCAAGGCTTATTTAATTACCTAGAATTTTTTTATTTAAGTTCGTACGATTTAGACGTTTTTAAAATAACTACACAAGTTTGATTTTCCACGAAGTAAATATATCTTGCTATATATATACATCTTCAATATGTAATCTCAGGAACTTGTAAAAGTTAGACCACATGTCAAGCAAAACGTATGCACAATTTTTATGGCTATCATATGGTATAGATAAGCATAGATAGTAATAGTAATTAATTTACTGGTGCATATATTAATCTACACAAATAAGCAAAATTGGAGTGTCAAAAAAACGTTTTAAATTATTACATTGTAATATATGACAAATCAACAGTTTTTTGTTTATTTTTGGCAGTCCGTCTGTCTCTCAGTTTATTCAAGCTGATCTCTGCATTGTGTTTTTGTTAGTTGTCAGAGTAACACGTGTATTTCATATTTTTATAACAAATTGTCGCTTTGTTTACGACCTACCGACTGACCCTGAGATTCCGCAAGTGGGCCGCACTCGTGTGCGGTGCATTGCAATACGTAAACAATGTCGAGCAATGACTTATTATCGACGATCGGAATGAATAATAATGTCGCCGAGATGAACGTGCACAAAAGGATGAGACTATACATCGAAAAGTGCATGCCGCGGATATTGAAGACCGATCAAGCTAACGTCCAAGAGTGTTCGATGAATTTAATGATGACAATGATGGAAATTGGAATACTGCCTCGAGGTTGGGAACATGTCAATGAGTAAATAATAGACCAACCCCAGAGGGTGACTTGGAAGTACTCATAACGTTTATGTTTATGTTACATATAAGACCCAAGAAATATACTAAAAACTTTCCAACAACATTGACTTACACACCACAAAAGTACGTGATACCAATTTTAAACGTCGAGAAAACCGTCAAAGTTCTAATGATATTCTCACATCACATCATCAGCCTTTGTTAGTCCACTGCTGGACATAGGCCTCCCCTAATACACCCCTATCCATTAGGGGTTTGGACCGTATCCCACCACGCTGGTCCAATGCGGGTTGGTGGGTGGACCGACTTTTACATGCCCGTCCGACGCATGGATCATCTTACTTTTCAGACAATTGGGTGATCGGCCCAAATTGCCCTAACCAACTAGGAAACAACAATGAAAATTTGTTGCATCCCCGCAGGATTCGAACCCACGACCTCCGGTTTCTAAAGCACACGCCCATACCACTAGGCTACGGAGGCAGACATCTATATAGCAGACAATAATATTCTATTTGATTGGAAAAAGCAAATTTCTGGTTCTAAAGATAGTTATAGTTACCAAGGTGACTTCAAAAGTGTTTGTAAATTTTTTCCTGAATTTTTCCGATGGCGCTAAATCATAGAGTAAAGTTAAACGTTATAAAATGTAGGGTGAAAGCATTAAAACAAAGTTTTACAGTTTGAAGCTTTACTAATTCAAGAAAGAATCCATATATCTGCCTTGAGCTAAACTTGGCATGAACCCGAATTTTCTTTTAAAATTAGGGAGCAAAATGTAAAACAAAAGGACAGAGGAGATAGCTGGGGAGCTATGATCTTGACACCATACAATTAAAGCTCAGATTTCTCAATTGCAAACACGTAATACAGATATAGAAATCTTGTGTATCGAGATAATCGTATCGTATCGTCCTTCTTCGCTAACGACAAGTCAAAAAAACTGGGAATGATAAGAAATTAGTGTTACTTGGAGACTTTAACGGTCATAATAGTAGGTGGTCCTATAAAAATTACGTCGGGGGAAAACAAATATTTGATGCTGTATTAAATAGAAACCTTTCCATAATGAATAGTGGGTCGCCGACGAAATTCATTTAGTGCAAGAAATCTTACAACAATCTTATCCAGATGTGTTCCTAGTGCAGTCAGAAAAGCTGTCAATTATGAATGGTGTGTTACTAATGATGACGATGAGTTTAGGAAGTGACATAATTTTTTAGCTTTATTCAAGTTCCTTCATACTTTAAGAACGTGGACTAGGATTTTTACCGCAATTTTCTAGAAGAATCTTTTGGACAATACACTATTTCTGAAAACATACAAGAGGCATACAATCATTTTGTGGGCGAACTAAACAAGGCTACAGATTTGCACATATCTTCTGTTAATGTTAGTCGGCTAACAACAAACAGTTTTAAGCCTAAACAATACTGTACACCTAAACTATCCGAATCAGAAGGAAATACGAAAGGCAAAAAGCCAATTATGGTGATTATTTTGTTCGTCTCTTCAGCACACTTGTTCTTTAAGTGAAATGTGGGACCGCATGAAGTGGTTCAAAAGCTATCGAAGTGCACCGAATTGATTAAATACAAGCCACGCTACCCAGTTGTTACGTTCGTAAACCCCTGATTTCGTGATAAATGATCATCCTATATTTCGTTCAACTATCAGTATTCTGAAAGAAAAGGCGACATTACGTGAATGGAAAATTATTTTCAAATTATCTGTTAATCACCAAAAACGCAAGCCGCTTTTTACTCTTCACAAAGCAAATGCGTTATCCATCGGGAAAACAACTTTTTAGACCTAATTGTTCATGCAAGATTATTTGTAATTGACTCATGCCAATGTCTAAAGTTGCCTGAATTTTGCGGGTGTCACATGTCGATCTTCCTTAATCAGCTTACGCACAGCATAACCTTTTGCTTACGTGATTGCAGTTTTTGGACGACCTTGACGGGGATCATCACTGAGCTTGACACGTCCACGTTGAAATTTAGCAAACCAGCGATAAATTGTGGTTTTGGATGGGGCTTCATCACCCAATGCAGAAATCATCCGGTAAACGCATGGTTTTGTATTAAGCCACTTCGAAAGTCATAATAAATCATCGCTTTTGAATTTTCTCGAGTCAATTCCATTTTATTAACAACTAAAAAAGTTTGACAAGACCTTGTAACAAGACCGAGAAACTTTTTTTAAATAAATAAACGGGATTCGATTTTCAAAACCAAGAAATTTGCAATTATAAAGATTTTAATATGACAGGAATAGTGGAAATATTCCATTGACGATATTTTTGGTGCAGTCCTCGTATGATAAACTCACACAGATTAAATTCAGAAATTTCTTGTATTTATTGGATATTTCATTTGGTTCTTGCTAAGCGGTTAGAGTGGTATTTAGAAAGGAACAATATTTTCAGACAACAGTAGGGTCTAGAAAAATCTGTTTTCCACACCCTTACCGCTAGGTTTAGCTCAGGGCGACCCATTATCAGCACTATTTAATATAGCGACTGTTAATATATGTAAACTAGTATGCAACGATGTCAAAGTATTGCAATACGCAGATAGTATTGTTATTTATAATACAAATAACTGTTTAATTCCTTCGAAGTTAAAGATTTAACTAATGTCAAATTAAATATAAATACCTTAGCAGATATAGGGCTTGAAATATCGCCGTATATAGGTATAATTTGTTTGTTTTCAAAAGGTCACTTTTGTAACATAAATATACCTATAGTTATAGTATATAAGATAGTATTGAGTAAATTAGTTTGCTGAAATGGGAGAAACATATGAATGAAGTACTTGAGAAAACTTAGAAACAGATCAATGTTTTAATGTTTTAGCTGGTTTAGGTTGGACTATAAACCAAAATACATCTTCGACGGATATACATATATAGTATCTATACGGAGTTGTATGGTCTATGCAAGCTTTTTATTTTTTAATAGTGCAAAGTAGCACTTGAGCAATCTCGATGTAGAATATAATCAATGTTTACGGGTGTTTGGTCCCTTTATTCGAATAACTCCAACTCATGTCATGGAATGCGAACTTAGCTTACCACCCTTAAAGATAAGAAGTTGGTTTTTGGCAGGAATGTTTTGGCTTAAAGTAAAATCTTTTGATAGTAAAACTAAATATATACATATACACACCACCAGACCGTACACCATTTGTAATTATAACTGATTCAAAAACCTCGATCCAACATTTGGTACGATACGGATTAACTTTTCGAAGTGGATGAGTGCGTAACGACAGTTTAGGAAATCAAATTGGTTTATATAACATTAACCTATCGAATCCTTTTATAGACCATGGTAGAAGCCTTTAAAAATAATAAAAACTGAACAAAAATAATAGTAGGATAACAGGTAATCGAGAAAAACCGTTTTTATTAAAACTCACCCCCATCCCCATTGCGACCTCAGATCGCCTATAAATAATTTTTCCCTTTATTTTTATTTAATTGTTCTCCTTTTCTAATGGTTTTTTTTTGGTTTTAAAAATTATCGACTCTTGTTGATGCTCTGAATAAAAGATTTTTATTATAACTCTTTATTTTATGATTATGTAATACTATTAAATAACAGAGTCGCATATACGTAGAAGCAAATTAACTCTTTCAATAAAGAAAAAAAGCAAGTCTTTAAAATGGCTAGTCCGATTTTAACTGAACCCTCATTGGATGGTAACAGATGTAACTAGAAGTAAACGAGGCTACTGTTTTTAGAAAAATTCCAACAGGTTGTTTATACTACCTCGTGGAGGAAGTCACGGGCAACAGCTAGTACTTATATAAATATAATTTCAACGCTACATCTTACGTAGCGTTAAGCGCATACATAACATAGTTGCTATTTATTTGACCTAAACGTGAGATTTAGCAACATAAAAATGTTTTCTCAAATTATTTTAGTGCCAGCAAGAGCTCATCAATATCCAAACGCCTTGATTTCCGACTTGACAACGACACGTGGGTTTGAAAAACATATAAAATTCGTGGCAAAATGTTCACTACACTTTGATATTATTTAGTAGTATTATAAAACCGAAGCCGAAATACTTTACCCATATTCCCAAATAAATTATATTAAATAAATTATATTAAAGTGTCCGTTTGTCACATCAAAATCAATTTTTTAATGATTCCTAGTGATATACATATGATGCGACATTTTTATTAATTGCTCTCTGTCGGCGTGTTCTGACTACTAATCGTTGGAATAACTGGTCTGACTTTGAAGAAAAAAAAAACTCTTACAAAAAAAGCTAACAGGATTATAAGCATTGAGACCCATATGAGCCATTTCTATAAGTTTCCATCGTACAATTTACTGTCATTATTAGTCTTAGTATATATTCGGTATAAGGTCTTATAAGCTAATACAGGACTGCAAAATAAAAAAATTCTTCAAAATACTGATATTTCATTGAAAAGAGCATCAATATCTATAGTAATCATATGTCAATTAACTTAAAATTGATAGACATTCATGACTTTCATGACATAATTCATTACAATATAAAATTAAATATCAATATTATAATATATTTAGCACCAGCTCCGACTTCATAGAAAAAAATTAGACATATTTATTATACATATGTGTATTTACATTACATTTTAAACTAAAACTTACTTGTATTTAAAATGAAAACAGCATGAAAGCTAATTGAGGTACTAAACTTGGGTTAAGTATAAGACCCTGGTTGGAGTGTTAAAGCGCTATAAGCTAAAACAAAAAGGACAAAGAAACTTTTAAAGCACGGAGAAAACACCACAGTCAAGTCAAAAGCAAAGTTGGCGCATTTTAAGCTGCTTTTTATATTTCCTAATAAAGTTTGTACTTGTCAGACAATAAAGGATTTCTTATTGAAAAAAATACTATTTTACGATGATGATGAATGCATGATCACTAGTTTAATTTTTTGTATTACTATTATAGTGTTGCTTGAAAATCTGTGTTCTGTTTAAAAGAGGTATACAGTTGCCAGTGTAACGTCAGCCTAAAGGAGACGTCGCATCCAATGTCTTAAGACAAGGAACGGATCAGATGCGTCTTCATTGTTTTTTTAGCATACCATTAACCATATGATGAATTTTCTGTTCCTCTTTTCACTTTACAAAATAAAATAAAAACTTTTACATGCATAAACTCATTTCACAGGAAGTGTAGTGAATCTTCGCACTAAAGCAGTACAACAAACAGCTTATCCTCTAAAGAAGGCTAACAAAGTGGTAGTTGGGGGCTTATAAAAATATTTTAGCTAATATACACACGGGCTTTAAATATTAGATAGGATAGTTGTTTAATTTTGAAATTTTCACAAATTTCAACTAACGTTAATTTATAGTGAATAAACCTTGGGTGAATTAAAGGACTTTACTAATATGAGTGAGAAGTTTTTTATTGGTATACTTATTTTATATAGACTAATTTACACCCTTTTTTTATTGCATACGCAGACAAATGAGCAGTCAGAGACCACCTGATGGAAAGTGGTCACCGAAGCCTATAGACATTGGCAATACTGGTATCAACGCGCTGCCTACCGTGGAGTGTTAAGTCTCGTTTACCCAGTAAATACGCTGGCTACGGTGCCCTTGAAACCGGAACACAGTAGTGTTTTCACACTACTGCTATGCGGTAGAAATAGGCACCGCGGTGGTCCCCTGTAAAAAGGGGACCCACCACCGGTCTTCATCATCCAGTATTTGCAAGATCAATGTTAAAATTGCATTTTTTTGTTCGAACTTAGGATTTTACCGCGCATGTATCTATAGTAAATTTGTCACGAATATTTTGTATAAGATATAGGTACTACAAAAAGGATTTTGGCGGGATTTATATCCATGATGTCCTGTTCGAAGTGGGTGCCTCGGTAGAATTAGTCCTTTCATTATGAATAATATGCTTGTTGCTAACGCTTAATTTTTTATATTACAATTTATCAAAAATTCAAAATTGTTCAAAATTATAAAAAAAAAAATTAATCTCACATTCTCACGCCCGGTTAGAAGAGGCCTGCTAAAGCCCCCCGAACAGGTTCTCGCTTTGTCGTAGCGGTGGGGCTCAGTACCTGCGGCTTGGGTCAGCCGCGGGGAAGCAAAGAGGAACCTGGTCGGCCTGAGGAGTAAGGCCGGCTGTGGAGGAGGCTGCTCCAAGCGGGCTGCAGAAGCCCGCTTTGGATGCGCCTTTGGAGGGTGCGAGGGACGGGTTGCAGGAAGTAGGTGTTCCGCCCTTCCTGTCCTTCGCAACCAAGGTGGAGTCGCGGGGGAAGAGGAGTGTCGGTATTCCGTAGCCGCTTTCCTATCCTCCGCGACTGAGGGCTGCACCGCTGATGCGGTGTGGAGGGCCGTGGAGGGGGATATTCGGCATGGTGTCGTCGATCTCTCCTCCTTCTACGGCCGAAATGGAGCTAGCGGCGGAGCGTAACATCCGGGCCGCCGCTGGGGGCTGGAGTATCGTCCCGTGTGGGTTGGGAACCCGGCCTCTATGGTTTCGAGAACAGACTCGGGAGTCTGTTACGTAACTACAGGAGCCGAGACGAAGGGCGCGCAAGTTCCGACGCGCCCAGAGGGAGGCAGATGGCCGTAAGGCCGAGATGGGGCTGCTTCGGCGGCCAGCGCTGGTGGGGTTGCAGATGAGTGCAAAACGTTCCTGTGACCCCACCCTAAAGGCGTCAGGAAGGAACAACGTGGTGGTCTTAGTCGGTGCTAGTCCGATATAACCCGTCTTTGCCCCCGCGAGGACGGGTATGCGTAGGCATTTCCCCACGGTAAAAAAAAAGGCCTGCTAAAGCCACGTCATGCCGGAGTCACTGAAGAATGCCTATTGTTCCCACGGCGCCGGTCAAAGCGACCTAAAAAACGAGCAGCCGCGGGTTTTTAGGATTTGGGGGGTCCCACATCATCGGCTTCCCCTAATGCACGCCTTCTCCATTAGGGAGTTTTAATAGTAAACTGCCTCCGTAGCCTAGTGGTATAGGGAACTGCCTCCGTAGCCTAGTGGTATAGGCGTGTGCATTAGAAACCGGAGGTCGTGGGTTCGAATCCTGCGGGGAGTCAACAAATTTTCATTGTTGTTTCCTAGTTGGTTAGGGCAATTTGGGCCGATCACCCAATTGTCTGAAAAGTAAGATGATCCATGCGTCGGATGGGCATGTAAAAAGTCGGTCCACCCACCAACCCGCATTGGACCAGCGTGGTGGGGTACGGTCCAAAGCCCCCTAATGGATAGAGGTGCGTTAGGGGAGGCCTATGTCCAGCAGTGGACTTTCACAGGCTGATGATGTATGTATGTATGATGTAATAGTAAATTAATTACTACTACTACTACTATTATAATAGTAAATTAATTAGTAAATTAATTTTTCCCTTAATAGTACATTAATTAATGAATGATGTTATAATTTCTATATTTACTTGAGACAACGTTCTCCTCGATGCTTGTCTTAACAAGGGATCATCTTAGAAAGTAACATCACGGTGCTTAGTTCTGCCGCTAACCAGTAATATATAATCTGTCTTTCGGTTTGAAAGGTGCCGTATCCAGTAAAATTTGTAGAGAAAGAAGACTTAATTTGAAGGCAGGGCGTATCACTTCTTATCAGGTAAACGTCTTGCTTCTCTCATCGCTTAAATGATTTAAAAAGATGCTATCTAGCAAGTTATTTCGAGATAACTTTAACCAATTAAGTGAAATTTAAACTTTGTATTAGGTATACTCAATGGTCAACCTATTTTTGAGCAAAGCATCTAAATAGAGCCTATTAGTGATTGAATTGTTTCACTAAAGAGATATCCTCCGCCATCTGCTTCAGACAGTTAAGACACATCTCGACCCAAACGATTTAAATATTACGTGACACTTTTCCAAACGCACCCTCGTATCACCTCGTAGATATCAACGCCCGCCAATTGTAACCGTTCAGAACGATATTGCATGATGGAAAGGTTATCATATATTAAAGTTCGAAATGTTGCAAGAAGTTTTAAGACAAAGCCTAAACATTGTATTGTTTAGCAGTGTTGTACCGAAATGCAAGAAGTACTGTAATACACTAATATTGCTAAATCATAAACACTCATAATATTTAAATTGTATTCAGCAGCCCTAAACTGTTTTACCAATTTGAATCGGAGTTAAGCTTTGATAAAATATTCTTATTTACAAACTATCAAAGTCTTGGTGTTGTAAATAAGTGCTGAAATAGCATAATGGGGCGACACAGCTTCTATTTTAAGATTAAAGATTATTTTGAACATAAAAGCGAATGCCAGAGTATTCGTTCAAAATATTTATTTCAATGACTATTCCGAGAAAGGAGTATTGAGTTTGGCAAAATATTTTTCCGTGCACCTCATTAGCGCGGCTTAATGCATCGTCTGCAGCGCTCTTCGTAACATTATGCAAACGCTCGTATATTGCAATATTTTGAGCATATTACCGGTAGTTGCGTCCTGCATATTTAAGCCAAAGTGTCATGAAGAATATGAACGCTAAGTTGTTGCGGCATTAAAGTGTAATTGTTAGTTTTTAATCTTCATTATTTTTAGTTTAGTTATTGCGATGTGGTCCAAACAAAAACATATATTTTGTGTTTAAATTCTTTTCAATTTTTCAATGATAAAGTAATAGTAAAGAGTAAGAAACTTTACGACATTTTTTTAAGATTCTTAAATATTTCATTAAATTATTTATTTTATTTACGCCATTATTATACATATCAATTCTACAAATTTACGAATTTTCCGCGTTACTTAAAAATATGTATTCCTGACGTTTCGGATTCTTTCCAGCATCCATGATCACGGGCAGACTAAGAGACTAGACTAAGAGATCCGTAAATTACTGGATTTGATATTTCATTAAAGTTTAAGTTTTTTAAACATTGCGAAAAATTTGGTAAAGTTTACAGACAGAATAAGACATGTTCCTTGTATTTTTTAATAATAAGTAAAATATTTGTTTAACATCTAATATTTTTAACTAAAGCACATAATAAAACTATAATTTTAGTAATCATGGTTATCAGATCCATGAAAAAGTTAATTAAATATTTTTAAGACAACTTTTTTATACCAATTGTTTAATTTCTACCTTTCCGTTGTATGACATATAATCGTGATAGTAAGTGATGCGGACGGTGGCCTGAGATATGGTACCTTATCTTTGTTTACTTAGTGATGATGCTGGCTTCGTTGCCTCCAATATACTGCTTTGTTGCAGAATTAAGCGGGGTTGCATTAACTAATTGTTGTTTTTTTATTTTTTATATTTGCAGTGGAAATTTTAACCTAAGACACCAATTAAATTGTTTTTGACATTATTCCGTTTGGATTTGACATCATCGAAGCAAAAGCCATACAGCTTTATATCAAAAGTTAGGCATAATAATTTATTTACTCCGTTTGATTGACTTCTGGTTGATACTAGGACCAGATCTTGGGTCGAACCAACAATTGTTAGTTGTTCTTGAATAGAAGAATGATCCACACCCAATTGTCGAAGACATGTCGAGCTGAGTCACGTTGACAGGCTGATGATAATGATGATGATGATAATACAGTATATTTCAATGCACCTCACGGTTTTTTTTGTCCTATTCTACTAGTTATTAATAATTTAATATAGATTATTTCTAGAAATATTAAAATTAGAGTTTTACAAAAGACAAACCGTCGACCAAAACGAACACTAAATAAAGTACCGAACATGGCGATAAGTGTAAGATGCTAAAGCGTTTCAAACAAAACAATAAAAGTTAACGCAGCTTTTAAAGCATGACGAAAACTAATCTGAAGATAAGCGGAAAGTTATTTGACATTTCGTTTTTGTTTTCATTTACAAACAATTCTCCGAAAAGTGAGGATTTTTCAGCAAACTTTTAAATTATTTTTAAAACGTAATCAATAATTACTTGCCTCATGAAATGGGCTTAAAGATGAGGCTTCAATTTTGTTACGAATTTTTTAGTGACCGTATTAGCAGAACGGCTGATAGTAAGCCACATTTAAAAATATACGCAATTTCTTTCATGCATATACTAATAATAGCTGATTTTGGGTTAAATAGGGTTTACTTCAAATTCAAACCTTTAGTTTTGTTTTATAACTTTTTCCTCAAATAATTTCTATGTTTATAAGAAAACTTAAAGTAACCGAAATTTATTAACAAATTATCATGATTTTTCGCAAATCTTAAATACTTTTTTCATGAACGACGTTATAAGGTTTCGTTTCTATTCCATATAACATGTAATTTTATATGTGTTAAAATAATGTTCACCTATTTAACTATAGCGTAAAATATAGCTTTTCTCTGAGTGGCCCATTACCACACCCGTGCCATATGTAGTCGCAAAATTCTAATGCAAACACCAAACACTAACTTAAGAAAATTATTAGGGTAACAGTTCTGTAGGCCAGTCAACATCCTCAAGGTCATGAGCAAACGATTTGGTTGACTAGTTACAACAAAAAATAGCACCTATGGTTAAAGTCATTCCATATTTCCCAATTAACAATATTGTTATATTAACAATATTGACATACTAATAGTCGAAAATAAGATCATACTAGAACAATCTCATATTCGAATAAACGGAATGTAGTGAAAGTAATACTTAAAATAGCAATTTATTGACACGTATTCTATAAAAAGCTATCGGATAAAATGAAAAACAGTAGTGTCAGAAGCAAGACAAAAAGCATAGACATAAGGAAAAGAATTAGACTACTTAAATGGCATTTGGCAGGTCATGTTTGCAGGTTGGATAACAGATGGACAAAACGTTTGACTGAGTGGATACCAGGGGACAGAAAAAGAAGAAAAGGGAGACCAGGTAAAAGATGGAGAGATGTCTTCAATCACAGGTGCGGTGATTACTGGATGCAAATGGCTCGGGAAAGAGATGTTTGGAAAGGTTTGTGAGAGGCCTACGCTGCAGAGGCGACTTCTACTAGCAAATTATAATATCAACTCTATTTTACGAACAGCAAAATTTAGATTTAAATTAGAGATAAGAACTTAATTAATAAAATCAAAACTTATATAAAAAAAACATAAATATAGGAAATTAGAAAAAAGATTTGTATAAGTACGTAAAATAGTGGTCTTAAAAAGAAAGTGAATTTAATGTAATATATTAGTAGTAATAAAGGTTTTTTTTTACTTTATTTATTCTGTAAGGCTCGTTAGTTCAGTTGCATCGTCATTTTATATTTCACAGTGCACATTTTATGTTTTCACACTAAAACGCTTTAAGAAAAAAAATCAAACCTAAAAGAACAATTACACAAAAAGCAACGTAGGGTTCGCTCGAAATGATGCATCATTAAATTTTACTTTTAATAAAAGCCTGGTGCATCGCTGCACAACACTTAGCGGCTTTCTCGTTTGGAAAAAATAAGTTGTCTGATTTCAGTATCAATATTTTTTATGTTTAATTTATTAGAAATAATTAATAATTAATGAGAAACGGACCAAAACCCCCTGATGAATGAAAAGTGTATTAGGGGAGGCCCAGCATGTCCAGCAGGGGACTATCACAGGCTGATAGTGATTTTGAATAATTAATATACTTAGTTTGTAATTCAAACAAATAATCCCAAGCGGCTTGCGTTACTTGTTCCAATTCATTTATTTAATTATGCTTGACGAGTAATCCTAAAATGTGCATTTTATAAATTGAACTGTAGTTAAAAACAGAAAAAAACGTTTAGATTTTAAGACAATTTAGCATATGTTGCATGCATTACAGCTCTTTAGGTAAACCAGCTCTTTAGGCGAACCACATGAGAAAAGTTTGAGGGTTGGTTCATCATCATCATCAGCCTGTGTTAGTCCACTGCTGGACTTAGGCCTCCCCTAGTGCACGCCACCGCTTCCGATCTTCGGCTATTCTCATCCAGCCCACACCGGCCACTTTGCGAATGTCGTCACTCCATCTTGCCGCAGGACGTCCTACACTCCCCCCGAACAGGGGAACTTGGGTCAGCCGCGGGGAAGCTAAGAGGAACCTGGCCGGCCTGAGGAGTAAGGCCGGCCGTGGAGGAGGCTGCTCCAAGCGGGCTGCAGAAGCGGCGGCCAGCGCCGAAGCAGATGAGTGCAAAACGTTCCTGTGACCCCACCCTAAAGGCGTCAGGAAGGAACAACGTGGTGGTTTTAGTCGGTGCGAGTCCAACATAATCCGTCTTTGCCCCCGCGAGAACGGGTATGCGTAGGCATTTCCCCACGGTAATAAAAGAAAAAAAAAAGGGCGTCCTACACTACGTTTGCCGAGCCTCGGTCTCCACTCCATAATTTTTCGACTCCAGTTCTGCGGCTTATATGACCGGCCCACTGCCACTTCAGCTTACTAATCCGGTGGGCTATGTCGGTGGTTTTGGTTCTCTGACGGATCACGTCATTTCTGATGCGGTCCTTCAGAGATACTCCGAGCATAGCCCTCTCCATAGCTCGCTGAGCGACTTTAAATTTGTGGACCAGTCGAACCGTAAGTGTCCAAGTCTTGGAGGGTTGGTTAATGAGGTTTAATAGTTTATCACTGAAGCTTGCAAAAGAAAATCAACAGATTTGACTACATGTCGTACTTTCAAGAATGAGACTCATATTTCAAAAATAAAGACATAACATATAGCAATAACTTTTTATGTAAAAAAACATCTTCGGCATGTTCATTTCTAAGATATTTGGCAAGACTATTTTTCGACCAGAGAATCTTTCTATTATTTTTTGGCCAGTCCAATTGGAGAAGGCAACTGAATACGGGGCGTATGCTTTTATTTTGTACATGTTATTTAATTGTAATTAATACTTTTTGATTTTGTGAATTTCGACGTCGTTCAATATTATAAACCTGCGCGGTTTTATTAAAAACTAATCACAAAGAGCTAGAGAAAAATATTCCACCTGAAATACTATATAAAAGTCAGAACAAAATAAATGTACTTTTTATCAGTTAAAGCAATGAGACGAGAGGCGTTTACCATTTGGTAGTTGAAACCGATGACCAAAATAAAAGTAGCGCAAGTGGTCACAAATCACGTGAAACATATAATGCTATACATAGATTATGAATTAATGCTACATACGATACATCGTATTAGCCAGTATTTACGCTAGCAACAGTACCCTTACACCAGAAGACAGTACAGGCACTCTTAGGTAGGATTCAAAACATGAAAATTGTAAAGTTCATAATGATTAACAGTTTATAGTCATGATTATAATTGAAAAATATGTATCAAAAATGCCATACATCGCTAAGCAGAGATAAGTAAACAATTACAATATAAATCCTTCTGAAATCTATTACCAGTATCACATAATTAATTTTTTGTAAATAATATCACAACTTGCAACATATAATTATAACGACTATTGCATAAGTTATGAGTAATTTACACAGTACATCATACGGCGACATAGGTCTAAGACCCCCCAGGCACCAGGATAAGGCCACGCGCTGGCCGATTCCAGACACTAGGGCAGTTAAAACTTTACGGCCAACGATAGTAGGGAGAGGAAGACTAAATATCTAGGCGTGATTTTCAACTGCAACATGTCGAAAAAAGTCATATTCAAGGCGATTTCTTCCTTTTCTTTGCAAGCTTGGAAAAGGCTCTGATTGATTCGACCAGACTCTATCACTTAAAGAGTTCTCAGAGTAAAATGTCGCTTAAGTATAAACCCTTGTTCTATGAGGACGTGCATACGATCAGTCATGGATTATGCATGCCAATCATTCGCTCCTGTATCCTCCGCGCTCCTGCATAAACTCTAGGAGATGCAAAGTATAATACACAGCGACAGTAAATTGCCAACACTCCGCAAACACTTTCAAAAGTTAAACCTTTGCTGGTAAAAGCAGCATCGTACATGGCTTGATCCAAACGCGTCCAGTCAAAAGCGCAGACCGCAAAACGTTCTCCTCGACTCGGACAAGGAAGGGTCGCTGAGACCATCAAACCCTCATACCACACAAATAGAGATAGCAAACACTCACCTATGATTCGCCCTCGCTTACGAGCACAGCGAAACACACACACCGCGTGTACTAGATAGCCTCCACCGCTACCGATTATAACATTATTTATCATATTGTCTTATTAGGCATTATCTTTTATAACCGATTTAAAAAAAAGGAGGTTCTCAATTCATCTGTATTTTTTATGTTTGTTACCTCTGAACTTTTGCCGGCTAACTGATTTGGATGTTTGTTTTTTATGTATTTGAAAGCTGGCCGTTTGGTCCCATAGCAATTTGGTGCAATTCTGACAATGGCATCCATGCAAAACTGAATAAATCTGAAATTTACATTAAGTATGTGCTCATCCAATGAACAATCAATAGCTCAATATCACGCCTAACGATTTCGATAATTCTTTTTTATTTATTTATCGGAAAGAGTGTAATTCGATGACGGTTTAATAAGAGTTTGTTAGTTTCTGATAACGGGATCTATGAAAAAACGACGGAACTCATCAAATCTTAGGAGCTAAGTAACGGTACTGAAAGAATCTTTCATCGGTTAAGGGCCGTCCGTAAATCACATGAGGATCGAAGGGGGGGGGGTCGAAGGGAGGAATGACGAAGAGGGATTTTGGATGGGGAGCAAATTAGTCATAATTTTCCGCTATCCAAATATTTGGAACTTTGTTAAGTTTTTTTACTTTTTAGTGCATTTTAATTTGTTTTGAAATAGTTTTTTGCTTAGAAGTCAATTTTTTTGTTAAAATTTTTGTTTATTGTATTTTAGTAGAAGTGTGTAGTATTAAAAAATAACATTATATTACAGTGAATCCTTTTTTAAGTAGCACTTTTAAAATTTATTTACAATTGCTAACAATGTTCTTTTAAACTAAAATATAAAAAAGGATGCTAGATGCTAGAAATTAGAAAAAAGATTTATATATGTATTAAATAGTTAGTTTAAAGATTTTATAAGTACATAAAATAGTGGTCTTAAAAAGAAAGTAAATTTAATGTAATATATAAGTAGTAATAGAGGTCCTTTTTATTTTATTTATTCTATAAGGCTCGTTAGTACAGTTGCATCGTCATTTTATTTTTCACAGTGCACATTATATGTTTTCACACTAAAACGCTTTAAGAAAAATGCTAATGTATAGGAGTGTATTGGGGGAGGCCTATGTCCAGCAGGGGACTATCACAGGCTGATAATGATTATGAATAATTAATTTAATTAGTTTGTAATTCAAAGGAATAATCCCAAGCGGCTTGCGTTCCTTGTTCCAATACATTTATTTAATTATGCTTGACATTTAATCCTTCGATTACATAAATTGAACTGTAGTTAAAAACAGAAAAAAACGTTTAGATTTTAAGACAATTTAGCATATGTTGCATGCATTACAGCTGCAGGTAGCGAACTACATGAGAAAACTTTGAGGGTTGGTTAATGAGGTTTAATAGTTTATAAATGAAACTTGCAAAAGGAAATAAACAAATTTGACTGAATGGTGTACTTTTATGAAAGAGTCTCATATTTCAAAAATAAAGTCATAACATATAGCAATAACTTTTTTATGTAAAAAAACATATACGGCATGTTCATTTCAAAGATATTTGGCAAGATTATTTTTCGACCAGACAATGTTTCTATTATTTTTTTGACCACTCCAATTGGAGAAGGCAACTGAATACGGGGCGTATGCTTTTATTTTATACATGTTATTTAATTGTAATTAATACTTTTCGATTTTACGAAATTCGTCGTCGTTCAATATTATAAACCTGCGCGGTTTTATTAAAAACCAATCACAAGGAGCTAGAGAAAAATATTCCACCTAAAATACTATGTAACAGTCAGTAACAAAATAAATGTACTTTTTTATCAGTTAAAGCAATCACACGAGCAGGGCATTTACCATTTGGTAGTTGAAACCTGCATGACCAAAATAAAAGTAGCGCAAGTGGTCACAAATCCGCTTATCGCCGTGAGACATGAAATGCTATGTGTCGTATTAGCCAGTATTTACGCTAGCAACAGTGCCCCTTACACCAGAAGACAGTACAGGCACTCTTAGGTAGGATTCAAAATATGAAAATTGTAAAGTTCATAAACAATAACAGTTTTAGTCACTGTTTATGCCATACATCGCTAAGCAGAGATAAATAAACAATTACAATATAAATCCTTCTGAAATCTATTACCAGTATCACATAATTATTTTTTTGTAAATAATACCACAACTTGCGACATATAATTATAACGACTCTCGCATAAGTTATGAGTATACGGCGGTATAGGTCTAAGACCCCCCAGGTACCAGGATAATGCCACGCGCTGGCCGATGCCAGACACTAAGGCAGTTAAAACTTTATGGCCAACAACAGTTGGGAGAGGAAGAGTAAATATCTAGACGTGACTCTCGACTACAACATGTCGTACAAAAGTCATATTCAGGGCGTTAGGAAAAAGGCTCTGATTGATTCGACCAGACTCTATCACTTCATGAATTCTCAAAGTAAAATGTCGCCTAAGTATAAACCCTAGTTCTATGAGGTATGCATACGACTAATCATGGCTTATGCAAGCCAATCATTCGCTCATGTATCCTCCGCGCCCTGCATAAACTCTAGGAGATGCAAAATATACTCATCCAGGGCGCAGTGGTACCAACGTAACGTAGACCTACACAGCGACTGTAAATTGCCAACACTCCGCGAACACTTTCCAAAGTTAACGTTCAAATACATTGATAAAGTTGTTAATAACCCTTTGCTGGTAAAAGCAGCATCATACATGGCTGATCCAAACGCGTCCAGTCAAAAGCGTAGACCGCGAAATGTTCTTCTGACCCGGACG
Organism: Lamproptera curius; assembly: GCA_029286875.1. Lineage (NCBI taxonomy): Eukaryota > Metazoa > Arthropoda > Insecta > Lepidoptera > Papilionidae > Lamproptera > Lamproptera curius. Next base: position 293,398 of record JAGSMT010000154.1, read on the forward strand.
AGGAAGGGGTCGCTGAGACCATTAAACCCTCATACCACACAAATAGATATAGCAAACACAAACCTTTGATTCGCCCTCGCTTACGAGCACACCGCGTTCACTAGATAGCCTCCAGCTACCGATTATCATATTGTCTTATTAGGCATTATCTTTTTTAACCGATTTAAAAAAAGGAGGTTCTCAATTCATCTGTGTTTTTTATGTTTGTTACCTCCGAACTTTCGCCTGGGTGAACCCTTTTGGATGTTTTTTTTTAATTTATTTAAAAGCTGGTGCTTTCCGTTTGGTCCTATAGCAATTTGGTGCAACTCTGACAATGGCATCCATGCAAAACTGTACTCATCCAATAAACAATTAATAGCTCAATATCATGCCTATCGATTTCGATGATTCTTTTTGTTTATTTATCGGAAGGAATGTAATTCGATGACAGTTTAAAGAGTTTGGTTGTTTGTGATAATGGGATCTATGAAAAACGACGGAACTCATCAAATCTTAGGAGCTACTCGAAAGAATCTTTCATTGGTTAAGGCCGTCCGTAATTCCATGAGGATCGAAAGAGGGGAGAGGAAGGATGAAAGAGATTTTGGATGCGGAGCAAATTAATCATAATTTTCCGCTATCCAAACATTTGGAAATTTGTTTAGTTTTTTTACTTTTTAGTGCATTTTAATTTGTTTTGAAATAGTTTTTCTCTTTGAAGTTAGTTTTTTTGTTAAAATTTTTGTTTATTATATTTTAGTAGAAGTGTGTATTAAAATAAATAACATTATATTACAGTCAACCCTTTTTAAGTAGCACTTTTAAAATTTATTTACAATTGCTAACAATGTTTTTTTAAGCTAAAATATAAAAAAGCTACAAAATTGATAAGAAACTTCAAAGAAGTCATCGTTCTAAGTTGTCTTTGAAATGTTATTTTGATAGATAATTAGTCTATTAAAACTTGAAAGACTCTAAATCAGAATAAATAATTTTGACTTTAATGGAAGTGATCAGTGCCATGAAACTTAAAAATATTGTCTCATGTAAAAATATCATACAAAATACCATATCATTGTAAAATAACGATTTATGTTTCAAATTGCGTTTTATTGAAATACTGATTAATTTATCTAATCTCAGAAAACTTTACCTATACAGATGGAAATTATTCAGAAGAACTGGCGGATTTTTTTAAATGTGAACGACAGTCGTCACAAGGTCTGTATTTTAAATATGTAAAATGTTACCATAGCTGACGTACTCTAAATCTTACAACATACGATCGATAGCATAATAAAATGAGTGCCTTGCCACGAAACGTCCAACACTGCTAACGAGGCGTGTGGACCTCGTGCCACCTTATTATACACTACCAATATTACACTTTCCATGTCGTTAAGAATTTGCCTATCTGATATTGATAATCGATGTAAAAAGTGTAATAAAATTGAATTTATAACGTTTGCACAGAACTACGGTTCAGCTGAGCTTCACTTCAGATGCTACGGAAAAAACCGCATGTCGAAAGATTATTATAATATATGATCATCCTCGGCCAAAATGGTGCTAGCGCCGGAGCCTGATGCCAAGGTCACCGCTGAAGGGGACTCAGGGTCTTATTCTTGCAATGTTAAGCATACCGCTTAGCTCCTTCCTATTCCACGATTCCACAGGAGCCAGTGTTGGAAACATTCCTGAGGTAAATTGGCTTGTTTCTGGGTACTACAGGACGGCTCAATCAGGCTTTTGAATTCACGTAAGAACATTCGATCAGGCTTGTACAGATCGACATTTAACTTTCTAGTATCTATAATCGATAAAAACATTGTTTATTTAGTCATCAAGCAATTGACCAACATAACTTAACTTTTTAACTTTGTTTATGCGTAGTACCAGCAAATACCATTTCTAATTTATTTATTTTACTTTATAAAAGTAAAAACGATATATATCTGCTGTAACTTTATAATATTTAATTTGGATTTTTTTTGGCGTTTTGAAAATTTATTGTGACTTATTTTAAATCTCATGAAAACTAAGTACGATAGCTAGCAAAGTTTTTTTTTAATATTTATCTTACTTAACTTTCAATCTTTATTGAAAAGGGTAAAAGTGTGTGTCTTCATCAAAACAGAAAGATATTTGTTAAACGCTAAGCAAGGGGCTCCAAGCAACGTCTTCACCATCCCAACCAACCTCACCTGCTCGTACTACACCCTAACGCGGAAAGAGGCTCTGGTGAACAACCTACCACGCTGGTCCAATGACCCACATTGAACCAGCGTGGTGGGATACGGTCTAAGATTCCCTATTGGAGAAAAGAAAAGAGGCTTGGCCACCTGTTTCCAGCAGTACTGTTATTTCTGGCCAAGGCGGCGCCATGGTAACGCAGGGCGAGGGTGCTAAGAATCCCCAGGAGTTTGCACGCCGCCAAAACCAAATGACTCTAGCAGCAAACAACGGACACACGCTACGGCTAGATTCTTATCTGGCCCAATTGGAAGAGGAGCTGAAGAACATAAGTCGGCACGTTTTGGGATTGATTAAAATCCCTAGAGAGGAGAAGGATACTCTAACACTGGACTCAGGCCATCTTCTAGACTTGAGACAGGTACGAAATCCATCACAGGGCAGAGTAGGATTTTAGACTTGCAGCGAATCGATGCTGGGATCATATTGTTACGGGGGCAGAAATCATAGGTGGCAAACTTACCTGACAACTCTCGAGTAAGAGGGCTGTACTATGAAGCCGATCTTTAAAAACAGCCCCAAAGAAAACGGACGTGGCAGAGCCCCGATAAAATGAGATAGACTTCATTAAATCGGACAAAAGCGCATAATCAGAGATGTCTTAGTGATCTCAAGGTTTAAGAACGAATGTGATCCCTGACTTCGAGAGGCACATGACTATAGATTTTAAGCTTCAACATTTCTGATTAAACTAATCTGCTCCAGCCTGTTATTGATCCTGGTATACTTCAGATCAATCTGAAAAATCGGTTTGCTGCCTTGGTAAATAAAATGGACGTGAACGTTGACTAGGAGCTCGGTGGAGTGGTAGAAATTCTTGGGACGAGGGTGCAAAACTCTGCGGCAAAAGTCTGCGACAGACGGGCAAAACACTTTTGCCTATACGTCGCCTTTTGAGAGAGACACTGGATCTCATGGACAAGCGACTTAATGATCTAACCGTCAATCTTTAAAACATCTGGATCTTTAAAAGACTGGAGATGGTCTTTTAAGCTTGTACGGCGCGACCTCCATCACGCTCTCTATACAGAGAGCAACTGAGCAAAACCAGGGGTCCAAAGTCCTCCTAAAGCAACGTAAAGCAAGCCATCTAACAAAGCTGACCAAAGGAAACGAAGATGTTTTCGCTCCAAAACCAGAAGTTCTCTCGAAGGTTGAAAGCTTTTACACCCACTTATAAGCATCGCATTAGCCGCACCCAAAGCTGGATGAAAAGGATTCTTGAGCTATTCTATTCCGGCATGTGTTGCAGGATCTTTCAGAAAATGGCCTAGTCGAAATCGAGGGGGCTTTTGTGCAACTTAAAATGGAAAACCCCGTTATGCCGGAGTTACGATTTGAATTCATCGTGACCTGGTCTTTCCTCGAGTACTTACAGCGGTTGCTAATTAATTGGTGATGTATTGATATGCTGAGATTTCTGTATGACGCCACCACAATGTCTGTCGTAGTCCAAAATGGGCTCACTAAGCCTATCCGAGATGTTGTGTCTCCGACGTTGTTCTCCGCCGCGCTAGAGGATATTTTAAGGACGCTAGACTGGAAAGGAAAAGGCATGAATGCAAATGCCAGTATATCTTACATCTGCAATTTGGTCATCATGGCTGAGACCACAATGGACCTGCAAAATTGTTACGTGCAACTTTTTACAAACAAGTACAGGGACACTCTCTCTTCCTTTTTACTTTAAAAGCCCGATGGGATGGATAAGGGTACATGACCGACTCTCAGATCATCGGCCCGCATAGTCCTAACCTCCTAGGAAATAACGATGAAAAGTTGTTTAGTCCTTGCAGGATTCGAATCCACGACCTCCGGTTTTTAAATAGCTTATTTTTAAAAATACTGTTTATTGCGTAGGATAGCAGTTTTAAGTAAAAAGCTTTACTCTTACATGATAAAATATTTTTCTAGCAATATATTATTATTCATATATTGCTAGGGAAATATTTTGCATTTAACAAAGTTGGATTTGTACCGTTTTTGCCCGAATCGATAAGTAGAAGACGTTAAGCGCTTTATGGAAACAGGAAAAGTCAACAAAACTTTTAAAACAAAAAGAAAACTAGTATCAAGCTCAACAAATAACTTACTGATGGCATGTTTTTATTAGATTGTATGCTTTAATTTTTTTAAAAAACCCTCATCAAGAATTGCAGTGCATTTATTTAAAATAACTTATATTTGGTATAACTATACACAAAATACAAAGAATCCAACTTTCTTACGTGAACTCCAATCCAAAAACATCCAAACCAACTTTTTAAGGTGATAACAGGCCGTATGCCTACATAAAAAATCACATAAGAATATGTTTAAGCTGAAATTGTGTATTTTCATTAAACAACAAAAGTAGTTGTCACTTAAGATATAAATAATGCTTATAAGGCTTAAATTAACAGAATTGCTTTAGTGAACGTGAAATTAATATATTGTACTCTTAGGAAATACCGTGGTCTTTATTGCAGCGACGAGTTAAGTTATAGTAGAACTACAATCAAATATTCAAACTGAATAAGGCTTTGGGGAACGTCAATTACGGGACACAGCTTTGTCATATTAAACAATCAGTTGTAAATGATAAATGTAAATAGTAAGTTTATTACTTTTATTTAAAAAAATCTTTAGTAGTGATTGAACAAGAGTATTTTTTTAAGAGTTATCTTCTTTTAGTCATCATCAATACATTAAAGTAGGAAAGCTTTAACAGCAACTTGTAGGTAAGTGTTTTTTAAATACAAAGTCGCATTCAATTTCCGGTGACGCCTCGTTAGTGCAGTAGCAGTCTTGGTTGTATTTTATGGTACTTTTATGTTTTCGTACAAAAACCTAAAATAGGTCAATATTTTTTTCCTAAGATAGACTTTTTAAGTTTATTTTCTTTTTAAGCTGACCAGACGGTCCCCTTTAAAAAGGGGACCTACCACTAGTAAAAGCGTTGGAGCCATTATTACTCCTGTAACTGACCGACTGCGAAAGTACCATCGAGGAGCCTATTGATTAGCGCAAAACAGTATTGTAATTCGAATAGCTCCGTTTAATTAAAAGTTGAGAGAATTACTGAAAAAACGAGAAAAACATCCACGCTTGTCAACTTTTGGTTGATATTTGGGTTTTTATTGACTAATATATTTTTTAATTTTAATGTTATCCTCCGTTAAAAAAGTAATTAATTTTAAAATAAAAAATTTACATATCATTTTTGAAATAATATCACTTAATATACCTAACTCATCTCGAATTATTTTTTAAAATCGGATTTGATCACTACGTTTAGTTCCGTGGACATAGATCTCTTCTAATGTACGCTTTCTCCATTTTGGACCGTATTCCAACACGCTATTCCTATGCAGGTTGGTGGGTGGACCGATTTTTTATATACCCATCGGACGTATGGATCATCTTACGGAGGCAATTGGGGTTAAAATTGTTCTAAACAACCAGGAGATGACGATAACACAAGCTGTTTCTCGGCGGGATTCAAACCTACGACCTCCGGTTTATAAAGCAAGGGCCTATACCGCTAGGCCAAAACCATTGATATTGGGTCCTCAACCTGAGTCTTGAAGGGCCACCTAATACTGCTAATACTACTACTATTCTTTTTTTCTCTTAAATGTACATAAAGGAAACAACGAGAAATGGTTTCATCTAAGTTTAAAGAAGTCAATATATCAGATTTAGTCAATATTAAGAATTATATATAATTGTATATTAATTAAACATCAAACCCCATTTTTAGACTTTATTACATTTTTAAACAAAATAATTATACGTACGAAACGGCAATTTGATAAAATCATGGGGGACATTAGTACAGACGGAATTTCACGAATTACACTGAAATTCGTCACAACGTCTGTATTTTAAATATGCAAGTGTTACCATCGCCGACAAGCTCGAAATTTTAGAACGTACGACCGTTAGCATAATAAAACGAGTGCCCTGCCACGGAGCGTTTACAGCGCTAACGAGGTGAACGGATCTTGTGCCAAACTTATTATACATTACCGTTTTAAACTTCGCCTCGTCAATAGGAATTTGTTAAATATCGACGAACGATATAGAATTTTATCTGATACATTTCGGCGGGGTTGCTATTGAGGTTGCTTCTAAACATGGTTGTATTATAAGTAGATTTGATATAATAAACATTGGTAGTAAGTTGTTTCGGTTTTATTTCTAAAATAATATAAAACAATACGCAAATAAACTGCAATCGTTAATCAGAAAACAATTCCTGTCGGAACTTTTTAATAATAGGAAAAGAAAATTAAATATATGGTTATAAAATATTACCTCACAGGTGGTATAAAAATTCACCTTTTACAGGGGACCGTCTGAGTGTGCCTATTTCTGCCGCAAAGCAGTACTGTTAAAACACTGCTGTGTTTTCGGTTTGTAGGGCACCTTAGCCAACGTATTTCCTGGGTAAATGAGACTTAACACCCTATGTCTCTCGGTAGTCAGCGCGTTGGCGATACCACTAGTATTGCTGATGTCTATAGGTGTCGGTGACTACTTCCCATCACGTGGCCCGACTGATCGTCTGAAAAAAAAACCCTATGCAAGTGAAATTAATAAAACCTAAAGTTAACTTACACAATTAAAAAGTGCTGATATTTTTGTTTATTACTTATAGTGTCTATAGCACATAACATTGATAATTATTAGTAATTTGCCTATTGTTAAAACAAATGTAAAATAGTTGATTTTTAAATCGTGAATATAATCTAATAGTGTCCATTACTCTTAATATTAATGCCTCTTTGTCAAAAATTTAACAAATAAAAAAATCTTAAATCTTAATCAAGAACCCATATTATTTTATATATACCTACTCCCAATTATTATTTATATATCGTGGTAAAAAAAGGCGTGAATGATAAAAAAATTAGCTAACAAACATTTACTCACTTCAGTTAAGTGCAAGATACTGATTTTAACCCGAAAGCGCACTAGGCGAAATTAAAAAAAAGCTTTTAAAACGTTAGGAAAACATTACAGAAAGGTTAGCAAACTTAACATCACGATTTCTTTGTTTTTTACTTTTAAAAGATCGTACAACCTATTTATGCCGCATAAAGACGGTAATTATTTTTTGATGTTTTCTAGCAATAAGATAAATGTATGTATCTATCTTATCATTAATTATTGTGACTGTACTTTTTACCCTGTTAAATTGTTATCCTATAAACAATAGATAATATAAAATCATTTATTACATTAATTTGAATCAGAAATAAATCGTTGTTGGTAAATTGGATCCTGATGAAGCAAAGGCACTTTAGGTAAACAAAACGGTCGTCTGGATCTTGTTTACAGGACTCATCGGTTCGTTAGCTTTGTTTTAAATCCAATAGTCTGCGTGTTATTTCACCGCTGAGTTCAATAATCACCTGGAGAAGTTATTTAAATAAATTTTACGGGTGATACCAAAAGATAAAATTATCTTAAACCAGTTTTTACCAAAAAAGAATTTAATAATTATGTATGTTATAAATGTTACAATATGCTTTATTGAAAAACACTATAAAAGTGCTAGCAACTAATCAGAAAACTGATCGAAATCCAACAGTTAAAAGATTAACTGATTGTTGTCATCGGTAGGAATTTATTTGATACTACACACTAGCAAGAAACTAATTTGGCTAGAAATAAATTTTACAATAATAATAAAAATGCATCTTTTTATTAGAGTTATACGATATACGCATAATAAAATACCAACAAACAATCTGACGTAATACATACACACTATCGAGCCACACAGAGCATCGGTAACTATTCGGGCTTCTACAAACAGAAACTTCACTGGATTCAGAACGTATATAGGAATAAATATCTGATATAATATCTTTCTTGCACTGCCGGAAGAAATTCGGAATCGGCATGAATTAATATAAAAATTTTTGATAACATCAAAGTGTTGAACCGTATTTTCATCACGATTTGCACTTATTCAACACGATATAAAAATAGGTATAAAATGTTCTCATCTAGTTGACAAATTATAAATACGAAAGCTAGGTGTATGACGCCACTTTGTTGCCATAGGTTACAATGTTAACGTCTTTTCCGAGTCTATCTTGGTTAGGCTATAACACTTTTAATCTCTTTCTCTCATACCATTTTAATGTACATATATACTTCCAAATCGTCTCATGCTATGTAATGCACCTTATAAAATATCCAATGTTTACTGTGCATAACTGACATCGTAGTTATTCATGATCTATAAAAATTATAAATTTGAATAAAATAATTATAAACATAACACATTTATATTTATATTTTTCAAATATTTATATTCCCAAGGTTAATCCAACACAAACTTCGCGTCAACCGTCTACTGTCTTTGAACTGAACCTCGTATTTTCTCATAAAGGAGGAGAAAATACCATCATAACTTACGGTTACTCCGCTCCCCAGAGTGTAGTAAAGTTGGTCTTAACACTAGTCTTTTTTTTTCTTCTAAGCAAATAGCATTTGCTTTAGACACAAACACACTAGTTACGGAAACTTGGACATTGATTTATGGTGTATAAATAGGATGAAAATGTAGATCGGATAAACTATTGAATATGCTATAAATAAAACATTTTAACACTAAATATTAGGTTTTTCACTCTTTAAATTAATATTTGTTTTGCAAAATACATCTATTTTTCTACTACGAAACAATAAAAGAGTCTTTATTTCTACAAACTCTTAAGTCAATTTTATACGGTAAAGAACTTCTTTACAAAGTTTACTTTTAGATACCAGGAGGGGAAATTTACATGTTATTGAATTTTTCTCCTTCGTTAAAACTATCCTTTATCGGCGATGTGCCTTTGAAATGAAACGGCTTTTTAATTATTTTGCACCAGGTCAATTGAGATATCTCGTCTAAATTCAGTGTGCAATTTTCTTTATTGTGAGATATATTTATTCACACTTTTAAAAATATGACAAACACGTGAAATAGCAAACCCAAGTCAATAAATGATGACATTGAGATATATAATCGACATATATAACGAAACGCTTTTTTTAATTTTGTTCTGTCAATCTGTTTTTTCGGGCTAATGTCTTGAATGGCTGGCTGATTTTGACGGAAATTCCAGTTACATCATCTATTTTCATGTGAAAGTTTTACTGGAAAATAGATGATGGAACTGGAAGTAACATAGGCTATATGCTTAATTTTTTCTTCTTTTTTTATCAGATGAAATCGTACGCAACATATTTATTTTTTAATCTCTATGCCGCCTCTTTACGTTGTGCAATTTCTGCAAGTCAACCTTGGGGTGATGCAGAGACAAAAAGTGGGAAGGTGCATTGCCATATTGAAAACAGAAATGGAAAAAATATATAGCCTTAACTAAAAATATAAATATAAAATAATATAATATTTAATAAATAATATTTTATAATATACTAAATACATACGTATTTATACATAAGTAAATAATTTATATATAAGTATATAAATAAATATATATATAAATATCTTTGAATATACTAGTCTGATGACTTAATTATTCTGTTGAAAATTTTTTAATGAACTCTTTTACCTTCCTTTTAAAAGTTATGATATTCTCAGCCATCTTGATTTCCAGAGTAGCGCATTCCACAATAGAATAGACCAACCGAAAAAAGAAGAATGTATGAGGTCGGAACGGAGAATGGGCATTGGGGCAGACTTGTAAGCGTCGAACGAAGATTTTTGTAGCTGTCATCACTTAAATATCGAAAATAAGAAGAAATATTTTATGACGTATTGGAGGAATTAAGAATAGTTATAGAGTGGTTTGGGTTCGTAAGGAGCGTGACTGGCGAATAGGAAACCACTTAAATTGGAAACGATATGCAGAGACGTGGTCATATTTACGTAGATTAAAAACGAATCGAATGAAGCTCTTTAGAAGTCGGTCAAGTTTATTGAGGTGACCTGCATTCAGGTCAAGATAGCACACACTACCATAGTCTATAAGAGAGTTTGAGAGGGCAAAAACTTGTTGAACCCGTAGAGACATTGCATGACTCCTGTAACCTTCTGATCTGACATGTTGTGGACATGTCAGATCTGTTAGTTCTTATTTAGTGTTTTGTCTATATGTAGACCTAGACTATTCACACTATCACTAAGTGGGATTTGATCGCCATCAAAAGTTACGTATAGAAGCGTTGTAAAGTCTACTTTATTCAAAATGCGCCCGCTACCCAGGGCCGTCTAAAATTAGGCTGGGTCTATGGGCACACAAGAATTTGGGGCCCTATTGGAAGTAAAAAAAATTTTTTACTATATATAACATTTTTCGCAGATCATCGGCATACAGATGATACGCACATTGAGATCAAAAGTAATGAAATTAATAAATATAGAAAACAAAAGAGGAGAAAGAATACCGCCTTGAGCAACACCAGACGTAAGATTCAGCCAGCGTGACGATATTTCGTCAACAATAACTGACTGCTGGCGCCTTCTAAGATATAAACACCATTTCAGTACTTCATCTGAAATCATCAAATGAGAGAGGACTGCAAGGAGGATGTCGTGACTGACGCTATTAAAAGCATTCGTGAAATCTATAAGCACCAAAACTGTGACCATGGTGTTATCCATCGCGCTCGCGTTAATCGCCGTCACTTTAAGCAAAGCAGTGTTCGTATTATATCTAGACCTAAAACCTGATTGTAATGGACTAACCAATTGGTTACCGAATATAAAATTGGAAAGTTGTTCATGCACACAAAACTATAGTACTTAAGAAAGGAAGGGCAAAATAGAGATAGATCGATAGAAAGCGAGAAGTGCGGGATTTTGGAAGTAGACGAATAAGAACATTCCACCAGGAACAAGGAAATGTTCCTGAACTAAAAGAAATGGTAATAATGTGAGTAATGGTTTGGTGAAGTAAAAGGTGCGTCAATCCATTTAAATAAGAAACAGTGTCACGTATCGTCACATGATCTAAGAAGAAGTGGCAGTAAAATCGTGATTTAAATTATCCATACTGATAGAACTCGGAGGGTAATCGATTTATCCGACTACTGATACCAAAGGTTCCAAAACTTCCAGATAGCGACAAGAAAAGATTTAATTATATTGTCCAAGAAGTTACGGCGTTTACCATTGCGTATCATCTGATTATACCGAATCAGTGCAGATTTGTATAAGGACCAATTTTCCTTAGTACTTTCTAATTTAAAATTGCAAAACACACGATTTCTATGTCTCATTGCCATGTGGATTATTTATTGCCATTAGTTAACCAAAGTGCTAGTGGACGATTAAGTTTAATCTTATGAACCAGAGCATGGGCATCAATCAGATTAGTTATTAAGATGTTAAAAGTTCTTTATAGCCAATTTGTCTCTGTCGATCACAGCACCTAATCTACTTTACCAGCATCCTTTTAAAGTTTTTCAACACCTTAGCGAAGGACCGCAAGTGCAGCACCTTAGGTTTTGATTTGGGAGGTTTAAGGATATTAGTAAGGAAGATTAATTCATGGAGAGAAAAACCAGTTGTAAAATGTTGACTATGAAAGAAGAGATGATAAAGTACAAAAATAATATTAAAATAATATACTATTAGTAAAAAAGCAATATGGAAGGTCTGCACTGCATATTTCTTTTTCCGTATTCATGTAGATTTTGTAATTTATAATGTAAAGTTTTATGAGAAGTAAGTAATTTATTTCTGTCATCAGAGATAATTTGCTTATTGATTTTTATTAAAGCCATTCTTTTTAAGTTATAGCTATATTAAAAATTATACACCTATAGCTTATATATAAATATAGCTATATTATATATATGCTATAGCTTAAAAACTATATATTTCATTTAGTTTGCTATTTATTTTAACCCATTTGTAGATAGTTAAACTCGAATAATACTACGATTATTCGAGTTTACACCACACACACATAAACTGCAAAAGTAATAACGGTGCAGTGGACATATACTGTGCATTCGTAATCTGGTAAAAGGGAACGTAATACGAGGCGCAAGTTGCATCGACAAAGTACAATTCGCAAAGCCGTACCGATTGTAAGGATTTACGTACGGATATTGCTCCCACTACGGAACATTGGATAGGGAGTTGGTAGTATTATAGAATTTGTACTCGGATTATCTCTTATTCTGCTCCACAGTCAACATAGTGCTTTCACGTTTTTACATTAGGCTATGTTTTGTTGTAAATAAAGAAAAATATATATGAAACGACTGTAGTCGATCTCGAATGATTTTATTAAATACAGAATTAAAAATGTATACCCACAGATGTGTCTATAATTTTTGATCGAATTTAAAAACTGTTAAATGAAGTATTCGTTCTCAGCTTCTACATTTTAGATTAAAGTCGTGTATTTTATTTATTTTATATTACTATTTAGTAATTTAAACTTTATCACATGTATGATATATGTACATTAAACGTTTAAGAGTTTATCTGTTCCGAGGCGAACCGACATTAGTATTTTGTTCACAAACAAAAATATTAGAATTTAAATTGTATACAATAATCCCAAACTTGGGTTCAGCAGTGAACACAAATATTGACCACATCGCTCAACTCTTATATTCGCACTTATTAAATCGCGATTATTAATATATATTATTAATTTTACATCGAGTAAGCTGACATTAATTAAGATCTCCCAAAATTATTAGTATAACAAAACATAAAAGCACATTTCAAATTGTACATTTTTATTATTTTAAAATAAAATAAGTTGTTTTAGCCCAAAGGTGTAGTTCACGACTTCAAAGGACCGTTTTCAATAAAATTAAGCGACAAGAGCAAATACCAAATTGATGTTCAATTTTTTGTATACTTTTAATTAATATTAATAATCTTTGAAATTACACGCTACATAATTCTTCCTTCTAAATAAATATAAATTACGAATATAGCGAAATATTATAAACGATTTAAGCGTCCTCCATACGATCCCTAAGTTTAGTATTTACCTACATAAAATAATAATACAGGACATTTTGTTAGTGAAAACGTTAATAGTAATGAAAAGTATGTTTTTGTGTTTCCATTACATGTGTGTGACTATTAAATAAATAAAATACTGTTCACATATTTTGTCAACTAACGGTCATGTTATTACGGTCTGTGATCATTATATATTTACGTAGTCTGAAACGTGTTTTATTTACTCACGCAACTTTTTACCCATTTAGTTCGCTAGGCAGCCTTTTTAAAGTTTTTCGTGCAAGTTTATTTTTCAACAGTAGTAAAAATACACAATGCGCACCGCAGTGTATTCCAACTTCTCATAATGAGAATTTAATTCCATAATTTATTCCATATTCATTAAAAACGACATGAAAATGTATACAATTATTGCGGATTAACAATTACATCAATAACGTATCTCCGATGCAGACAAGTAGCAAATCCTATCACATTAATGTGTTCGGTACACCTGATACTGCAACAAACGCATTCTATATGCAACGACACGACCATAGGAAACATTAATTATGTGGCTAGCTTTAGACGGTGACGCCATCCTTTTGTGGCACATATCGTGTTAAGATTTCCTGACACTCAAAAATAGAAAACTAACACTTTCTTTTGTTTACTTTAGGTAAACTTATCTATAAAATACAAAAAATCCTTAATCAAAATGTCATGTCATATGTTTTACAAACAGAATGAAATTGGACAGCTTCTACAAACCATTTTAAGAAGTCTGTTTAAAACCAAACTAACCTTAAAAAAATCGTGCGCTCTAAATTCATTAGCTCCTTCTTTTAGGAAGTAAGTCGACAAGAGTTCGAAAATTAAAGGAAATTAACTATGCATTTTCATAGGTTTCTTGTTGGTTAGGGTTATATCGACCGATCAACTTGTAAAGTAAAATGACCCATCCATTTGATGGACATGTCTCTCTCGATTGGCAAAGCTATGTTTGACTTCCAATTTGGTATATCAGTGTTTTAAATTTATTAACATGCACCTTTCGAATGTATTTAGTGTTAAAAACTTAAGATACTAATAATTGAACTTTAAAAGACCTCCTTTACTTGTTACTGAGTCAGTTAGATCAGCCATTTAGCCAACCCCATAATGATGTGAAAAGATGAAATAGGAAATCTTTTAAGTATTTAAAATAAATCCCACGCCCTCTGGTGCAACAACTCTATAATTAATTACCAGATTAAGACAGAAATAGTGCACTTTATCTGTATTGAATTATAAAATTATTAACTTAACTATGATTACCTATCTAGACATTTACTAATATACGTTTTGCTTAACAGGTACTAATCGCTTCGCATTAAATAAAAAAAAGCCTATGATTGTGCGACGTGATTACGCGCCGGGGAGTCAAGTTATATTCAAGGCAGATTTTAAATGTCAAGCACGATAAGGTGTCAAAATCTGAGCATATGTGTTTATGCAAATTACGGACTACATTAACATCGCTCCTTCAGGAAAGATAGCTTACATACGTGTTTGTTTTGTAAATAACTTACTACATCCCGGAGCACAAAGAGCACCATTAGTTATTTAAATTAACTTCGGAATTTCTTCTTGAACACTGTGAGCGCGCTGTGAATAACATTTAGTTTTGTATCATATATGGCTTTCTACTATATACGGTTATTTGTAGTCCTTTGTAACGTTTAAAATATTAGACCTCGCAGAATTATCTAAGTATTTCAAAAATCAAATGATCTTAGTTTTTATTACAACTAAATGACAGGAATTGTGAATGTTGTTGACAACTCTTATAATGATTTTAAGCTTTATTGCATAGTACTCATTGTACTTAAAACACATTAAATTGTAACGTTAATTTTTTTCAGCGGTAAAAAAAACCAGTTGATTGAGATCTCACTTATTAAAACTTTAAGGGAAAGTTTAGTACTTAATAAAATAATTGAAATTTTAAATAAAAAATAAGCATTACTCATGTTCTTTATGTACATATACCTATACCATATCACCAAATTGTTATGAAAGGCTCACAATTATCTTAAATATGATATAAATTATATACACAGATTCCAAAGCATAATAAGTCTTACCATTTAATTCACCTTCGTCAATAAAAGTCTAATTGTTCCTGATAGTTCACTGCTGGACATAGGCCTTCCCTAATACATCCCTATCCGTTAGGGGTTTTGACGTATTCCACTACGCTGGTCCAATGCAGGTCGGTGGATGCATGGATCATCTTACTTTTCAGACAATTGGGTGATCGGCCCAAAATGCCCGAAACAACTAGGAAACAAAGTAAAAATTTGTGCAGTCTCCTCAGGATTCGAACCCACGACCTCTGGTTTATAAAACACACGTCTATACTACTAGGCTACGGAGGCAGTTCTCGTATTCAATTTAATGAACAACCTAATATCATAGTTTAAATTACTTAAAATGCAGTTTTAGGTGTCCCTTAATACCGACACAAAAAATGTTACATATTAATGCATCTTAATTCTATTTCATATATAATCTCAGCTTGAGTAAATATCACTATCGTTCTCCAGATTGAAAACTTAGAGCAAATCAATCAAGACAATATTTTAGAAATTTCCATTAATTCTAGCAAAAAGCATTTTACTTTCTTGTTATTACTTTATAAACGAGTGCATGTAACTGAGTATTTTGACATATTTGCAGAATTATAACATTTTGCCAATATATTATTTCATTTTGTTTAACAATTAAGAGTACAAAGCATAGTTTTGATAAATTGTAGCCAACAGAAATCTCTAAAATTTAATGAACGCCTCAAATAAGTTTATCAATATAAATATTTATTACATTTGTATTACTATAAATAAAGATCCTTTATTACTCTTTAATTATAATTAAACAAATTTAGTACTATTAAAAACAAAATGGAATAGAACGCTTTTATTAAAGTGAAAAAATAGCAAACGAAAAGCGTGAATATGGAATAAACATGGTATGAAAGCCTGTAGTTAGAGATGAATATAAATATTCAAATCGTGACACGAATCTTTCCTACAGTATAATGCTTAATTAGATGCCAAATATACCCAAAACACGGAACGACCTATCACATTCATAATGACTATTAAATTCAAATTGAATAGGCAAGTTAGACGGATGTCAGATTAGCCGTGTGTTTCGAATACCATGCAATTATTGTGAACTATTAAGTATGTTTAACATTTTTATGTTAGTATCATCATTATCAGCCTGTTCACTGCTAGTCCACTACTGGACATAGGCCTCCCCTCTCCACTAGGGGGTTTTTGGACCGAATCCCACCACTCTGGTCCAATGCGGGTGGATAGACCGACTTTTTACATGCCAATCCAAAGCATGGATTATCTTACTTTTCAGACAATTAGGTGATCGGCCCAAATTTCCCTAACCAACTAGAAAACAACATTGAAAATTTGTCGAGTACCCGCAGGATTCGAACCCACGACCTCTGGTTTCTAAAGCACACGCTCGTACCACTAGGCTACGGAGGCAGTGTTAGTATCGTTCTATTTATTTATAATGTGTAAAAACATCGTGTTTATATCTGCGACAAATGTTAAACCTAATAGTGTAGGTATTAAGAAAACGAAGTAGGCACTATAACTATTTTAAAAAAGTAAGCCGTGAATAGACGGTGAATACATATGTACAGTTAAATCTGGTAGGTATTCTTAAAATTCCTAACGTCATTATCACAAAAAAATTAAAATTTTAAATATACATGCGACCAACTTGAAAAACATGTACCTGATCAAAATAGTCTTTAGTAACGCAAGAGCCGTCCATAGCTCTTTAAACGCTGTAAAGAATTGTAATTAAAACATAATTATTTACTCAAAATTCGTTTTAATAGTTGTAATAAAAAAGGCAACGTTAACAATGGGAATAAGTTTTCAAAAAATTTTTACGGCGTTAATTCAATTAGGTTTAGGGCACAAGTTAGAATTTCATTACATTTTTGACACATAGTTTTAAAATAAAAACTTTAATCTTTTTACTTTTTATTGCATAGAACAATATTTTTTTCTATCTTTGATAGTTCATCAAGTAATCCATTTAAATTGAAAATCAATTTATATGGATTACAACGTTCTTACGGTTTTATGGAAATGAAATCCAGATTTTTCTTCCATATGCCTATTTTATTTTTAAAAATGTTATATTATATAGCGTCTGTGGATTGTGCGAAGCATTACAATGATTTTAAAATAATAAATTGTCCACAAACGTACATACAAGCAATTTTAAATCAGAGATTTCTTAATAAAGATTCAAAGTCAAAGTCAAAATCATTTATTCAATTTAGGCTCTTCTGAGCACTTATGAACGTCAAAAATTATCCATTTACCACCGGTTCTACAAACTCAGACCCGTCCAGAGAAGAACCGGCAAGAAACTCTACGACCTTTTTTTTAAATATTAGTATTTACAAATTTTGACCAATACATTTTTTTTAAGTTACCAGGGAGTTTCAAGGCAGAATATAAACTATTTCCACACATCTTGGTCCTCAATATAATTTATTACAGAATAGTAGGCTTTTCTATAAGCGTTGTTTTGACAACTTTACGAAAGCTCGAATCATTCAGTTGCGTTTGGCAGGAATTTAATTTATTATACATTCTTATACTATTATACATGAAAGATTTTGGTTCAGGTCAGTCTAAATCTCTAGGGCTCAATTTAACCCTGCTGGCCTAATATCTTTTTAGCAAACATATGAATATTTTGACGCGTACATAATATTTTCAAATATGTATAGCGAGGATTTCAGTTTTATTAAAAACATTATAAGATTCCGTGAACCCAGATTGTAGATTGCCCTAACAGCCTGTTTTTGTAGAATAAATATTGTGTTCAAACCGGCTGCAGATTCGTCCAAAGATCATTTGTAAAAAAAATTGTAACAAGCCTTCTCTCATTGTAATTCTTCTTTAATAACAAGTGTATTTTTAAAACAATAACAATATTTCAAAATAAGTTTTGCAGTCCATTTAATACAAAGTTACGTTCACTAATAATCAATGTAACCATTATTTAATAAAAGTATTTTGACGTATGACGATAAAAAAACCATAATCATACAAATTATGAACTATAATAAAATTATTTAACATCCTTTCAGTATATTTTACGTATGTATAGAACGCTGGTTCTGCAAAGACGACATTTTCACAATGTCATTAAAGCTTAAACAATATTAAGACAGTCGTAACTAACATTTCACTAGGACACGGGGTGTAATCTCGAAACGAGGGTCACGCAATAAACCCCAACCATTTCCTTTCGCAAATATTTTACCTTTTTATATTTCTATTCTAAATTCTAATGTTAACAATATTTTATAACATAACTTTGATTACCTTAAAAATTAAAATAAATACTTGTTTAAAATTTTCAAAAATTGTCAAATTGAACAAAAATCTCGTTCTCCTTTTATTCTTCTATCTATCTTTACCTAACAATTTAGGGGGCATACTTTTAGTTTACATTAAAACGTAAAGTTTTCATCTAACCTTCGCAATTCTCCTAAAATTGTCGAAAATACAGTCAATTGACTAAAAAAGGAAAATTTTAAAGTAGCAGCCCTCCATACAGCTCTCATCCGGCCAAGATTTTGAAAACGGTACGTAGATAACAAATTCACCATTTGGCCAATAAACCAAATCAATGCATTTCTGAATGATCTTAATTCATTGCACCCCAAAATAAATTTCAAAATGGAAATAGAGGCCTTCTAAGATATTTTAACTATCAGAAACTTTTAGAATAGCTTGGGCCATACAGTTTTCAGAAAAGCAACCCACACGAATAAATATTTAAATGGTGATTCTCACCACCATCCCGCGCAGTTAGCTACTACTACTATAAGTAAATGTTTGCTTCAGAGAGCACAGCGGATCTGCCGCAAGAAGCATTTGACGACTGAACTGAAGAATGTCAAGCAGGTGTTGCGTGACAACAAACTCGAAGTTCCACGTCAGTGTCGCAGTCACAGTGTGAAGCCAGCCACAGTAGAAAGAGTGCCCGCCGTCTTCCCTTACATCAGAGGAGTCACCGACGAAATCGGTTATATTTTAAAGCGAGCTTATTAAAATATATTATAAGCCGCCGAAGAAGATTGGCCAATTATTACCTTCTGTCAAACGTTAAATTCCTTTACAGGTACCGGGTGTGTACAAGCTAGACTGTGATTGTTGTCTCTCTTACATTGGACAAACAAAAAGACCAGTAAGAACCAGAGTCAAAGTACATATAGCCAATGTTAAGCAACGACGCAATAAGAAATCTGCGATTTGCGACCATATTCTAGATAAGCCCAATCATTATATTATATTTAATCAACTGAAAATGCTTGCAAAAGCACATCAATTTACACCAAAGATGATTCGGGAAACAATAGAAATTAAAAAATATATAAATTTTAATAAAGAGGATGGTTGGTCTTTGCCACCTTCATAGGATCCAATAATTTCAAAAATTAAACCCAAAGACATAAAAACTTCAAAGCCACAGCACAACATAAGTACTTTTTGTCAAACCAATGTTCGAAATTAAGAAAATGGAAAGATATGTCAATTTGAAATAAAAGCTCTGACGGTTATACCAAATTATTGAGATGCAGACTTATATCAACTGAGTCTGTTCCGTGATCATGGATGCTGGAAAGAATTCGAAACGTTGGGAATAAATATATATAACTAACGCAAAAAATCCGTAAACTTGTAGATTTGATATAGGAATAATAGTTAAAGTAAGATATTCATATTGCGACCAGAAACAATTTTTTCGGTTCTATTTGCAATAAGATACGCCTCGCATACTCGTGGAACTAATAACCTGCAACATTCTTAATTCAGGATTTCAAATTTAATGTACGAGTTAAACAGATGTCAGATTTACTGTTTGGAGTAAACATGCCACATAATTATTCAATTGCATTTATGTTTGCCAAAAAAATATCTCAAAGTGTTAATAATACATATGTACAAAAAGTTTAAAACGGAAACGTATAAAACCACAAACTAAGCAAACAGCAAAAAGTTATGACAATGAAAAAAAATTTGGCGAATTTAACTTTCGTATTTATGCTAAAAAAAATTATTAAAGCTTGTGCTCAAATGACCCAAATACATAATGTCCAAATAAGTTTAGTTTAACATTGTTAAAACTATCCTTTTGATATAACAGTTCAAAGTACTCGTACTTCGTAAGATTTCGAGGAGAGTAATATATTTCACTAAATATATGGGCATTTGCATCCTGATACACTGCTTATTAGAAATCAACTAATTATCCTTGGATCTTATGTATAGGTGACATTGTTATTTTAATTTCCAGCATATAAATAATATTGTCATCGTAAATGAGCCGAGGCGCTATGAATGAGAGTCAGCGTTTTACATGATAAAAATGATATTCTAACTTAGCTGTAAATTAATTAACACTTGATACTGATGCTACAATTACCTAAAATACTCCATAATATTTTTTTTCATCTTTAACGAGACCAAAAAAATTGGATTTTATCTAAGTTCAACTCGGTTCAATATTTTCAGCTATAACGAATTAGCGTGCATAATTAAAACTATCAAAACACCATATAAATTTTAAATTTTATTACGTAACTTTAAAAATAATTATACGTACGAAACCGCAATGTAACAAAAAGCATTGAGCATTAGTGCAAGCGGAATTTCACGAATTACACTGA
This sequence comes from Lamproptera curius, assembly GCA_029286875.1. Lineage (NCBI taxonomy): Eukaryota > Metazoa > Arthropoda > Insecta > Lepidoptera > Papilionidae > Lamproptera > Lamproptera curius. The sequence continues at coordinate 314,325 of JAGSMT010000154.1, forward strand.
AATTCGTCACAACGCCTGTATTTTAAATATGCAATGAGATGCTGGAAATTTTAGAACGTACGACCGTTAGCATAATAAAACGAGTGCCCTGTCGCGGAGCGTTTACAGCGCTAACGAGGTGAACGGATCTTGTGCCAAACTTATTATACATTACCCGTTTTACACTTCGCCTCATCAATAGAAATTTTGCGGTAAATATCGACGAATTAATGTAGAATTTTACTAATAGATATCTGTATTAATTAAGCTCTCTAACATGGTATATTTATAAGTAGATACGTCAAAAATGGTTAAGAAATTACGCTTAAGAAATTGGTTATTTCGGTTTTTTAAATCATACAATACAATAGAAAATAATGTGCAAATGATAATCATAAAACAACTCCTATTGTAACTTTTAAAAACGAAAAAAATTAAATGTGGTTATTATATAACCCAACCCTTTACGAAAAAAACTTTGTCATAAAACAAATGCGTATACATTTTTATAAATTACTCAAATGAGTCAATGAAAAGCTATATGCTATAGACACCGGAAGAGTTGATTAATATTAGCATTTTGTTTAAAATAATTAGAAATCTTGTATTTTATTACTCCATTCAATAATTGTATGTGTTGTTTAAAATTGGGGTTTTAGATATCATCTGACCTGAAGCATTTAAAAATCAGCTAACAAACATTTACTCACTTCAGTTAAGTGCAAGAAGCTGGTTCTAACCCAAAAGCGATCTAGGCGAAACAGAAAAAAAAAACAAAGCTTTTAAAACGTTAAGAAAACACTACAGAAAAGTTAGCAAACTTTACACCATTATTTGTTTTGGCTTTCTATTTTTAAAAGTACGCGTTTCCTATAAATATCGCATAGACACGGTCTCTATGCGATATTATATATAGATATATAAAGTGAAATTCCTATTAATAGACTATTTACTCTGTATTATAATTCCAATTTTAAATTACCTAGAAGTAAAATAAATTAATGAATATTATGGTTATATAATTGAAACTGTCGTACTTACCTAGTGTAGTTATTATTTCTTTAACAATACCTAATATTAAATCATTCATTACGTTTATTTGAATCAGAAATAAATTGTTGTTGGTAAATTGGATCAATTTCAATTGGAAGCAAAGGCACTTTAGGTGACCAAATCGGTAGTCTTGCTCTTGTTTACATGATTCATCGGTTCGTTAGCTTTGTTTTAAATCCAATAGCCTGCTTGTTATTTAACTGCTAAGTTCAATTATCACTTGGTGGAGTTATTTAAATAAATACTTTGTAGCAAGAACTGTTAAATAAGTTACTAGTCGAGATGAAAGAACATCAAATGTAATAACATTAAAATATAATAAGTCAAAACAAAACGGTAGAAACTTTTACGTCGACGGCGTTTTTATTAACCAAAACATTATATAATCAGTCGAGATTAGGTTAAACATGGTCATACCTATATGATACTTCACATATTCTCCAATAATTAATTTTAAAGCGATATTGTTAAGTGTATACAATAATGAAAGATCTTAAACCTCTTATAAATAACAGGAAATTTAAGAAATATCTTTATTATAACTGCTACAATAGACTGTATTGAAAAACATTATAAAATTGGTAGTTAGTTTAGTAAATACTAGCTAGAAACAGTTAGTTTCAATAGCAATAGAGGCTCTTTCTCTATTTAATAGAGCTATACGATTTACTCGCGAGTAAATACCGACAGACAATCTGACGTAAAACATAGCCTCATGTTCTCCTAATTTATAGGAAAATAATAATATTAGCGGTAACTATTGGGGCTACCGTAAATAAAAAATCTGATTTTATACCACATATAGGCAAAAAGAAATCAAGAAATCAGACTTTATTTTTTACTTGCACTGCCGTTCAGTATTCAAGAGTTAACTTAACCGCAATTTAAGCACGATTTGCGCTTCTATATTACCATCACCATCAGCCTGTAATAGTTCATTGCTGGACATAGGCCTCCCCTAATACACCTCCATTCATTAGCATGGATCATCTTACTTTTCAGATAATTCGATGATCAGCCCAAATTGCCCTAATCAACTAGCAAACAACAATGAAAATTTGTTGAGTCCCCACAGGATTCGAACCCATGACCTCCGGATTTTAAAGCACAGGCCCATACCACTAGGCTACGGAGTTGGTATCTATATTAAAGTATGAAAAATTTCCCAGCTGTTGCGTTACAAAAATTACAGATATTTATTTACGATTTTACTAATAAATCATATTCTATCGATAGTTACTAATTATAGTTAAACTTCAATACCGTATCAAAAAATTTAATAAATAAACAAAACAAAAGTATAAAATGTAAATGTAAAAATATATTTACATTCCCAAGGTTAATCCAATACAATCTTTGCGTCGACCGTCTACTGTCTTTGAACTGAAACTCGTATTTTCTCATAAAGGAGGAGAAAATACCATCATAACTTACGGTTACTCCGCTCCCCAGAGTGTAGTAAAGTTGCTCTTAACACTAGTCTTTATTTGCTTTTAAGTAAAGAGCATTTGCTTTAGACACAAACACACTAGTTACAGAAACTTGGACATTGATTTATGCTGTTTAAATAGTTTGAAATGTAGATCGGATAGAATATTGATTTTACTATAAATAATACATTTTAATAATTAAGATGCAATTAAACATTAGGTTTTTTACTATTTTTCTCAATATTTGCTATATATTATAACACATCGATTTTTCTACCACGAAATAATAAAAGCGTCTTTATTTCGTACAAACTCTTTAGTGAATTTATACGATAAAGAACTTCTTTACAGAGTTTATGTTTAGATACCAGGAGATGAAATTTACATGTTATTGAATTTTTCTCCTTCGTTAGAACGATCCTTTATTGGCGATGTACCTTTGAAATGAAACGGCTTTTTAATTATTTTGCACCACGTTAAGAGAGACATCTCGTCTAAATTCAGTTTGCAAATTTATTAACGCTTTCAAAAATATAACTAACTTAACCCTAAGACCCGTAATAAAGCAAACGCAAGGCAATAAATGATTATATTGTAATATATAATCGATACATGTAAGAAAACAATCTTTTATGATTTTATTCTGTCTGTTTGTTCGGGCTAATGTCTGATGATGTGATTTAATTATACTGTCCAAGAAGTGACGGCGTTTAGCATTGCGTATCATCTGATTACACCGATTCCGTGCAGATTTGTATAAGCACCAATTTTCTTTAGAGCTTTTCATTTTAAATTGCAAATCTTACGATTTCTACGTCTCCTTGCCATGCGGATGCTTTTAGTTAAACAAAGTGCTAGTGGACGATTAAGTTTAACCTTATTAAACGGAGTTAAAAGTGGCTACTCTGTTGTCAATATCGTCACAGTCGATCACAGCACTCCAATCCACTTAACCAGCATCCTTGTAAAGTTTTCAACGTCTATCTTAGCAAAGGACTGCAAGTGCCGTTGCCAAGACCTTAAGTTCAAGAGTAGGTTTTAGGATAGGAAGATTAAGTCATGGAGAAATAAACCAGTTGAAAAATGTAGACCATGAAAGAAGAGATGATATAGTACAAAAATAACATTAAAATAGTATACTTTTAGTAACAAAAAAAATATACAAGGTCTGCACTGCATATTTCTCTTTTTCCGTATTCCTGTAGATTTTTTAAATTTATAATGAAAATTTTTTATGAAAATTAAGTAATTTATTTCTGTCATAAGAGATAATTTGCTTATTGATTTTTTATTTAAGTTATAGCTATATTAAAAAATAGAACTATAGCGTATATATAAATATAGTTATATAGCTATCATGTACATAAGCCATAGCTTAAAGACTATATATTTCATTTAGTTTAGCTATTTATTTTAACTCACCATTTTGTAGTATAGGTGTAAACTCGAATAATACGTGAACATTAATTGCTTATTGATTTTTTATTAAAGTCATTCTTTTTAAGTTATAGCTATATTAAAAAAAATAGAACTATAGCGTATATATAAATATAGTTATATATATAGGCCATAGTTTAAAAACTATATATTTCATTTAGTTTAGCTATTTATTTTAACTCGCCCTTTTGTAGTATAGGTGTAAACTCGAATAATACGTGAACAAAAACTAAAAGAGTAATAGCAGTGCAGTGGACATATACTGTGCATTCGTAATCTGGTAAAAGGGAATGTAATACGAGGCGCAAGTTGCATCGACAAAGTACACTTCGCAAAGCCGTACCGATTGTAAGGATTTACGTACGAATATTGCTTGCAGTACGGAACATTGGATAGGGTAGTTGCTAGTATTATAGAATTTGTACTCGGAATATCTCTTATTCTGCTCCAGAGGCAACATAGTACTTTCACGTTTTTACATTAGGCTATGTTTTTGTTAGAAATAAAAAAAATTAAGTAAATTCAAAACGACTGTAGTCGACGTCGAATGATTTTATTAATTACTGAATTAAAAATCTATACCTACAGATGTGTCTATCATTTTTGATCAAATTTAAAAACTATTGAACAAAATATTCGTTCTCTTCAGCTTCTATTCTCTCAGCTTCTCTTCAGATTCAGCTTCTATTTTATTAATTCAATTTATTTTTATATTTAATATTCTAATAATACAGCCTCCGTAGCCTAGTGGTATGGGCGTGTGCTTTAGAAACCGGAGGTCGTGAGTTCGAATCCTGCGGGGACTTCACAAATTTTCATTGTTGTTTCCTAGTTGGTTAGGGCAATTTGAACCGATCGCCCAATTTTTTGAAAACTCAGATGATCCATGCGTCGGATGAGCATGTAAAAAGTCGCTCTACCCACCAACCCGCATTGGGCCAGCGTGGTGGGATATGGTCCTAAACCCCCAATTGAAAGGGGTGTATTAGGGGAGGCCTATCACAGGTTTATGATAAATTCTTAAAGTTTATTTTTTTTGTTCTAAGACAAACCGGCATACACTCTGTAGTATATATTAAAATTTTAATTGTATACAACAATCCTTAATTTGGGTTCAGCAGTGGACACAAGTAAAATTCAATACGAATTTCCAAATTTAATTTTTAATATATTACATTAGATTTTTGCATCGCAGGTGACATTATTAAGGTCTGCAAAATTATAAGTTTAACAATACATAAAAACGCATTTCATATTCTACAATTTTTATTATTTTAAAATAAAATTAAGCGTTGTTTTGGCACAAAGGACTATTCTTTAAAAAAAAATTGTGACAATAGCAAATACCGTTTTACCAAATTGCTGTTTAATTTTTTGTACTTTGAAATAATATTAATAATCTTTGAAATTTCACGATATAAAATTTGTCTAAATGTTTCCTTTATAAACTGTACTTAACTAGCGTAGATAAAAAGTTTTTCATGCACAAATAACACAAACATATTTGACAATAGGTTATCTCTAGGCGTCATGTTCTTCTAAATAAATATTAATTACGCCCCGATGTAAGCGCCCTCTACATGATCTCTAAGTTTTGTATTTACCTAATATAAGTAACAATACAAGACATTTTGTTAGTAAAAACGGTAAAGGTAACTAAAGTAATATTCTAACAGCTCGTAATAAAAAAAAATGACATACAATTGATACCATTTTATTGATTAAACTAAAGAAAGTAAAACTCAAATTTTCATAATAATGCCATGTTTTTTTCAAACAGATATAAATTTTATGTATTATTAAAATGTTTACATTAAACTTGTGCTAGATTATTTCTAAAACACGATCTTTCAAAATTTATTGTTATTTCATGCTCAAAAATAATATAGAACATAGTTCAAGTCTATCTCTTGAGGTTGAGCCTGCATTTGCAATTAAAGGGTGTGATTTTTGACGTAGTTTGCAATTTTTTTATTTTTTTAAATATCTTTTAAACTCATATCAAAACGTTGTTTATAAAATAAGAATTTTCAAAATCGGAGCACTAGGAGACGGAACATTTACAAAATCGTGCGCTCCGAAATGAGTAGCTGCTTCTTTTGGGAAATCAGTCAACAATAATTCGAATATGGAAATGACTATGCATTATCATAGGTTTCTTGTTGGTTAGGGTTATATTGACCGATCAACTTGTAAAGTAAAATGACCCATCCATTGGATGGACATGTCTCTCTCGATTGTCAAAACAATGTTTGACTTTCAATTAGGTATATCAGTGCTTTAAATTTTAACATGTATCTTTAGTGTTATAAACTTCAGATACTAATAATTGATTATAAAAAATGCCTCCTTTACTTGTTACTGAGTCAATGAGACCAGCCCTTTATCTAACCCCGTAATAATTTGAAAAGATGAAAGAGTACAACTGTTAAGTATTTAAAATAAATCTCTAGCCCTCTGGTGCTACAACTCTTTAATTATTTACCAGATTTATATAGATCGGTGCACTTTATCTGTGTAAAATTATAAAATCATTAACATAACTATAATTAACTATGAAAAAATGTTATAACAAAGGTTTTGCTCACAAGCTACTAATCCTCGTAATCACATCACACAAACCTAATGTTTGTGTGATGTGATTACGAGCCGGGGAGTCAAGTTATATTCAAGGCAGAGATTTCAAATGTCAAGCACGATGGGGGTGTCAAAATCTGAGCAAATGTGTTTATGCAAATTACGGACTACATTAACATTGCTCCTTTAGGAAAGATAGCTTACATACGTGTTTGTTTTGTAAATAACTTACAACATCCCGGAGCACAGAGCGCACCATTAGTTATTTAAATTAACTTCGAATTTCTTCTTGAACTCTGTGACCACGCTGCGAATAACATTTAGTTTTGTATCATACGTGGCTTCAAACTATATACGGTTATTTCTAGTCCTGTAAACTTTTTAAAGTTTTAGACCTCGATTGGACTTAGTTATTTATTACAACTAAGATATTGACTGATATTAGAATGTTGTTGACAACAAGAGTTGTTAAACATTATAAGAATAATGTTTTTCAGCTTTCTTGATAGTAAACATTGTATTTAAAACTAATTAAATTATAACAGTAACATTTTTCCAGCGTCAAAACACCAGTTGATTGAGAATCTCGCTTAATAAAACTTTAAGGAAAAGTTTGGTACTCAATAAAATAATTTTGAAATTTTAAATATTAAATAAGCATTATCAATGTTCTTTATGTATATATTCGTAGAAATACCATATCACCAAATTGTTATGAAAGGCTCACAATAATCTTAAATATGTTTTTAAATTATATACACAGATTCCAAAGCATAATTAAGTCTTACCATTCAATTCACCTTCTTCAATAGAAGTCTAATTGCTCCTGAATAATTTAATTTGCATTATTTGTGTCGAGTCGTTATTAAGGGTAAGAATTTGTACAGTATATATGGAATACATATTAATATTCAAATATTAAAACATCTTTTACTCATCATCATCAACTTTTGATAGTCCACTACTGGACTTAGGCCTTCCCTAATGCGCCCCTACGCATTATAGAGTTTTTGACCGTATCCCACCACGCCGACCGACTTTTTACATGCCCATCTGACGCATGGATCATCTTACTTTTTAGACAATTGGGTGATCGGCCCAACTAGGAAACAACAATGAAAATTTGTTGAGTCCCCGCAGGATTCGAACCCACGACCTAAGGTTTCTAAAGCAAACTCTCATACAACTAGGCTACGGAGGCAGTTCTCAAATTCAATTTAATGCATAACTCTCCTAATATCTTTTAATACTGACACAAAAAAGTTACATATTAATGCGTCTTAATTCTATTTAATGCAAAAGCTCAGCTTGAGTAAACGTCACTATCGTTCACCAGGTTGAAAACTTAGAGCAAAACTTTCCACTGATTCTAGCGAAAAGCATTTTACTTTCTTGTTACTACCTTATAAACGAGCGCATATGACTGAGTCGAATGTTCACATAGTCAAAGAATGATAACATAGTCACGTATATTATTTCTTTTTGTTTAACAATTAAGTGTACAAAGCATAATAGTTTTGATAAATTGGAGTCAACAGAACCCTCTTAAATTTTACGAATGCCTCGAATATGTTTATCAATATAAGTATTTATTACACTTGTATTACAAGAACCATTATTACTTTTTAATTATAATTAAAGAGATTAACGACGCATGAGATTCAATGCGATTTGGAGGCAACATAAGAGAAGTCTACTCTGCCGTATTCCATTGTCACTAGGTGTAGGAGTTTCTCTATTTAGAATAAGGAGAATGAGCACGGAAGACAATTATCTTTGCAGTCGTCCATCAACTTCAATGTTCCAAGAAAATGATGCTTTATTTGAAAATAACTGTTTTGAGCGACCGAAAAATAACCATCTGATACCTTATTCGAGAATAGGGAATTTTAAAAACGTTCGGCTATAATCAGTGAATAAATTTAAAAAAGTTGTAAAGAAACGTTTGTGTGTTAAAGGATATTATTGCTATAATGACTACTTAATAGACAACACATGCTGATGTTGAACTTTTTGCTCCAGGTTATTTCAAACATTTAAAATATGATGTTATAAGTAAAAATTATTTAAAAAACAAAATAAAAAAGTCTCGCTGAGTTTCTTACGCCGGTTCTTCTCAGGTCAGAGGCCTCCATTTTCAAACCGGTGATATTTCATTCGACAATCAATGACAAAGTGTAATGCTTCCATATTGAATATAGATCCATAATGACAATGAGATTGATTTGAATTTTTGAAAATGAGAAAATTCTCCGCAAGATGGGTGCCGAGACTCAAAAATATAATCGACTTGACATTTCAAAGACATTGTAGGACAAGTTATACGAAGATTTTAAAACATTTTGTCTCGTTTTGTAACAGTGGATGAATCATGTATTTATCCTTTTGATCAGGAGACAAAACAGAAATCTTCGCAATGGAAACGGCCATCCTCACCGACCCCGAAGAATTTTCAGGCCGTGCTATCGGCTGGTAAGGTTATTTCCTCAATATTTTGGGAGTCTGAAGTGATATTATTGGTTGATAACCTGGAGCGTGGAACAACTATTACAGCTTTAAATCCCAAGTTGAGAATCCCGTCAATAAACAAATAAACATCGTAGGGGTGTACTGTTTCGTCCTGATATCGCACCCGCACATTGGTGGGCAGTAGCGATGGCTGCCATTCAATACACAATTGGAATACTACTAGAATCTTATATACAATTGGAGACACACTCCATTTCATGTCTTAGTTAATGAAACATAGTGGGTAAAAAGCATCAAATTTCAGTATTTTAAGAATTTTGATACTTGACCAAGTGAGTTTCGGTTTCGGCCGAAACTGAAGCCACGGCCGAACTTTCGGTTTCGGTTTCGGTTTCGGCCAGAAAAGCAGTTTCGGTCGGACTCTAGCATTTACACTCAAGATTCCATACAATATTTTCTTCTATCTTTTAAAGGTCATCAACCATTTGCAATTTAAATGGATTACAACGTTGGTATCGGTTGTATGCATATGAAATTGAGATTTTTTATATAAGTACTTGCTAATGCTGCCGTTGAAGAACTTTGAATATGCCTTATTGAATTTTTTTAAATGTTAAATTAAAGTAACCATTATTGATTACAAAAATCTTAACAAAACTTCAATTCGATTGGCATGACATTGAGCTATTAATTGTCCATTTGTTGAGCACAAAGTTAACGTAAATTTCAGACTTATTCAATTTTTCCATGGATGCCACTGTCAGAACTAGACCAAATTGATATGGGACTAAACAGGAAGCACCAGCTTTTAAATAAAAAAATCATCCAAATCGGTTCACCCAGACGAAAGTTCTGAGGTAACAAACATAGAAAAAAAATACAGAGGCATTGATAACGTCCTCCTTTTTTTGAAGTCGGTTAAAAAAACTTTTTACGTATGATGATAATAAAACCATACACATACAAATTATGAACAATAAAAAAATTATATAATATGCTTTTAGTATATTTTACGTATGTATAGAACGATGTTTCTGCAAAGGCGACATATTCGCAATGTTGTCTTTTTTTCTTAGACGTTTTTAAAAATATGATTAAAGATATATGTCTGCAATTCAAGTGCTTAGTTAACGTATTCAAGTATTTAAAGTTTTTTTAGATAAGGTAATGTCTAACTCGACCAATTAAAACCGCCACGTGAGGACGGAGGATAGTTTTTGCACTCTTGTGTGATCCCACCGGTAGTGGCCGCTTTGGAGAGCCTCTATGGTCAGGTTGCTCTTAGCTTTCCCGCAGTTGGACCAGGCCAATATGACTACATACTAAAGGTAATAATATTTTTATTTTATTTTAACAAAATCGTGTAACAAAACATTAAATAATAAATCTCATAACATAATGTTGTGATATTTATTATTGAATGTTATCAATACAATAAGTGTAAATACATTTTTATAAATGAAATTATCACTATAAACTATTTGTTGAATAATAAATTATCTAAGATTTTAGAAATAACGTCAATATCTTCGAACACTCTTAAAGTAAAACTTAAAACAATGAGTTGCAAGGAAATTTACTACGAAAACAATGCTTCGAAAATTTTAAACTTAAAATGTTCAACTTATTTTGTAACTTGTTAAGAAAAGCGTATGGGACGCAGACGTGAAGTACAAACCTTATATTTACAGATATTATTACGCTTTTAAAATTTACATAATACGAACATCAAAGCTTCCTATAAAACATTTTATTTTTAGACTTTGAATAGAATCATAGACAAGTTCAAAAAACACTTTCACTAAATAACATAATATGCCTGTTAAAATAGAGCTGTTGTATTATTTTGTACGCATAATGTATGTAGAATTCGTAGTCACACCATGAAATAAAAACAAGCCTATCTGAATGCTGTTACATGACATATATTTTACATGTGACAGCATAAATCCGAACTAACTGTACATTCACTATTCTGCCCCCCGCATCCAGGTTCAGGATGGTCATACCTAGGGGATCATTTATACAATTATTACTTATCTAGCCTAACTGTGCTTTCAGAATATTTAGTGACAGTAATTATTAATGATAATCATCATGTTAATACGTTTATGCGCTGGATGCATTTTTGCCGCATCATGTTTAATACTAATATTTCATAATGTGATAAAATTTTAATTCTAAATGCAAACCAAAAATAACTCCTCTCTAATTGGATTATCATTCTGTGAATAAAGTTAATAACACTTTCTTGTGTGTACGCGAATATACTTATGATTTAATAAAAGACTACGGATTTTATCAGGTTTAATTTTGTTTTCAATTTCCGCGACGTTCCAGACACTTTAAAGTATCCATGGTCAAGTCTGCCCGTGACTATGGATCACACCATGGAAAATTGTTAACAAAATTAAAAGTCACAAAATCCAAAAAGTATTTTGTTAAATCAATTAAATTAATATCAAATATTATATCAAATGTTTTAGTTTAATAATTGAATAATGTTAAAACGTTGCACGAAATCATTGAATTGTTATGGCATCTGTTAATTGCTCAAAATTTTAATCCATTTTTAATTACTTTAAATGTATAAAACAAAATCAAATGCATATTTTGCGATATACACATATATTACAACGATTTTTTTTAAGGTAATACTCTCCTTCTTAATGTTTTTGCAAGTTGTCATAATATCGCCAAAGTTCGTCTTAACACTGGACCGACTTTTAAGATGCAGATCCGACACATGTTTAACAGTAGCATGGGGTTTTAATAATTAATACTCTAAATTCGAAATTTTAATTAAAATGTAGTCTTATGGTATACCGATTTCAGTAGTCATGCAAAAAGTTGTTATGGTTGTAGATTTAATTAAAAAAAATAATTATTTCATAATATTTTTTTTTTTAAATAGAATAATAGTTTAATTAAGATATTCAAATTGGCCCTAGAAAAAAATTTAGTGCTATTTGCAATAAGATACCACTTGCGTATGCGTGGAACTCATTGACCTGTCGCATTCATAATTCACGGTTTCAAATTGAATGTTCAAGTCAGCAGATGTCAGATTTACTGTTTGGATTAAACATGCCACATAAATTATTCAATTGCAGTAATGTTTTCCAAAGAATAATATCTCTAAGTGTTAATAATAGTGTGTATAAAAAATTAGAGGGAAGCGTATAAAACACAAACTAAACAAACAGAAAAAAGTTATGACAATAAAAAAAACTTGGGAAACTTAATTTCGTACTGAAGCTAAAAATAAAATATTAAAGATTGTGCTAACATTAACGGAGTACATAATGTCCAATTAAACTTAGTTAAACATTGTTAGATTTATCCTTTTGATATACAAGGTTCAAGGTACAAGTACTTTGTAAGATTTCGAGGAGAGTGAGATATATCTTCAAATATATAGGCATTTGCATCCTAATATTACACTACTTATTAGAAATCAACTATCTATCCTTAGATATTATGCATAGATGACATTGCAATTAAAATTTCCAGCATATAATTAATATTGACATCGTAAATCAAATGAGCCGAGGCGCCACGAATGAAATTCGGCGTTTTAATTATAAAAATGATATCCTAAATACATATTGTTATTTATTGAAATTACGGCTTCTACCTGTAAATTTATTAAACACTCTATACTGATGCTAGAATTAACGAAAATACCCTATTATTTTTTTTCATTTTTGTCAAGTATTTTCTTATATCCATAAGAAATGGATTTAATCTTAGTTCAAATCAGTTTAATATTTTAAGCTTTAACAAATTAGCGTGCATTTCAAATCTTATCACGTAACTTTAAAAATAATTATACGTACGAAACCGCAATGTAATAAGAAGCATTGGGCATTAGTTCAAGCGGAGTTTTACGAATTACACTGAAATTCGTCATAGCGCCTGTATTTTAAATATGCAACGTGTTAGCATCGTCGACATGCTGGAAATTTTAGAACGTACGACCGTTAGCATAATAAAATGCCCTGCCGCGGAGCGTTTACAGCGCTAACGAGGTGAACGGATCTTGTGCCAAACTTATTATACATTACCCGGTTTTACACTTCGCCTCTTCAATAGGAATTTTTGTGTTAAATATCGACGAAAGAATACAGAATTTTACTAATAGATATCTGTTTTATTAAGCTTCCTAACATGGTAGGGTTATAAGTAAATAACTTAAAAATGAAAACGCTTAAGAAATTGGTTATTTTGGATTTTTAAATAATATAATACAATCGAAACAAATGTGCAATCGATAATCATAAAACAACTCTTGTTGTAATTTTTAATCTCAGAAAAATACAGTTAATGTGGTTATTATCACCTAACCTTACATAAAAAAGCATTCGTCATAAAAGAAATGCGTATACATTTATAAAAAAAAGTTATATGCTTTAGATGCTGTAAGAGTTTATTATTAATAGCATTTTGCTTCAAATAATATACGAAGTTAAAAATAAACTGAATCCTGTGAATATAATTTATTCACCAATACGAATAATATGTATGCCTCTTCAAACTAATGGGTTTATTTAATATGAAATCTCATATTACTTAATTTTCATAATTACGTCATTCAAAATTTGTATGTAGTATTAAAAATTATGATTTTAGGTATTATCTGACCTAAAGGATATAAAAATAACAGCTAACAAACATTTACTCACTTTAGTTAAGTGCAAGACGGTGGTTCTAACCCGAAAGCGCTCTAGGCGAAACAGAAAAAAAAAATAAAGCTTTTAAAACGTTAAGAAAACACTACAGAAAAGTTAGCAAACTTTACACCCCTATTTGTTTTGGCTTTCTATTTTTTAAAAGTACGCGGCTCCCATAAATATCGCATAGAGACGGTCTCTATGCGATATTATATATAGAAATATAGAGTAAAAATTCCTATTCATAGAATTTTTACTCTATATTATGATTCCAATTTTTAATTACGTAGAAGTAATATAAATTAATGAATATTATGGTTATATAATTAAAACTGTAGTTCTAGTAAGTTAATATATAATCATTTTTTACGTTTTTTTGAATCAGGAATAAATTGTTGTTGGTTAATTTAGGTAAACAAAACGGTCGTCTTGCTATTGTTTACATGACTCATCGGTTCGTTAGCTTTGTTTTAAATCCAATAGTCTGCGTGTTATTCCACTGCAGAAATTAGTTATCACCTGTTGGAATTATTTAAATAAATACTTGGCAACAAAAACTCTTATATAAGTTACCTAGTCGGAAAGAAAAAACAGCAAATGTAGTAAATAACATTAAAATATAATAAGTCAAACCAAAACGGTAGTAAATTTTACATCGACAGCGTTTTTTTGACTGAAAACGTTATATTAACATTCGAGACAAGATTAAACATGGTAAAACGTATAAGATACTTCACAAATACTGCAATTATTAATTTTAAGAGGCATATTGTAATGTGTATACCATAATAGAAAGATCTTAAACTTCTTTTAAATAAAAACAAATTTAAGAATTACCTATTTTATAACTGCTACAATAGGATTTTTAGAAAAAAAATAATAAAATTAGTAGCAACAAATCAGAAACCTATTTAAACCGATAGGATTAAAAAGTTCAAAGATTTGCCAATTTTTTGGTTTCGTCATCGGTAAGAATTTGTTTAGTAAATATTAGCTAGAAACAATTTTTTCCAATAGTAATGAAAGCGCTTACACTATTTAATAGAGCTATTCGATATACGCACGAGTAAATACTAACAGACGATCTGAAGTAATACATATCCTCCTAATTTATAGAAAAAGGATAATATTGGCGGTAACTATTGGGGCTTCTGCAAACACAAAACCTGAATTCATAACACATGAGTATAAAAGAAATCAAAAAATTAGTTTTTATTTATTACTTACACTACCGTTAAGCATTCAAGAGTTATGTAATATATTAAATATTAATAAAAATGTACTTATATATTAAAAATGTGCTTAACCGCAATTTAAACCCGATTTGCGCTTCTATATTATAGTATGAAAAAATTACAGATATTTATTTACTATTTAACTAATAAATAATATTGTGATAGTTACTAATTATAGTTTAGCCAAACTAGACTCGAGATAAAAGTAAAAAGAATAACCCACGGCGAGGAAACGACGTCATACGTATGGCGTTGCAATTAGTCGACTGTCAGTCAATGACTCACATCTCAGTGATAATTCATCAATAAGGATGCTAAATGTATGACGCCACTTCGGTGCCATAGGCAAAAATGTTTACATCTATTCCGAGCCTAGTTTGGTTAAACTATATCACTTTTTAACTCTTCCTCTCACACAATTTTAATTTACACGTTAACTTCAATATCGTATCAAATGTGGGCAACTAGCCAACAAATAGCCAATCACTACTGTACATAATTGACTAAATTAAAATATAAAATTAAAATGTAAAACTATATTTACATTCCCAAGGTCAATCCAATACAATCTTCGCGTCGACCGTCTACTGTCTTTGAACTAAAACTCGTATTTTCTCATAAAGGTGGAGAAAATACCATCATAACTTACGGTTACTACGCTCCCCAGAGTGTAGTAAAGTTGCTCTTAACACTAGTCTTTATTTGCTTTAAAGTAAAGAGCATTTGCTTTAGACACAAACACACTAGTTACAGAAACTTGGACATTGATTTATGCTGTTTAAATAGGTTGGAAATGTAGATCGGATAGAATATTGAATTTACTATAAATAATCCATTTTAATAATTAAGATGCAATTAAACATTAGGTTTTTTACTATTTTAATCAATATTTGTTTTGCGGAAAACACCTATTTTTCTGCTTCGAAATAATAAAAGCGTCTTTATTTTGTAAAATCTCTTTAGTCAATTTGTACGGTAAAGAACTTCTTTACAAAGTTTACGTTTAGATACCAGGAGGGGAAATTTACATGTTATTGAATTTTTCTCCTTCGTTAAAACGACCCTTTATCGGCGATGTGCCTTTGAAGTGAAACGGCTTTTTAATTATTTTGCACCACGTCAAGAGAGATGTCTCGTCTAAATTCAGAATGCAATTTTCTTTCTTATGAGACATATTTATTTACACTTTTAAAAATAGGACAAACACGTCACATAGCAAACGCAAGACAATATAAGATTGGATTGTGATTTATAATCGATACATATAACGAAACGATTTTTTAAAATTTTATTCTGTCAGTCTGTTTGTTCGGGCTAATGTCTGGAATGGTAATATCCGAAATTAGCCAGATTTCGACGAAACTTTCACTGGAAAATAGATGATGTAACTGGAAGAACATAGGCTATTTGCTTGCTTTTTTCTTTTTTTTTATCAGACGAAAACGCGCGCAAAATATTTATTTATTTAATCTCTGTACATTGTGCAATTTCTCCGAATCAACCTTGGGGTGATGCCGAGATAAAAAGTGGGAAGGTGCATTACCATGTTGAAATAGAAAAGGAAAAATATATAGCCTTAACTAAAAATATAAATATTACATTGCATAATATTTATTAAAATCTATATAATAAATATACTGAATACATAAATATATAATTTATTTATAAGTATATAAATATATGTATATATAAATGTCCATAAATAAAATATGCTAGTCTGATGATTTTATTATTCTGGTGACAAGTTTCTGAGCAAGTATTCTTTCACCTTTCTTCTAAAAGTTATTATATTCTCAGCCATCTTGATTTTCAGAGGTAACGCATTCCGCAATAGAACAGACCACCCGAAAAAAGAAAAATGTATGAGGTCGGAACGGTGAATTGGGCATTGGAGCAGATAGCAAATAGCATTGTCAGAAGAGATAATTGGCTTGTTGATTTTTTATTAAATTTAAGGTGTATCATTTTTAAGTTATAGCTATACTAAAAATTATACACCTATAGCTTATATATAAATGTAGTTATATTATATATATGCTATAGCTTTAGAATTATATATTTCATTTAGTTTAGCTATTTATTTTAACACGCCATTTCGTAGTATACGTATAAACTCGAATAATACGTGAACATAAAACTGCAAAAGTAATAACGGTGCAGTGGACATACACTGTGCATTCGTAATCTGGTAAAAGGGAATGTAATACGAGGCGCAAGTTGCATCGACAAAGTACAATTCGCAAAGCCGTACCGATTGTAAGGATTTACGTACGGATATTGCTCCCACTACGGAACATTGGAAAGGGTAGTTGCTAGTATTATAGAATTTGTACTCGGATTATCTCTTATTCTGCTCCACAGTCAACATAGTGCTTTCACGTTTTTACATTAGGCTATGCTTTTGTTGTAAATAAGGAAAAATATAACTGAAGTTAAAACGACTAGAGTCGATCGCGAATGATTTTATTAAATACAGAATTAAAATCTATACCTACAGATGTGTCTACAATTTTTGATATAATTTAAAACTATTTAACAAATCATTCGTTCTCAGCTACTACATATTCCGTTGATAAAACAATCGATTAAGGTCTTATATTTGATTCAATTAATTTTTATATTAAGTATTTTAAAATTACTGCCTCCGTAGCCAAATTGAATGGGCGTGTGCTTTAGAAACCGGAGGTCGTGGGTTGGAATCCTGCGGGACTCAACAAGTTTTCATTGTCGTTTCCTAGTTGGTTAGGGCAATTTGGGCCGATCACCCACTTATCTGAAAAATAAGATGATCCATGCGCCAGATGGGCATGTAAAAACTCGGCCCAATCACCAACCCGCATTGTGCTAGCGTAGTGGGATATGGTCCAAAACCCTCTAATGGAAAAGGGTGTATTGGGACAGGCCTATGTCCAGCAGTAGATTATCAAAGGCTGAAGATGAATTCTAAAACTTTAATTTTTTATTCCGAAACGAAACGACATACATTCTGGTGGGTTCAGCAGTGGATACAAATATTGATCTACATCGCTCATTACGAATTATTAATATATTATTATTTTTACATCGCAGAAGCTAACATTATTAAGATCTCCAAAATTATAAGTATAACAATACATAAAAACGCATTTCATATTCTACAATTTTTATTATTCTAAAATAAAATAAGCGTTGTTTTAGCCCAAAGGTGCAGTTCAGGATTTCAAAGGATTATTTTCAAAAAAAATTTTGACAATAGCATTTACCGAATTGCTATTTAATTTTTTGTACTTTGAATAAATATTAATAATACTTGAAATTACAAGCTATAAAATTGGTCAAAATTTTCCGATCCCTCTATACGATCCCCAAGTTTTTATTGACTTAATATTGTGTTTTCATTACATATGCGTGGTAACAGAATCGTTTATCGTTTATTTGATGGCTTCCGTTGGTGGAATTAACCATTACAACCCGGCGGAGTCGAGGGGCTGTGCAACTTTAAGCGTGCACAGGCTTCACCTCTTAATTTGTTGGCTTAGCTCCGAGGGTCCCCAGAGGGGAGACCTCGGCTCGGGCTGCCACTATTTTTTAAACCGTCAGCGATCTAATCGAGGGTGCCCAGGAGGGCCGAACCTCGGCTCGGTTAGTCGCTTTTTGATCCTTTGCTAACCCGTTAGCAACATGTATCGAGGGCGCCCCTGTGGGCCGAACCTCGGCTCGATCAGTTGCTTTAGGACATGTTAATTTTAGCTAAAACCGCTCTATCTGGTAGGTGAAAATCGGCCTGGTACGTGCCGATATCTAGTGTACGGGTATGCGTTTGCCCTCGACGGCGAGGGCAAAAGTGTTCGATTGTACGATTGTAACACGTGCTTGCACGATCGTTATATCGTCGTCCGGATCTTAGATGGCGCGGTCGCCTATATC
Organism: Lamproptera curius; assembly: GCA_029286875.1. Classification (NCBI taxonomy): domain Eukaryota; kingdom Metazoa; phylum Arthropoda; class Insecta; order Lepidoptera; family Papilionidae; genus Lamproptera; species Lamproptera curius. The sequence goes on from JAGSMT010000154.1 coordinate 333,084, forward strand.
GGGCGTGTTTCTTATGTTTAGGACGAATTATTTTGCGTGGTACGTAAGCGGCGGCGCTACGTACCAGTTCATTCGGATGTTGCGAAGCCGAGTCGAAAAATCGGATGGATGTTTGTTTCAAAAGTTGATGTATTGAGGGCAATTCCAGGTCCACATGCAGGTCAAGGTTGCGCACGCACCAGTGCACACCCGTGGCCCTGCGTATGAACCTGTTTTGCAGGGCTTGGAGTTTGTGGATATTGGAAGGAGATGCATGAGCGAACACCGGACTGGCGTAAGTCATGATAGGTCTGATAACTGTTTTGTAGAGCAACACCTTGTTACGCAGAGACAGCTTGCTCTTGGGATTTATTAATTGGAACAGACGACCTAGGACGTACGCCGCTCTGTTTTTGACCTGCTTGATGTTCCGGCCGAAGCTGAGTGTTTTATCGAGGGTTACCCCGAGGTATTTGACTTTATTTACCCATGGAATTGGATGGTCTAGGGTCGGATCATGGGTGGGATCGTCGGCATTCTGTGTGTAAACAAGACGCCGCGCTTTTGGATAGGTTTATTTCGATTCTCCAACGTCGAAACCAGTCATCGAAGCGCCTAGCTGCGATTTGGAGACGTCGTTGGATGACAAAAGGACATATGCTGGATGAAAAATGCATGTGTCGTCTGCGAACAAGGAGGTGCTAACTATGATAGTTACGAGGGATATCGTTAGTATAGAGGGTGAATAGGACGGGACTAATACGGACCCTTGTGGAACTCCGGCTAGTAGCGGTGTGGTTGGATTTCGTTCCCTCGACGCGGTATCTAAACGTTCGCTTCCAGAGAAAGTCTCGTATGATGAGTACGAGACGGTCTGGCACCCGAGCTTATATAACTGTATATAGTCCGTCGTGCCATGCTTTGTCGAACGCCTTCGCCACGTCGAGGAAAAGCGCTCCAGTGTGTTAGCTCCGTAACATGCAGGATTTGATGTGCTCCGTGATGCGGTGCACCTGATGTAACAGGAATGTTTGGCCCGAAAGCCGAACTAGACTGAATTGGAAGCCCATTAGCCTGCATAAAGTCCTGTAGGCGGGTCAAAACTAATCTTTCGTAGATTTTCCCGAAGCCTTTAAGCAGGCTAATGGGGCGATAGGAGGTTGGTTGGTTGGGAGGTTTTCCCGGTTTGAGGAAGCCTATAACTTCAGCATCCTTCCAAGTGTTTGGAAAAATACTCTTGGAAAGAGCTGCGTTATAGATTAGGACTAGGAGGTTGATAAGGTGAGTCGGAAGAATCTTTATGACGCGGTTTGATATGCCATCGGTGCCCGGGGCTTTCCGTGGTCTAAGCTTTTTGATTATCGATTCGACTTCGCTTTCCGTTACGGGTGTGAGTACGTCGCGTGGGGTAGGTGTGTCAACCGGTCAACCTCGCTCTCTACCTTGCGGAGATGAGCGGCGCTCACCGGTTGTGAGCTGGGCGAGCATTGAGCCTCGAGACTGTCGGCCAGACATTCGGCTTTTTCCTCATCGAGAAACGCTGTGGGCTTGTCGGGTTGGATGAGTGGCGGCATAGGTGGATGGCTGCCGCCGCCTTTGAGGCTTTTAGGAATGCGCCAGAAGGCCACATGGGAGGGATGTAGGTTGCTCAGATCGTTATCCCACTGATCGTTCCTGAATTCAGCTATGCGCATCTTGGACGATGTTCAGGGCGCGTAGCTGCCTTCGGTTCCGTTCGATTGGATACCAATCGTGGCGCGAATCGCGGCTCTCTTGCGTCGCAAGAGGTCCGCTGATGTCGTTTGGCAAGGCCCAGCGGGGTTTTCCTCCACCGGGACCTGCCTCGAGGAGGCCTCGACGACACTTTGGACATGACTTGAATGCATGAGCGGCGAGATTCACGTCGTGAGCGAGTGTTAAGGAATTAGGGATGGTATCGAAATGGGGTGAGCTAGTAGAGTCTAGCTGTGACTTTAGCTTATGCCAGTCGACTTTAGTTTTAAGAACTATGTTTGGGTGATTTGAAGGTCCTAGCTTTAAGACACGGGACGGTGATCCGATGTTAGGTCGTCGATGACCTCTATGCTCCTAAGAGTGAGATTGACGTTTTACGATTGCAATATCAAGCACATCCGGTTGTTGTCCCTACATGTGGGAAGTGGGTTTGCATCAACGGCGCAACCACACTGAAGTTGAGTTTATCTGACAATTCGTCTAATGCTAGACCCCGCGGATTAGTAGTGTATGAGTTCCATCGGGTGAGTTTGCTATTGAAATCGCCGGCGAGGATGACGGCGTCTCCTAAGGATAATAGCGTCTCGAAGTCGGACTGAATGATGCATGCGGTGTCTCTGCATGGTAAATATACCGAAGCTATTGTAATCGGCGCGTGACCTGTCATGGCTAACCTACAGATCGAGGTTTCTAAATGCTTTAGATTCGACGGCGTGTCGATTGCTACGCAGTGCAGTGACTTTTTATAATAAATGAGAGTGCCGCCGTGTGAAGCGCCGGTCCTGTCATTTCTTATGATGTTATAATTAGCTATCTTCGGATCTCCTCTTCCGGGCTTTAGGAATGTCTCCTGCACCAGTAGAATGTCGACGTCGTTTTCGCGAAGGAATTCTTTGACTTCGGTCGTTTGTTTCTGAGACCGTTTACGTTAAAAAGACTAGTTAAATGCGCGTGGCTTTATGCGGCCCGGGCCGTTGTTTACAAAAGTTGTGGGTGTGTTAGCCATTTAATTCCCACGAATTAGCTCAATTAAATTTCTGTACTTGCGGAGTACAGCTAAGCGGGCGGTAAGCCTATCGACTTCCGCGAAGTCAACGGTGTTAACTAACACATCGGTGTTAGTCCCAGTGCTGCCATTGCTATGGCTAGCTTGCTGGGGAGCGCTTCGCGGGGCGCTTGGTGGTGCGGCGCTACGCGGAGCGCTCGGTGCAGGTTGCGGGGCCGATTGTTGCCACGCTGGCATGGGGGCGCTACGCGGAGCGCTGGGTATTTGCCACGCCGGAGCAGGCCGGAGGGGCGGAAGGAGGTGAGGGATGGCACCGGTGGGCGCTTAGGGATGGTGGATGGTGGAGGTGGTCTCCGCTTGGGCGCCTTGGGGCACCTTAGGTAATTGGCCGTGTGGCCAGGACTTTGGCAGTTGGTAACGAAATAAAATACTGTTCATATATTTTGTCGAGTAACGGTCATGTTGTTACGGTCTGTGATCATTATAAATTTACGTCATCTAAAACGTGTTTTATTTAGTCACGCAAGTTGTTAGCCATTTAGTTCGCTATGCATCAATTTTAAAGTTCTTCGTGCAAGTTTATTTCTCAACAGTTGTGAAAATACACAATGCGCACCGCAGTGACTCCAACTACACATACTGAGAATTAAATTCAATAATTTATTCCATATTAATTAAAAACGACATGAAAATTTGTACATTTATAGTGCGGCCGTCAATTACGTATCTCCAATGCAGACAAGTAGCAAATCCTATCACATTAATATGTTCTGTACACCTGACACTGCAACAAGCGCATTCAACATGCAACGACACGACCATAGGAGACATTAATTATGCGGCTAGCTTTAGATTGTGACGTCATCCTTTTGTAGTCCATATCGTGTTAAGACGTCCTGAGACTCTAAAATAGAAAATTATTAATTTCATTTGTTTACCTTTGATATACAGTCTATAAAATAAAAAATAGGGAAATTTTCTTAATCAAAATGTCATGTCCTGTTTTATGCAAACAGATAGAAATTTTATTTTCGGATAATTGTAGATTATTCCTAAAACATAGATTTAATTACAATTTCCAGCACAACAATAAAGTAGAACATAGTTTAAGTCTATCTCTTGAGATTGAACCCGCGTTTGCAATTTAAGCGCACGAGGGTATTTTTGACGTAGTTTGAAAATTTCTTATTTTTTTAAATATATTTTAAACTCATGTTACAACATTGTTTATAAAATAAGACCATATGACAGCTACTACATACCATTTGAAAAAGAATTTTCAAAATCGGAACACTAGGAAAGCATCAAGGTAACATTTAAAAAATCGTGCGCTCCGAATCGAGTAGCTCCTTCTTTTGGGTAGTCAGATAACAATAGTTCGAATTTTTAAAGAAAATAACTATGCATTATCACAGGTTTCTTGTTGTTTAGATTATATCGACCGATCAACTTGTAAAGTAAAATGAACCATCTATTGGATGGACATGTCTCTCTCGATTGTCAAAGCCATGTTTTTATTTTGGTATATCAGTGCTTTAAATTTATTAACATGTATCTTTGGAATGTATATAGTGTTAAAAACTTAAGATACTAATAATTAAATTTTAAAATGCCTCCTTTACTTGTTACTGAGTCAGTTAGATCAGCCATTTAGCACAACCCCATAATAATTTGAAAAGATGAAATAGGAAAACTTTTGAGTATTTAAATTAAATCTCACGCCCTCTGGTGCCACAACTCTTTAATTAAATACCAGATTTATACAGAACAGTGCGCTTTATCTGTATTAAATTATATAATCATTAACATAACTATGATTAACGATGAAGACATTTAATAATAAAGGTTTTGCTTAAAAGGTTAGCGCTTCATATTAAATTTAAAAAAAAGCATGTTTGTGTGATGCGATTACACGCCGGGGAGTTAAGTTATATTCAAGGCAGAAATTTCAAATGTCAAGCACGATGAGCGTGTTAAAATCTGAGCAAATGTGTTTATGCAAATTTCTGAATACATTAATAATGTTCCTTTAGGAAAGATAGCTTACATACGTGTTTGTTTTGTAAATAACTTACAACATTTCGGAACACAAAGCGCACCATTAGTTATTTAAATTAACTTCTAAATTTCTTCTTCGACACTGTGAGCACGCTGTGAATAACATTTAGTTTTGTATCATACAGGATTCCAACTATATAAGGTTATTCCTAGTCCTTTAAACTTTTTAAACTATTAGACCTCGAATGAACGTAGTAATTTATTACAACTAAGTTATTGACAGGTATTGTGAATGTTGTTGACAACTCTTATAATTTTTTCAGCTTTATTGCATAGTATACATTGTATTTAAGACAAATTAAATTATAATATTATAATTTTTTTATTAATACGTATAAATACCGTATCACCAAACTGTTATGAATGGCTTACAATTATCTTAATTATGTATAACATATAAATTATATACACAGATTCCTAAGCATAATTAAGTCTTACCATTCAATTCACCTTCTTCAATAGAAGTCTAATTGTTCCTGAATAATTTAATTTGCGTTATTTGTGTACCGTCCTTATTAAGGGTAAGAATTTGTACGCGAGTTAATATGGAATACATATTAATATTTAAATAACAAAACATCTTGTTACTCATCATCATCAGCCTGTGATAGTCCACTGCTGGATGTAGGCCTCCCCTAAAAGACTCCTATCGCCATCCATTTGGACCGGATCCTACCACGCTGGTCCAATGCGGGTTAATGAGTGGACCGGCTTTTACATGCCCATCTGACGCAATAATCATCTTACTATTCAGATAATTGGGTGATCGGCCTAAATTGCCCTAACCAACTAGGAAACAACAATTAAAATTTGTTGAGTCCACTGAGGATTCGAACCCACGACCTTCGGTTTCTAAAGCACACGCCCATTCTTCTAGGCTACGGAGGCGGTTCTCAAATTCAATTTAGTGCATGACTCTCCTAATATCATAATTTAAACCAATTAAAATGCAGTTTTAGGAGTACCTTAATACCAAAACAAAAACAAAGTTCTATATTAATGCATCTTAATTCTATTCTATACATAATCTCAACTTGAGTAAACATCACTATCTACACCGGTTGAAAACTTAGAGCAAAACAATCAAGACAATGTTTTAGAAATTTTCACTGATTCTAGCGGAAAGCATTTTTCTTTCTTGTTATTACGAATGTGGACATATTTGTAAAATTATATCATAGGCACATAAATTATTCCTTCTTGTTTAACTATTTTGGGTACAAAGCATAGTGTTGTGGATAAATTGGAGTCAACAGAACCCTCTTAAATTTAATGAACGTCTCAAATATGTTTATCTATATATTTTTATTACATTTAAATTACAATAAATAAAGGCCCTTTATTTCTTTTAATTATATTTAAGAAATTTTTTGGTATTAAAACAAAATGCAATAAAACTTTTATAACAGTGAAAAAAAATAGCAAAGAAAAGCATGAACATGGCATAAACATGGTATGAAAGCCTGTAGTTAGAGTTCAAAATAATTATTCAAATCGTGACACGAATCTGTCCATACAGCATAATGCTTAATTATATGCGCCAAATGTACCCAAAGCACGGAATGACCTGACGCATTCATAATGCACGCACCCAAATTGAATGTGCGAGTTAGACGGATGTCAGATTATCCGTGTGTTTCGAATGCCATGCAAATTATCGCACACTATTAAATATGTTTACCATTTTGTGTTAGTATCATCATTATCAGCCTGTATTAGTCCACTGCTGGCCATAATCCCAGGACTCATAGGACCGAATCCCACCACTCTGGTCCAATGCGGGTTGGTGGGTGGACCGACATTTTACATGCCCATCCGACGTATGGATCATCTTACTTGTTTAACAATTGGGTGATCGGTCCAAATTGCCATAGCCAAATTGGAAACAAAATTGAAAATTTGTTGAGTCCCCACAGGATTCGAACCCACGACCTCCGGTTTCTAAAGCACACGCCTTTGCCACTAGACTATAGAGGCAGTGTTAGTTTCGTTTTATTTATTTATAATGTGTGAAAAAATCATGTTAATATCTGCAACAGATGTTAAGACTAATGCTCTAGGTATTTAGAGAACAAATTAGGCACTAAAAGTATTTTCTAAAAATATAGCAGTAAAAAGATGTTGAATATACCTATAATTTACAGCGTTTATTACAAAAAAAGAACTAAAATTTTAACAATACTTGACTTGAAAAACATGTACCTGTAACTATCTTAAAATAGTCTACAGCAACGCAAGCCCGGTTCAAGCCCTTCAAACGCTCTAAATTAATTGTAATTAAAACATTATTATTTTTTATATTTGCAAACTAATTGGACTACAACATTCTAACGGTGTTATGAATATGAAATCGAGAATTTCCACTTAAGTACTTGCTAATACTGCCGTTAACGAACCTTGTATATGCCTTATTGTATTGTAACATTAAAGTAATTAAAGTTAAAAAACCATTATTGAATAAAAACTTTTTACGTATGATGATAATGAAACCGCTATCCTTTTACTATATTTTACTTATTTATAGAACGCTGTTTCTGCAAAGACATGTTCGAAATGTCATTAAAGCTTAAACAGTATTAAGACTGTCGTAACTAACATTTCACTAGGACACGGGGTATAAACTCTAAAACAATTGCTTAACTAAATTTAAATAAATTTCAAATCTTATCTAAATTTAACGTAACATGTACACGACAAAATAGCGTAATTTTCGATAATCTCATAACAATTTTAGCGTATAGATTAATAAACACAATGTGCGTGTTGAAATTCGAATTTAAGTAGACGTTGAATAGATTAAACAAAAGTGAAAATAAGATATATATATAAGTATAGTATGTAATTAAAGACAGTCTAACATAAAGAATTCTAATTATTCTACTATCAATCAGTAGTCCCAAGGACGTTTTTGACAAGAAACGGTAGTTGTGTATACCACCTAGTCCAATACTATAAAATTAATTCTTTTGTAATTATTAGTTCGGTGGGCTGGAATTATTGATGTATTATTTGATTATTATATTTTAAATGGTTAAAAATATGATTAAAGACATATTTCTGCAATTTAGGTGTAGGTGTTGGCTGGCTTGCTCACCGTGGTAGGTCCCTTTTGGAGACCGTCTGGGTGAACCACCGCGGTGCCTATTTCTGCCGCGAAGCAGTGGTGTGCCTGCCGTTCCGGTTGAAGGGCACCATGAGCCATTTACTGGGTAAACAAGCTTAACACCTATGTTCACGGTAGGCGGCGCGTCGGCGACCACTGGTTTGTCAACGTCTATGGGTGTCGTGACCGACTTTCCATCAGGTGGCCCGACTGCTCGTCTGCCTGCGTATGCTATAAAAAAAATTAGTTAACGTAATCAAGTATTTTTTTTACATAAGGAAATGCCAGACTCGACCAACTAAAACCACCGCGTGAGGGTGAAGTTGTTTCGTCTCTTGTGCGATCCACCGGCAATGCCGCACGGAACCCTCATGGTCAAATTGGACCTTGCAAATTTACTGTAACATTATTTTGTATCCATATTATTAAAAATTATGTTTATTATTCTTGTGAGGCGATGATAATTCCCGTTCATAAGTTTATCAAGAGCTATTTGTATTTCGCTAGCACTGACGAACGGGAAACTTTTAGAGTGCCAACGAATATTTGTAAAGCTGTCTAAAAGATGTCTAACAATCGAAAATAAAATCCGAATCCTCTAGTCAGCTAGAGAACTATCCTACAATCTGCTATACCTATACCGCCCAAACACTAACATTTTTAACCCCTCAAGGCCATACTTTCTATAAAGAAAGAGCAACATTATAACTAGAAAATAGAGGTAATAATATTTTTTATTTTATTTTAACAAAATCGTGTAACAAAAACATTTAATAATAAAGATCTTAACATAATGTGAATATTTTAAGAATATATCAATTCAATAAGTGTAAATACATTTTATAAATGAAATTGTCACTATAAACTATTTGTTGAATAATAAATTATCTTAAAATAACATCAAAATCTTCTAAAACTCTTAAAGTAAAACATAAAACAATGAGTTGCAAGGAAATTTACTACTAAAACAATGCCATGAAAATTTCCAACTTAAAATGTTTAACTTGTTAAGAAAAGCGTCTGGGACGCAGACGTGAAGTACAAAACTTATATTTACAGATTTATTACACTTTTAAATTTACATAATACGAACATCAAAGCTCCTATAAAACATTTTATTTTGAACTTATTATAATCATAGACAAGTTCAACACTTTCACTAAATAACATAATATCTGTTTAAATAGAGGCTGTTGTATTTTTGTACACATAATGTATGTAGAATTCTAGGATTTTACACAACATGAAATAAAAACAAGCCCTATCTGAATGCTGTTACATGACATATATTTATGTGACATAAATCAAGCTTCTTTAATTCACAATTCTGCCCCGCATCCAGGTTCAGGAATGACCATTCTTGGGATCATTTATACAATTATTACTTATCTAGCCTAACTGTGCTTCAAGAATATTTGGTGACAGTAATTTTAATGATAATCATCGTTAATACGTTTATGCCTGGATCATTTTTGCCGCATCATGTTTAATCTAATATTCCATAATGGATAAAGTTTTAATTCTAAATACAAACCAAAAATAACTCCTCTCTAATTGGATTTTCATTTGTAAATAAAGTTAATAATACTTTCTTGTATGTACGGAATATACTCATGATTTAATAAAGACTACCGGATTTTATCCGTTTAATTTGTTTAAATTTCCGCGACGTTTCAGACACTTTACGGGATCCATGGTCAAGTCTGCCCGTGACTATGGATCACACCATCGAAATTTAAAAAATTAAAAGTCCAAAAATCCAAAAGATTTTTTAAATCAATTAAAATAATATTTAAAAATTGTGATTTCAAATATTGATCAAAATGTTTAGTTTTAATTGAATAACGTTAAAACGTTTGCATCAAATTATCATTGAACTGTTATGGCATCTGTTAATTGCTCAAAATTTAAATCCATTTTTAATTACTTTAAATGTATAAAACAAAATCAAATTCATATTTTGCGATATACACATATAAAGTAAATACTCTCCTTCTTAATGTTTTTGCAAGTTGACATAATATCGCCAAAGTTCTTCTTAACACTGGACCGACTTTTAAGATGCAGATCCGACACATGTTTAACAGTAGCATGGGGTTTTAATAATTAATACTCTAAATTCGAAATTTTAATTAAAATGTAGTCTTATGGTATACCAATTTCAGTTGTCACGCAAAAAAAAATGTTATGGTTGTAGATTTAATTAAAATGGACTAAACTTTTTTGAATAATAAACAAAAACCTTTTTAAAATAGGAATAATAGTTTAATAAAGATATTCAAATTGCGCCCAGAAAGAATTTTTTAGTGCAATAAGATACCACTTGCGTATGCGTGGAACTCATTGACCTGTCGCATTCATAATTCACGGTTTCAAATTGAATGGCAGTTGCGATGTCAGATTTACTGTTTGGATTAAACTGCCAATAAATTATTCATTGCAGTAATGTTTTCCAAAGAATAATATCCTAATTATTAATAATAGTGTGTATAAAAAATTAGAGGAAGCGTATAAACACAAACTAAACAAACAGAAAAAGTTATGACAATAAAAAAACTTGGGCAACTTAATTTCGTATTGAGCTAAAATAAAATATTAAAACATGCTTACATTAACAGGTACATAATGTCCAATTAAACTTAGTTAAACATTGTTAGATTTATCTATCCTTTTGATATACAGTTCAGGTACAAGTCTTTGTAAGATTTCCAGGAGGTAAGATATATCTTCAAATATATAGCATTTGCATCCTAATATTACCTTATTGAAATCAACTAACTATCCTTGATCTTATGCATGATGACATTGCAATTAAATTTTCCACATATAATTAATTGCATATAATCAAAGGCCGAGGCCACAATGAAATTCCGTTATAATTATAAAAATGATACCCTAAATACAATTTGTTCTTTATTGAAATTACGCTCTACCTGTAAATTTATTAAACCTCTATACTGATGCTAGAATTAACGAAGATACCCTTTATTTTTTTCATTTTTATCGTACAAAAAAAAGAATTTAATTAAGTTCAAATCAGTTTAATATTTTAAGCTTTAACAAATTAGCGTGCATTTTAAATCTTATCACGTAACTTTAAAAATAATTATACGTACGAAACCGCAATGTAACAAAAACATTGGGCATTAGTTCAAGCGAATTTTACGAATTCCGAAATTCGTCATAACGCCTGTATTTTAAATATCCAACGTGTTGGCATCGTCGACATCCGGAAATTTTAGAACGGACGACCGTTAGCATAATAAAACAAGTGCCCTGCGGAGCATTTACGCCTAACGGTGAACGGATCTTGTGCCAAACTTGATACATTACCCGTTTCACTTCGCCTCGTCAATAAGATTTTTGTGTTAAATATCGACGAAAGAATACAGAATTTTACTAATAGATATCTGTTTTATTAAGCTTCAACATATAGGGGTTATAAGTAAATACGTTAAAAATGAAAACCTTAAGAAATTGGTTATTTCGGTTTTTAAACAATATAATACAATCAGAAACAAATGTGCAATCGATAATCATAAAACAACTCTTGTTGTAATTTTAATCTTAGAAAAATAAATTTAATATGGTTATTATCACCTAAACTTACATAAAAAGCATTCATCATAAAAAAATGCGTATCTTTGTTAATTACTCAAATAGTCAATGAAAAGTTATATGCTTTAGATCTGAAGTTTATTACTAATAGCATTTTTCTTTAAATAATATACGAAGTTTAAAATAAACTGAATACTGGAATAAATTTAATCACCAATACGAAAATTTATGCCTCTTCAAACTTACGGGTTTATTTAATTTGAAATCTCATATCTTAATTTTCATATTACGTCATTCAAAATTTATATGTGTATTAAAAATTGTGATTTTAGGTATTATCTGACCTGAAGGATATAAAAATCAACTAACAAACATTTACTCACTTTAGTTAAGGTCAAGACAGGTGGTTCTAACCCGAAAGCCTCTGGGCGAACAGAAAAAAACAAAGCATTTAAAACGTTAGAAAACACTGAAAGTTAGCAAACTTTACACCCTATTGTTTTGCTTTCTATTTTTAAAAGTACCGGTTCCCATAAATATCGCATGAGACGGTCTTATGCGATTTTATATATAGAAATATAGGTAAAAATTCTATTCTTAGAATTTTTCTATGTTATAATTAATTTTTAATTACAAGTAATATAATTAATAATATTATGGTTATATAATTAAAACTTGTTCTTAAGTTAATATAAAATCATTTATTACGTTTTTGAATCATGAATAAATTGTTGTTGGTAAATTGGATCCTGATGAAGCAAAAGGCACTTTAGGTAAACAAAACGGTCGTCTTGCTTATTGTTTACATGACTCATTCCAAATCCAATAGTCTCGTTTATTTCCTCAGAAATTAGTTATCACCGGATGGAATTATTTAAATAAATACTTGGTAACAAAAACTCATATAATTTACCTAGTCAAAAGAAAAAAAACAAAAATATAATACCATTAAAATATAATAAGTTAAACCAAATGTAGTAAATTTAATATCGACAGCGTTTTTTGACTGAAAACGTTATATTAACTTTCGAGACAAGATTAAACCTGATAAAACTTATAAGATACTTCACATATACTGCAATTATTAATTTTAAGGAATTGTTAATGTTACCATAATGAAAGATCTTAAACTTCTTTTAATAAAAAATTTAGGATTACCTATATTATAACTGCTACAATAGGTTTTTAGAAAAAAATAATAAAATTAGTAGACAAATCAGAAACCTATTTAAACCGATAGGATTAAAAAGTTTAAGGAATAGCCTTTTTGGTTTCGTCATCGGTAATAATTTGTTTAGTAAAATTAGCTAGAAACATTTTTTCCAATAGTAATGGGAAGCCTTACGCCATTTAATAGAAGCTATTCGATATACGAACGAGTAAATACTAACAGACAATCTGAAAGTAATATATACTCTAATTTAAGAAAAAGGATAATATTGGCGGTAACTATTGGGGCTTCTAAAACACAAAACCTGAATTCATAACACATGAGTATAAAAAAATCAAAATCAGTTTTATTTATTACTTGGACCACCTTAAGCATTCAAGAGTTATGTAATATATTAATATTAATAAATGTGTAACCAAATTTAAGCCCGATTTGCGCTTCTATATTATAGTTAAAAACTTAGCTTTTGCGTTAAAATTACAAATTTTTACTATTTTACTAATAAATCATATTGTGATAGTTACTAATTATAGTTTAGCAAAACTAGACTCGAGATAAAAGTAAAAAAAAACCAAGGCGAGAAAGAGGCAGGGCGAAAACGACGTCATCTATGGCGTTGAATTATCGACTTCAGTCAGTGACTCACTCTCAGTGATAATTCATCAATAAGGATGCTAAAATGTATGACGCCCTTCGTTCCATAGGCAAAATGTTTATCTATTCCGAGCCTAGTTTGCTTAAACTATATCCTTTTTCTCTCTCCACAATTTTTAATTTACATTAACTTCAATATCGTATCAAATTTGCAACTAAGACAAATAGCCAATCACTACTGTACATAATTGACTTCAATTATAATCTAATATTAATTTAGTACATAAACAAAACTAAAATATAAAATTAAATGTAAAACATATTTACATTCCCCAAGGTCAATCAATACAATCTTCGCGTCGACCGTCTACTGTCTTTGAACTAAAACTCGTATTTTCTCATAAAGGAGAAAATACCATCATAATTTACAGTTACTCCGCTCCCAAGTGTAGTAAGTTCTCTTAACACTAGTCTTTATTTGCTTTAAAGTAAAACTTTGCTTTAACACAAACACTAGTTACAGAAACTTGGACATTGATTTATGCTGTTTAAATAGGTTGGAAATATAAATCGGATAGAATATTGAATTTACTATAATATCCATTTAATAATTAAGATGCAATTAAACATAAATTTTTTTACTATTTAATCAATATTTGTTTTGCAAAAACACCTATTTTCTGCTTCAGAAATAATAAAAGCGTCTTTATTTTGTAAATCTCTTTAGTCAATTTGTGCGTAAAGAACTTCTTTAAAGTTACGTTTAGATACCAGGAGGAAATTTATGTTTTGAATTTTTCTCCTTCGTTAAAAACGACCCTTTATCGGCGATTTGCCTTTGAAGTGAAACGCTTTTTAATTATTTTGCACACGTCAGAGATGTCGTCTAAATTCGAATGCAATTTTCTTTCTTTGAGACATATTTATTTACACTTTTAAAAATAGGACAAACACGTCACATAGCAAACGCAAGGCAATATAAGATTGGATTGTGATTTATAATCGATACATATAACGAAACGATTTTTTAAAATTTTATTCTGTCAGTCTGTTTGTTCGGGCTAATGTCTGGAATGGTAATATCCGAAATTAGCCAGATTTCGACGAAAATTTCACTGTAAATTAGATGATGTAACTGGAAGAAACATAGACTATTTGCTTACTTTTTCTTCTTTTTTATCAGACGAAAACGCGCGCAATATATTTATTTATTTAATCTTTGTACATTGTGCAATTTTTCCGAGTCAACCTTGGGTTGATGCCGAGATAAAAAGTGGGAAGGTGCATTACCATGTTGAAATAGAAAAGGAAAAATATATAGCCTTAACTAAAAATATAAATATAGCATTGCATAATATTTAATAAACTCTAAATAATAAATACACTGAATACATAAATATATAATTTATTTATAAGTATATAAATATAATTTATATAAATATCCATGAATAAAATATGCTAGTCTGATGATTTTATTATTCTGGTTGACAAGTTTCTGAAAGTTTCTTTCACCTTTCTTCTAAAGTTATGAAATTCTCAGCCATCTTGATTTTCAGAGTTGCCCATTCCACAATAGAACAGACCACCCGAAAAAAAAGAAAAATGTTGAGGTCGGAACGGTGAATTGGGCATTGGAGCAGATAGAATAGCTTGTCATAAGAGATAATTGCCTTGTTGATTTTTAAAAGCCATTCTTTTTAAGTTAAAGCTATTTAATATTTATACACCTATAAATATATAAATATATATATTATATATATCTATAACGAAAACTATATAATATATTGGTTTACTATTTAATTTCCGCCATTTCGTATTTTCGTATAAACTCAATAATACGTGAACATAAAACTAAAAAGTAAGAACGGTGCAGTAGACATACACTGTGCATTCGTAATCTGGTAAAGGAATGTAAAGGCCAAGTTGCATCGACAAAGTACAATTCATAAAGCCATGCATTGTAGTTTACTCGGATATTCTCCACTACGGAACATTGGATGGGAGTTGCTGGTATAAAATTTGTCTCGGATTATCTCTTATTCTGCTCCACAGTCAACATGGCTATCACGTTCTTACAATAGGCTATGTTTTGTGGGAAAAAGAAAATATAAGTAAATTCAAAACGACTGTAGTCGATCTCGAATGATTTATTAGTTACAGAATTAAAATCTATACCTACAGATGTGTCTATAATTTTGATATAATTTAAAACTATTTAACAAACATTCTTCTCAACTTCTACATATTCCGTTGATAAAACAATCGATTAAGTTCTTATTTTGATTCAATTAATTTTTATATTTAGTATTCAAAATACCTGCCTCGAAGCCAAATTAATGGGCGTGTGCTTTAGAAACCGAGGTCGTGGGTTCGAATCCTGCAGAACTCAACAAGTTTCATTGTCGTTTCCTAGTTGGTTAGGGCAATTTGGGCGATCACCCACTTATCTGAAAAATAAGATGATGACATGATATCCAACCGCATTGTGCCAGCGCGGTGGGATATGTCCAAAACCCTCTAATGAAAAGTGTATTGGGAGGCCTATGTCCAGATAGATTATCAAAGGCGATGATGAATTCTAAAAATTTTATTTTCTATTCCGGAAGACAAGCATACATTCTGGTGGGTTCAACCAATGGATACAAATATTGATCTACATCGCTCATTACGGATTATTAATATATTATTATTTTTACATCATAAGCTAACATTATTAAGATCTCAAAATTATAAGTATAACAATACATAAAAACGCATTTCCTATTCTACAATTTTTATTATTCCAAAATAAAAGAAGCGTTGTTTTAAATAGAATAAAGATGCAGGTTCAGGACTTTAAAGGATAATTTCAAAATATTGTGACAATGCATTTGCGTTGCTATTTTATTTTTGTCTGAATAAAAAAATAATAATATTTGAATTACAAGCTTAAAATTTAGCTTACTTCTAAATTTTCCGATCCTCTATAAAGATCAAGTTTTATTGACCTAATTAATTTACAATACAGGACATTTTGTCAGTGAAAATGATAAAGGTAACTAAAGTAATAGTCTAACAGCCGGTAATAAAAACAAAGATGACATACAATTAATACCATTTTATTAAAATTATTAAACTAAAGAAAACTAAACTAAAAGATAAAAGTGCGTTTGTGTTTCCATTACATTTGTTTGGTACAGAAATAAAATACTGTTCACATGTTTTGTCGAGTAACGGTCATGTTGTTACGGTCTGTGATCATTATAAATTTACGTCGTCTAATACGTGTTTTATTTCGTCACCAAGTTTTAGCCATTTAGTTCGCTAGGCATCAATTTTAAAGTTTTCGTCAAGTTTGTTCTCAACAGTTGTGAAAACAGAATGACCACCAGTGTATTTCAACTACATACTGAAATTAAATTCAATAATTTATTCCATATTTAAAAACGACGAAAATTTGTACATTTATAGTGTGGCCGTATTCTATCTCCAATGCAGACAAGTATGAAATCCTATCATTAATATTTCTGTACACCTGACACTGCAACAAGCGCATTCAACAGCAACGCACGACCAAGGAGACATTAATTATGCGGCTGCTTTGATTGTGACGTCATCCTTTGTAGTCCATATCGTGTTAGACGTCCTGAAGACACTAAAATAGAAAATTAATAATTTCATTTGTTTACCTTAGATATCAGTCTATAAAATAAAAATAGGAAATTTTCTTAATCAAAATGTCATGTCCTGTTTTGAAACAGATGAAATTTTATTTCGATAATTGTGATTATTCTAAAACAGATTTTATTCAATTTTAAGCACAACAATAATATAGAACATAGTTTAAGTCTATCTCTTGAATTGAACCCGCGTTTGCAATTTAAGCACGTGGGTTATGATTTTTGACATGGTTTACCAAATTTTTATTTTTTTTAATATTTTGAAACTCATTTCAACTTGTTTATAAAAAGACCACATGACGGCTTCTACATACCATTTGAAAAGTCAAAATCGGAACCTAGGAAAGCACCAGGTAACATTTAAAAATCGTGCGCTCCGAATCGAGTAGCTCCTTCTTTGGGAAGTCGACCAACAATAGTTCAATTTTAAAAGAAAATAACAATGCATTATCACGGTTTCTTGTTGTTTAGTTATATGCCGATCACTGAAAAAATGTTATTGGATGGCATGTCTCTCCGATTTCAAAGCCATGTTTGTCTTTTTAGGTAGTGCTTTACATTTTTAACTGTATCTTTCGAATGTATTTAAAGTGTTAAACTTAAGATACTAATTATTAATTTAAAAATGCCTCCTTTCTTTTACTGAGTCCAGTTAATCAATTTAATAACCCTAATAATTTGAAAAAATGAAATGGCTTTTCAGTATTTAAATAAATCCCGCCCTCTGGTGCCCAAACTCTTTAATTTAAGTTTATACAGAACAATTTTTCTGATTAAATTATAAAATCTTAACTTGATTAACTAGAAACATTTAATAATAAGGGTTTTTAAAAGGTACTCAGCGCTTCATAAAATTAAAAAAAACGCTTCATTGTGGATGTAATTACCGAGGTAAATTATATTCGGCAGATGTCAAGCACGATGAGGTGTCAAAATCACAAAAGTGTTTTGCAAATTACTGAATATATTAATAATGTTCCTTTGGAAGATGCTTACATACGTGTTTGTTTTTAAATAACCCAAAACATTTCGATAAACGCACCATTAGTTATTTAAATCTTAAATTTCTTCTTCGACACTGTGAGCAACATTTGCTGTGAATAACTTTGTTTGTATCATACATGTTCCAACTATAACGTTGTTTAGTCCTTTAAACTTTTAAAGGTTTAATCAATGAACGTGTTTTTATTTCAACTGATTGACAGGACTTTGAATGTTGGACAACTCTTATAATTTTTCAGCTTTTTTTGCATGTATACATTTATTTAAGACAAATTAAATCATTATAATTTTTTTTATGATACGTATAAATGTATCCCAAATTTGGAAAAACACAATTATCTTAATTATAACATATAAATTATATACACAGATTCCTAAGCATAATTAAGTCTTCCTTCAATTCACCTTCTTCAATAAAGTCTAATTGTTCCTGAATAATTTAATTTCGTTATTTGTGTCCCGTCGTTTTAAGGGGTAAAATTTGTACGCAGTAAATATGGAATAGATATTAATTTTAAAAACAAAACATCTTGTTACTCATCATCATCATGTGATATCTACTGCTGGATGTAGGCCTCCCTAAAACCTCCTATCGCCACTCATTTGGACCCGAATCCTCCCGCTGGTCCAATGCGGGGTTGATAGGGACCGGCCTTTACAGCCTCTGATCAAAGAATCATCTTCTTTTCAATAATTGGGTATCGGCCTTTTACCCTGACCAACGGAAACAACAAAGAAAAATTTTGGTCCCAGGTTTGAACCCGACCTTCGGTTTTAAAGCTCCCCCATTCTTCTAGGCTGGGGCGGTTCTCAAATTCAATTTGTGCGGGCTCCCCTAATATCAAATTCAAACCAATTAAATCGTTTTGGGAATTAATACCAAAACAAAAACAAATTCTTAAATGATTTAATTATTTCTAACATAATCTCAACCAGTAAAACATCCTATCTACCGGTTGAAAACTTGAAACCAAAACAATCAAACAATGTTTTGAAATTTCCCTGATTCTAGGCATTTTTTTTTTTGTACAATTGGACATTTTGTAAATTATATCAAAAACACATATTTTTTCTTCTTGTTTTATTTTGGGTACAAACATAGTGTTATGGATAAATTAATCAACAGAATCTTAAATTTAATGAACTCTCAAATTGTTTTATCTATTTTTAAAAAATAAATAAAGCCCTTATTTCTTTTAATTATATTTAAAAATTTTTTGGTATTAAAAACAAAAATGCAATCTTTTATAAGTGAAAAAAATACAAAGAAAAGTATGAATGGCATAAACATGGTATGAAACCTGGTTGGTTCAAAATAAATATTAAACTGCCGGATCTGTCCATACAGCATAATGTTAGTCATGCCCAAATTACCCAAACCGAATGACCCTGCCATTCTTCACCCTCAAATTAATGTGGGTTTTTCCGTGTGTTTCAATGCCAAAAATTATCCATTAAATATGTTTCCATTTTGTTTTAATCATCATTATCCCTGTTTATCCACTTGGATAATCCCGGACCAAGGGAATCCCACCACCTTCAATGGGGTCGGTGGGTGGGAATTTTTGTCCGGTGGATCTTATTGTTTTAAAATTGGGTGATCGGTCCAAATTCCATGAAATGGAAAAATTGAAAATTTTTTGGTCCCCAAGATTCAACCCCGACCTCCGGTTTCAAACACCCTTTTTCCCTAACTACGGAGCGTGTTGGTTTCGTTTTTTTTTGTTTGGAAAAATCATTAAATTCTGCAACAGATGTTGGCTGATGCTCTAGGTATTTGAAAAATTAAACATAAAAATATTTTCTAAAAAATACGTAAAAAGATGTTAAATATAATGTAATGTTTATTAAAAAATGACAAAATTTTAAAATCGCTTGGCATGTAACTATAAAATAGTCTACACAACAAAGGGTAACCCTTCAAACGCTTAAATTTTTTATTAAAATATTATTATTTTTTTTCAAAAATTGGACTAAACCTAACGGTGTTATCATATAAATCGAGATTTTCCCTTAAGTACGTGCTAATTGCCTTAAGAACCTTGAATATCCTTATTGTTTGTTTTTAAATGTAAAAAAGTAATTTAATTAAAAAACCATTATTGAATAAAAGGACTTTTTTTAGATGATTTGAAACCGTTATCCTTATGAAGAACAAAAAAATTATATATTTCCTTTTACACATTTTTATTTTTGAACCTGTTTTAAAGACATTTTTCGAAATTCATTAAAGCTTGAAACAATTAAGAATCTCGTCAAATTTTCACTGGCTTAATTTCCCTTTAACTTTAAAAAATACGTAATTTTCGATAAGCTCCCTAACAATTTTTATAGATTAAAAAAATTCGTGTTGAAGTTGTTTAAGTAGACTTGAATAAATTAAAAAAAGTGAAAATAAGATATATATATATATATATATATATAAAAAATATGTATTAAAAAGACAGTCTTGAATTCTCGTTATACAGAATCGGTCGGGGACTTTTTGGAAACATGGTTTTTATACCCCTAGTCCTAAAATAAAATTAAATTCTTTTGTAATTATTGGTTCGGTGGGTTGGATTATAGATGTTTTTTGATTATTATATTTAAAGGGTTAAAAATTAGATAAAAAGATATCCTTAACAGGTGCTTAGTTAACGTAATCAATTTTTTTTGGAAATGCCAAGACCCAAAAAACCATCCGTGAGGACGGGAGGATCGTTTGCCTCTTGTCGTCCACCGGCAATAGGCTTTGGGAAACCCTTGGTCAAAGGGATGTTTACATTTTTTTGCCCAAATGTTATTAAAAATTATTTTACACTTTAGGGATGATAATTCCCGTTCATAAGTTTATCAAAAGAGCTATTTGTTTTCCTTCCAGCGAACGGGAAACTTTTGGAATAACGAATATTTGTAAACTTCTGTGTCTAACAATCTAAAAAAATCCGAATCCTTAGTGCTGAAACTTCCCCAATCTGCTTCCTTACCCCAAACATCTTTTTAACCTCTCAAGGCCATACTTTCTATAAAGAAAGAGCAACATTATGACAAGAAAATAGAGGTAATTTTTTTTTTTTTAACAAAATCGTGTAACAAAAACATTTAATAATAAATATCTAACATAATTTGATTTTATTTTGAAATTATCAATAAAAGTAAATCATTTTATAAATGAAATTATCCTTAAACTATTTGTTGAATAATTTTTATTAATCTTTAAAATTTAAATAAAACATAAAACAATGATTTTGAAATTTACTAAAACAATGCCGAAAATTTCCAACTTAAAATTTTAACTTTTAAGAAAAGCGTCTGGGACCCAGACGTGAATACAAAACCTTTTACAATTTAATAACACGAACATTCTTTAAACTTTTGATTAAACATGCAAGTTAAAAAAAACGCTTTTAAATAACAAAATCCTGTTTAAAAGGGGCTGTGACAATTTTGTACACATTCAATGTATGTACATGTCAATTATTAACATTCAAATGTCAAAAGAATTAAAAAAAGCCAATCGAACGTTACATGACATATTTTAACATTGCAGCATAAATCCCGAACAACCATTAATTCTCCTCCTGAAATTAGTTGGATGGTCTACCCAGGGGATCATGTTTAAGTTCCCGCCTCTGTCTTAAGAATTTTAGTGAATAATTGAAATGATAATCATCACGTTGATACGCTAATGCGCTGGAAACTTTTTTGTTTCTGCTCCATAATGTTATTAAATTATAATACTGAATGCAACTCTTTATCATGATTAATATTTATAATTTAATATATTGTATAGAAAGGAGATAAATTGATAAGTGCTTACAAATATTAGATTAAAATGTTTTTGTTTAATAAATGTACAATTTAATGAAAGAAAACTATTTTCATTATAACCATTCAATCGCCTCACTTTTTGACTGACTTTCCAAAAGAAGAAGGTACTCCATTAGGAGCTTTATTTTTTTCTTATATATATGTTACCTTACTGCACCGCTCCCAGTAGTCCGGGTGCATAAATCTTACTTATAGTACTTTACGTGGTAGGTTCCCTTTTACAGGGGACCGGCTGGGACTGTACCACCGCTGTGCCTATTTCTGCCACAAAGCAGTAGTGTGGAAACTTAACTGTGTTCCAGTTTGAAGGTAATCTGGCGTTATATGGACAAAAGACGTTATTATATGCCTTGTAGAAAGCATTTAGTTATGTCCTTGATATTGCCGATATTCATGGGTGTCGATGACCACTTTCCATCAAGTCATGAAAAGTGAAATGAAAAAAAATACCTTTCCCCATAATGATTTACTAATTAAACTATTAATACTATTTAAACTAATTATTCCACGTGGTTTTGCCGTTTTCTCTTATTTTTTTTTATTTTTCTTATTCATTAAAATTTTAATTTTTAAATCTAAGTGAATAACATTTTCTCACAAAATTTAAAACATAAATCATTCAAAAGTTAAATTCATCATTATCAACCTTGAATTACTAAATTTCAAAGATATAGACACGTTGGGCTTGTCTGGATTGACTTTTAACTCGTTTGTTATCGGTGGCAAACAATTTAAAATACTTGAACTGATAATCAAATTTATTCGTTAAATTACATTTTTTTAAATATTTATAAAACGTTCTCTTTTAATATTTGCGGAACCCAATTTCACATGTTTTAAAACATCGTAAAGTTAAACGTAAAATTGAGACCTTGGCCTTTGGCAAACGCGGGAGCAAATAAAAAATTTTTAAATTTTTTATCAAATTTAAACATCACTTTTGTTTTTTAAAATTTTTTACCAAAATTAATAGCGGGTTTTATTATTTAATAATTCCTGTTTTGTAAAGTTATTCGGTAAACCAAAATTTTTAAAGGAAATTTTGGGAAAAAAAAAGTAAATATTTAAAAATTTTAAATTGGGTTTTATTACGGAAGTTTTCCCCTTTGGAAAAACCTTTCTATATTATATTTCAAATTTGGATTAATTTTTAAAAAACCCAACGTTGAATTTCCTGCCTTATTTTAAAGACAAAAGTTATTATTTGGCAATTAAAACGAGCTAAAGTTATTGAAAATTAATCAATACTTCCAGATTAATTTGAAAATGGTTTTCCGAAAAAAGACAGGCAGCAAAAAATATTAAAATTTGGTTTTAATGTGATTGGTTATTCACCAAATCAAAAAATCTACTTGGGTTTTCTTTTTATTAATTTAAAAAATTTGAAAGTTATTAATAAAACAAAAGGTATTTTATTTTAATAATACTTCCTCGACTTTAAAGTTAAACGGCAAACATTAAAAAAATTACGATGTCAATATTACGCTCTCTAGAATAGCGCACTGGTTTAGTGTCAAGTATTTGCTACTAAACCAGAAAAGACAAAATGTATAAAGTTTATGACTCCAAATATAAGACCGAGTAAATGTAGAGTGCTTATAGACGAGGAAGAGCTAGACGTTGTTGAGTCAACCGCGTTCCTGGGAATAACAACAGATACCAGATTAACGTGGGGCCCTCATATTAATGGACTGGCGAATAAACTCAGATCTGCAGTTAATGCTGTCAAAAAAAAATCAGACAATGAACCGACGGAGAGACAGCCCGGTTAGTATACCTTAGCTATTTCCACAGTGAAACGCCTGATGGCATTCTACTGTGGGGAAGTGCACCGGAATGTCTGTCCTTCAAAAACAATCTTTTCGAGCGGTTTATAAGCTGGGCCCTAAAGAATCCCTGAAAAAATTGTTCACAGAGATTAAAATACTAACCGTTACTTCTCAATACATATTGGAAAACGATATTCGCAGGCAGTGTGCATGTAACATAAATATTAGAAACAAACATAATTACATTTACCAGCAACTAGACTGCGAAGAATAAGTAAATTTTTATGAGCTAATATATACGCTTTTACAACAAAGTCCCAGTAAACGTTGAGATTTAACTATTAATAAATTTAAAAAAGTAGGAAAGGAACGTTTATGTGTTAAAGGTTATTACAACATAAATTAATTTATATAAATGATAACACAACCTGGTAATGGAATGCTCGATTCAGGCATTTCCAAATTTAATATTCGTATGATAGATCTGGATGTAGCTCATATGAATGTATATTTAATTATTTTAAAAGATGACGAATAAGACCCACTGAGTTTTTTTCGCCGGTTCTTCTCAGGTCGGAGGGGTCCTATTCCAAACCGGTGGTAGCGTCATTGACAATCAATAAGCGAATGTTACAATTCTATATTGAATAAATATATTTGAATTTGAATTCGTAGCTATGGGTTACTTTGTTTAGATTTATTTGAAATCTATTATCTATGCATAGTGGTTTCCTATTACAGTCATCTTCCTCAGCGTGTGGTAGTCCACTGCTGGTCATAGGCCTCCCCTAATACACTCTTGTCCATTAGGGGGTTTTGGACCGTATCCCACCACGCTGTTCTAATGCGGGTTGGTGGGTGGACCGACTTTTTACATGCCCATCCGACGCATGGATCATCTTGCTTTACAGTCAATTGGGTGATCGGCCCTAACTAACCCATGACCTCCGGTTTATAAAGCACACGCCCATACCATGCTACAGAGGCAGTTCAGTTCCTATTATAGTAAATACTATGTTCTCCATATCTATAAACTGTGACTATTGCTACTGTGTGATATAATTTCAAAGTCAACAAACAGTTTGAGCTGTGGAAAGGTAGTCGTAACTAACATTTAACTGTGAGCCGGGGTGTAATTTTGGAACGAGGGAGCGCGTTATAACCTCAAATATTCCGTTACGCAGATATTTCACCTTAGTCTGTTCTGATTTTCAAAATGATCACGATTTTTATAAAACTCCACGTACTACAGCAAAGAATTAAAAAAGCGTAGCCTTATACTTCACCGCGTATAATAAAATCTGTTGTTGTATAATGAAACACCTACAAAACTTTTGTTAATACATATTTGTAGGTGAAATATTTATTATTTTATGCATGAAAGTGGTGGACTTAGGAATAACAGCGTACGCTTTAGTGCTTTTACGAGAGTGCACCAGGTGTGTAGAAATATAGTACATCGTTGCGAGTAAGTCTGACTTGAAGGCTACGTCCAAATGATAGTTATCGGCCCCAGCGGCCCGTAAACGAATTCCATACGAGAAAATATAAGGTTACTCTTAATGGTCTTTACCAGTATCTTAACACCAATATATTTAATTTGTTGGCCTTTATCTAAAAAAAAACAGTTGTCCGAGAACGTTTAAAGATTACAGTATTTTTTTTTATTTCTTTTTGAACCTAGAAAACAGATTAAGTATTTTTTTTATTGACCGGTTATAAAATTATTACTTTCTTATTAACTAGTTTTTGGGTAAAAGAGAACTAAAACTTTCATCGGCATAAATAATAATTACCCTTTGTTTTTGATTAGAAAACCCATACAAAAGCAGTGTTACATATGTTTGAAATGTTATAATGTATGTTTTAAAGTTATTCACAGTAAAATTAATCATGCAGAAAGTAATTTTCAAACTTTATTAAAAGCACTTTACCCATTTATTTATCCTCGTGGTGGCAAGGATGGGCTATGTCGGACCTGTAAAGGCTGAAACCACCACGTCGTTGTTTCTTCCTGGCACCTGAAAGGTGATGTCACAGGAACTATTTAGGATCCCCCTTAGCTTCCGTGGCCCCTGGGTAACTGATTCGAGGTAGTCCGCTGCCCGGGTATAGGGGCCAAGAAGGCGCGCCAGTTCCGACGCGCCCTGAAGTGGAGTGGGGCATTGGCCAGAGACGGTTTGCCTCGGGGACAGATAAAAGTAGCAAATACAGAGAATTCCAATTTTTTATCTTGACTGGCCTTGTTCTTGATAATATCATGTTATTATTATTGCTTGTTACATTGTAATATCATAACAAGCCGCAAGAAAACAACAAGGTCATTTTAATTTTAATCACTTTTAACGTACGTATCGTAAATACTATTGTTGTTAGTATACTTTTCTTTTCATATTTATATTAATCCTATTTTTTAGCATTTTTTCTAATAGAACAATTTCAGAATATACTCAATATTGTATTTGTGGGCTTTTGTCTTTGTAATAATAATAAACGGTGCTCACGACTAGGAATAAACCCTAACTGCGCAAACTTTACTTTTTTCTCTCCATCCAAATTTCGAAACTCCTACGATAAAACTCTCAACAAAATAATTTCTACCATGGAAAACAATTCTATTGGCATACAAAAGGAGACGAAAAGCTAAATTTGAAACCTTTTTTAAACTCCGAGCGCTGTTAGTTCGGTCGTCGACTCTCCGTTGTTTTTACGCTATCAGAAAAAAGTATTGTACCCACTTTGCACGCTAAGTTTATATTGCATACTCTCAATTCGTCAAACGACTTTTTACATGCCCATCCGACGCATGGATCATCTTACTTTTCAGACAATTGGTTGATCAGCCCAAATTGCCCTATCCAACTAAGAAACAACAATGAAAATTTGTTGAGTTCCCGCAGGATTCCAACCCACGACCTCCGGTTTCTAAAGTACACGCCCTTACCACTAAGCTACGGAGGCAGTTGATTAGTAAGGTATAACGGTGATATGTAAAATGTTATGATTTATAGTTCTCAGCTTTTAGAGCTTAAAACTAAATAATTATAAATACCGTTGTAACTCTAGAGATATACTGAATCTTTTCTGGAGTTACTTAGTTTAATACTTCTCCAAAGTGAATGCAGTAGTATCTGGGAACATTTTAAACATTTTAAATAATTTATAATATCAGTAAAAACTGTGTCTTACACATAATTATTTCTTTATTTACGTGATTATACATATCAAATCCACTTATTTACGGATTTTCACGTTATTTAAATATATTAATTCCGACGTTTCGGATTCTTTTCAGCATCCATGATCACGGGCAGACTAAGTTGGTATATGTCTGTATCTCTGTATGTTTTCGAATAACCGTCAGTTTTATTTAAAAATTGACATGTCTTTCGATTTCTTAATTTTAATGTTGGTTTGACAATAAAGTATTTATTTTGTTCTTCGGTTTTGTAGTTTTTATACTCTGCGTTTAATTTTTGCAATTATTGGATCCCAGGAAGGTGGTAAAGACCAACCATCTTCTCTATTAAAATTAAAATTAAAATTAAAATTAAAATTAAAATTAAAATTAAAATTAAAATTGAAATTGAAATTGAAATTGAAATTGAAATTGAAATTGAAATTGAAATTAAAATTGAAATTAAATTAAAATTAAAATTAAAATTTTAATAGAGAAGATGGTAAATATATTTAAATAACGTGAAAAATCCGTAAATAAATGTGTCTTACACAGTTCTTAAATTAAAATAAATATTAGTAGAGTAAATAAAGGATCAGGCTTAATCATATGCAATACTCGACATGTTGGATATCTGCACTGGAAACAGTCACTATTTATCTCAAACTTACAAAGCCAAGCTAAGCAAAGCTGATACTACAACAGACTGACAACCAGACTTTTTTCTCTCTTCTTTTACACATTACATATTATATAGATTCAGACATCCAGACAAAAAAATGTATGTTTATCACACAATATTATTTCCATTGTGGGAATCGAACCCGCAATGGGAATAATATCAATGTGAGGATCAATAAAAAGTTCGCCAAGCGGGTCGTCCAAACAGTTATCACCTGTACTAAAAGGATTAAAAAAGACCACCTGAATGCTATCACATTGGACATAAATGTTGCACGTGACAGCATAAGTCCGAACTAACCGTGTATTCATTTTGCTTCGTGCATATTACATTGGTCAGGATGGGCATACCACTGGTAGTATTTGCAGTACCCAGTTGTAACGTATCTTGCGTAACAGTGTATGTAGAATATATACTTTTAATGTCCTATATAATGCAAATTAGTTTTAGTCACGTGACTTCATTACCTTCACTATTTTAAACATGTACTGTTTATGGGGAAGTAAGATAAAAATATTTGTTAAATAAAATTCTTTCGTTTTTTTACATTTTTAAACGTAATATCTTGCATAATAATACGCACGTAGCTTTGCTATTAAGAACTATTTACACATATTGCATTTCTTTCAGTACATCTTCGAAATATTATCAAGATCTTAAATTGTTTTTAGACGTGTAGGAAACTTCTATATATCGATGTCTATTAGCCTCGTCGGGAAAACATAAACACAATTACTCGGTGAAAATATGAAAAGGAAAATTTTCAATCGACTACGGCATTGAACTGACTCCTTAAGACCGAAATTAAAAAATGATCATTGCCTTCGTTATAGATATTACTCATAATTTATATGAGATTATTCACTACGTCTTTATCTTTATAACTGGGATATAATCATTAAAAAAGTTTTTAGTAAAAATTGCTCCGCAACTGCATCTGTTACATGATGTCAAAGTAACTATAAAATTATATAAACTTTTTGATTTTCTAATTGCACAAAACTTATATGTAATAAATAATCGTAGTAAATCAGTAATAATATTTAAAATACCTGGTATTTATAACTAGAATTAAAAGCCCTAAGCCTTAAAAATTTTTTCGGTTAGTGCGACAAAGTTGAAAATATATCGTGATTTATTCTACTGAATGTTAACAAGAACATCTTAACATTTTCAACATGATTCACTTTAAACACGTTGAAGTTTCACATCATGGCTTGTATACAATTTTAATTGAAGTTTATAATGGACGGATTTATATTACTTGTGCAAGTTGTATAAATATCAGATGTGTAAACAGATACTTACAATTTATTATAATTCATTTATTTTTTCTTTCCTAGGACCAGTTGTGTAATAAGTATTAATTAAAAAACTAACTAAATACGCAGCTGACAATTAAATTGTAACTTAAGAAACTTATTAAAAACGTAAATTGAAAAAACTTATTAAACGTTCCTGTCAAGGGCTCACGGCCCGCTCTTCCTCTGGGCACCCTAACACGTCATGTCCGTCGTTTTATGTCCTTTTAAGAACATGACTCCCAGCCCTGTGCGATGATCTCATTAAAGGTTCCGCCACTAGGTGATAGCCCTCCCACCGATCTCTGGATGTACCTTTTTTTTTTTGCCGTTGGAAAAATCCAGTTAGGATTCCCCGCCGCCAAAGTGAGGGGCAGGGGATATGTGGGCTCCCGGACCAAGATGGAGCGCCGGTATACCCACTAAAACCAACGGTTGTTCCTTTTCTTGTCGCTGTAGCCGGGCCGCGGGCACTGATCACAGTCTTCGGCGACCCCGGCGCGACGTGGCCCTCTCGGCCTCTTCTCTCCGGTGTGTTGGGACACCGGAACGTCGCTTTAGGCGCCGTGCCGGAACAAACAGCACGGCGCTCCATCGTGAGCCCTTCTCTGGATGTAACCTAAGCTAACTTCCATGGCTAGCTGTAGTTACATCAAGGAGGGAGGTAGAGGCTGCTCAAGGGCTGGCTTATCTTGTTAAGCCAGCCAGCTTCCTCTTAGGTCCCTCGCAGCTGGATCCAAGCCATTGGCTTAGTTCGGCCACTATGACAAAGTGGGAACCTTTTCGGGGAGTGACATCAATCGCCTACGCGATTTAAACACAAATTTAAATCGCCTATGGGATAGTTTACCAGTTTGATATATTTTATAATTTAAAAAATATACAGTAAATAAATCTAAGATTTGTAATATACAAGTACAGTTTTTAAATCATCATAAAAAATTAATCACGGTTCTCAAATTTGCAGTAAAAACTAAATGTTTCTTTAAAATCTTATAACAGACTAAAGCAAATATAAAACATTTATTCAAACTGACATCTAAAAGAAATGTAATGCATTTCAACTGCTTTCAAATCACGAGCAAGCGAAGTAATTAAGTCGGTTTTGAATTGCTTTATTATTTTAAGAGACCCCATTCGAATAGGGTTTGGGAAATAAACACTGTGCGAACTACATAAACGCAGTGGAAATACCTATAAACATAGTGGTTTGTTACCATAAAATAGCCCAAAGACGTTATTGAATGTGATAGATACTAATTAAAATACTCTAATATAGGGCCAACATTTTTTTAATAATAAATAATTTTTACACTTGCACTTTTTTGCACTAAATAAAAATACAAAGTAAACAAAACGATTGGATGCCCTTAAAATTACTATCTTATTTTATATAATCACGCGTCACGTTGTTTGTCCGCGATGGACTCCTAAACTACTTAACTCATTTGAAATTAAGGTTGCACGCAATGTGCAGTTTAATTCAACTTCAAAGATAGAATAACTAACATCTTAATTTATAGTCGCAAGATTCTTTTATAACGCTTTATTATTTGATGCAAAATGTTAGCTACAAAACGATTTAGACACTTGGCGAAATTGATACTATTAATTGGGTTGTGTGTGTCAATAGATGGCGCAGTTTAATAGAATAAACTTTTCTTTGATAATAGGAGAACTGTGACCATAAAAAGTAATTGCTTAAAATAAATCAATTATGGTCAGTTAATTTTAAAGTAATTATAATTTATTGTTAAAAACAAAAATGCAATTTCATAACGCCGTTATATTATCCAAGGCCATTAAATAACAAAGTAATGGATGAAATAGCTTCCTAACATGCGTGAGAAACTGTAAATTGTATGATTTTCACAGAGCAATATTAAATACAAGTGACGTTGTATCATATATAAAGGAAAAAATTTATGACATATTCAACGGCGGATACGATTGAAGGTACTGTATGTTTGTTATTTATTATTTCATACGTTAGTTGTTTCTTTGCGCTTGTGACGAATGTAATCAACTTTTGTTCTTTGTTTTTTTAATAACCATGCAACTAAAACATTAAAATTACGTTTTTGGTGGTAGTGCTCGATATCTATACAAATTATAAAATTTTTAATAGAAAAGTAAAAATTAAAAAAATCAATAATAATTTTTAAAACTTTCTACAGAATTTTGCACGATAACAACAGAAGGAACATTTTGATTAATCATCTTCAGTCAGTCCACTTTAATACCAATCCAATCGATATTTATACCAGTGTTATTTTTAATGGTAATCGGGTGTAAAGGTAGCATCATCGAGGTCACTGTATTTTTACAAATGACATTTTTGTAATAAAACACGGTGGTCCTCGTGACTAATATTCTCTTTCCGTTTATTTTACCCCTTTAATTGTTTATTAAAACGTAAAATAAGTAAAACCAAGCAGCAGTAACGCGTGGCAGGGTCTGCTAGTTATATTATATAATCGAAGCCTATAATATATTTATATGTCTAAAACAAAAACAACCTTCAACTTCATGTCGCTTGCTTCCATAGCAGTCTAATTGATACTGAAAAATCAAATTTGCATATTGCGTCACGCCTCGTTACTTAATTTATTACCGAGATTAAATTGAATTTGCATTTCACGTAAATGTAAGTAAACGATAATCACGGTAGGGATGACAAAATGGTAAAATACGATGATTATTTACATGGTGTCAGATTTTGAAAAGGCGAAAGTTAAAATATATTTTAATTTCTTTTTGTGATCTAATTAAATGGTCAGATGTGACAAAGATATGTAGTTAGATTTTAAAGTAGTTACTGAAATTGAATGGCATAGTAAAATATTTACCCTCCATTTCGTAGTGAAGATATTGGATGGTAATCATTTATTAGTTATTATCGTTCCTGAGTTTACATTACTACTTAAGGAAAATAAAAAATATCGATTCTCCACCGTCTCATATTAAATAGCAGGTAAAAAACGTAAATACATAATACGCAAAAGTTATAACAAAAGTCAGTTTAACGAACTGTATTCTTAAATCTTAAATTAATTATCAATTTAAATATTAACTAATATTGGTAACAAAAAAGTTTTATTACGTCTTAAGCTCACTCTTAAGACGTAATAAAACTTATCTCTTTGCTATTCACATTAACACATTTTCTTAATTCAACTTAAAACAAATAAACAAACAAGCAATTACTAAAATAAATAAATAAAAAGGTACGTGTAATATTTAAAATAGATGAAAAAATCGATAATTAAACAATTATGTAACTTTGTGATCTATATTGCTTTAAAAAAATGTAAATGTAAATAATATATATTTTTTTATTAGACGATATCCTCATAATATACGGACTTCATGGGAATATCGCCTAATTAATATTAAATTTGAAGTTCAGTGCTACTAAGATTAAAGGAAAGTTTTATGTCAAGGGTTAAAATAAAATGATCCAAAGGCAATTTGAATGCAAGCAAATAATCTGAATGCTTTTAAATCACAAGCAAGCAAGCTAATTAAGTACGCTTTAGAAATGCTTTAGGATTTTCCATTGCTAAAATAGTTAACCAAATAAATATAACGCTGACTATAGAAGCTAAAAGTAAGATATAAAATATAAGGAAATTATCTATAAATATGTTAGGAGCTTTGAAAAAAGAAATGCTTAAGGAAGGAAGAAAAGAAGTACATTTAAAAGTCCATGGCCGTTATACGAAAAAAACACAAAACAAAATAAATTAATTACAAGTATATATAATTATTCTTGTGTTCCAATCGTATATATAGATGTAACAAAAATACTTTCTTTCGGGAAAACTCGGATCTTAACTGAAAATAGATTATATCCGAACTGTTAATGAATGATCATATTAAATGAGTGAAATTTTCACAAAATAGATAATTTCGTTGTATAACATAGAGATGTTTAGGTTCTAAAGCTGTTTCAGAGGGCACGATATATAAGAACTGGACCGAAAATTTACGAAAAAAAATTTGTTCTCACTATATCTGTACATATTTATACAGTTGCTTTGTGGATCCGTCCACCACGCCGCTGCCTAATCTTACATGAGAAGTTATACATGTAAACTAAGCTTTGAACTTGTGCAATAAAAAATTTGCACTGCAAAAAAAAATAAGCTAGTTGCAAATAGTGCTTACTAACTTACTTAGTATTTAAAAAGAACGAGGACGAAAACTTTTCTAGCAACTAAAGCAGATTATTTTCGTAAACTGGAATCAAAAAAGGTCAATTAACTAAGCTACGACATATATCATTTAAATATTTATATTATTGTATGAATGTCTAAGCAAATGATGAGAAACAAGTCATATCTTACCGGTGGTAGGTCCCCTTTTTACAAGGGACCGCCTGGGTGGGACCGCGGTGGTACGTGGTGCCTATTTCTACCGCAAAGCAGTAGTATAAAAACACAACTGTGATCCGGTTTGAAGGACACCGTAGCCAGCGTATTTACTGGTTAAACGAGACTTAACATCCTATGTCTCACGGTAAGCAGGGCGTTGGTGATACCAATGTCTATGGGCGTCGGTGACCACTTTCTATCAGGTGGCCCCGACTGCTCGTCTGCCTGCATATGCAATAAAAAAAATGTAAAACATTATATGCTGGTAACAGTATTCTTTAAAATTTTAATTACGTTAAAGTGTTAAGATCATTTAAAAAAATAATAATATTTTAATTTGTGTTAATAAAACTGAAAATTCGATACAACGCCATGTTTTAATTGTGCATAATCAAGTAGCTTATTTGATTATAATTAATGATTCTAAATTTTACTTGCTTTGATTAAAAATTGTCTGCAATGTTTAAACATACAAAACATTATTATAAATTCAAATGGAGTTGTATCGAAAACCTCTCAACATATTCACCATTCATGACTCACTTAAAACACATCGTAGTTGCAGTAGAGAGTTTGCTTTAAAAATTTAATGAAAGTGCAACAACAATCCTTGAATTCGACTATCAATTGAAGTGTTCATTCAGAATTTAAACTTAATGAATAAAAACTTTGAATTAATTTAAAAAAAAAGTGTAGTTTCACCAAATTTGTGTATTGACAGTTTGTAACATAATAAACCAAAACATAATAAAAACATACAAGTTTTTGTAAATTTCTTGTAAGAATGTCGTCAAATACTCAAATTAAGACACGATTATTATTTAAGTAAATGCGAAAAAGAGATCTGTAGCCAGAAATGACAAAACGCATTCATAATGCACGTCATTATTGTATTTAAAAAAAAAATAGACGTAAAATTTATCCTTCCATATTGCATTTTATAC
This sequence comes from Lamproptera curius, assembly GCA_029286875.1. Taxonomy (NCBI): domain Eukaryota; kingdom Metazoa; phylum Arthropoda; class Insecta; order Lepidoptera; family Papilionidae; genus Lamproptera; species Lamproptera curius. The sequence continues at coordinate 367,011 of JAGSMT010000154.1, forward strand.
ATATAATAATAGATAATGAAAGCAAACCTTTCGATCCCAAAAAATCAATTCTTTTAATAAAAGGTTCTAAACAACTGTAATTCATTGAGAGTTTTATTTATATTTTTTTTTAATACTTTGAAAAAACATTCAAGTTATAAATCGGTAATAAAAATACGTGGAATTGTGTATTCAAATTATGACACGAATTTGTGCATACAGCATTATGCTTAATTAGATGCGCCAAATGTACCCAATGACCTATCGCATTCATATTGCACGCATTCAAATTGAATGTGCAAGTTAGACGGATGTCATATTTACCGTGTATTTCGTAAGCCTCGTTAGTTATTAAAATCCATTCAAACATGCTTTTGTATACAATACAAATATTACCTAATATTTCATTTAATTTGTATTGAAATTTTCGTATCCTGCCATTATTAATATTATCATAAATTCGCCACAATTTGTTTATGTATACATATATATGTTTTTACTTGTATATATTTTTGTAGAAACTAAAGAATATGTATGTGAAATACGTGTATTATATCAAAAACGTAGTTTGACCGTACAAGTGGCTTTTTAATCAAAATTTTAAAAAGCAATATTAAAACTAATTCATCAAAGAAAACTATAATAATGGACAATTATAATAAGGAAAATTATATTTGATTATATAAGGTTAGTTTTACAGTAAATATTTTATTAAAATTGCCTCATAACCTTTTCCGATACCAAAGTCAGATTTGTATCTATGTAATATACAATATATTATAAGTTTATAACATGTAATATATAATATATGCTTTCACATAGTAAGACGAGATAAAAAAATACTTAACAAAATTAATATAAGCCCAGTAAAATGATTTGCTTTAAAGTTATAATGTATACTAAACCTAATAATATTTTTATTAATGATTAAGGCTGTAATTTTTAGTTACGGTAGACTAAATGAATGTTGCAATTTAGTCAAAACACCGGTCTCACCTGCGCAATTCTAAGCACCCGGTTCACTGATGGCTGTAATCAAAGAAAACACGCTAATTAAGTTTGGGACACGAAATATTCTTTAGCAAATTTCCTTTCTTACTCCTTCTTGTGAAGTATGAAAAAAAATACAAAAAAAAACCTAATAAAATTTCAGAGAATTAAGCCAATTACATACTGTTATCGATAATTTAAAAATGCGCTAAAAAAACTAAAACGCTTAAATTTAAAACTTTTCTCAGTTTGTAATTATGCTTTACGTTTGTAATATTGAAAACTATGTCTTTAGTTCGATTTTATTTTTATGTAATTTAAAAATAAAAAACGTAAACAGCAGTAACTTAACAATAGGTAACGTATATAGGTATTATATATAGTTATTAATATTATATGGGAGATAGATACATTTTAAGAAATGCAGCTTAAGGCGTCACAAGGCTGTTCGTAACCCTAAAACGTAGAATATTCGTTTTGCCAGTAACTACGCTGACCATCCCTTCTATTTGGAATGCAGAAATGTTATTGCTTTTTTGTTGTAATTTAAACTCTATAAAGTATTTGCTTATACTGAGCGAAATGTGATATTTTTTTATATACTAGGTTATTAAGAAAAGTACTATGCATGGGAGACCGGGCAAGATGGGGTACTTAAGAGAAAAAACGTTATAATATGAAAATTTTAGATTTATTAAAAATCTTTTACATTAAAAGCTACACCTATACTTCTAATTAACATAATTTTAATATGTTAAGGTGTTAAATGCAATACTTTTTGGCGAATAGAAGCTGAAGGGGACGTGTCAAATAACTTCCGTCTTTCCCCGTGATAAGAGCAAAATGGGAAACGTTATGGGACATAATGAGTACACTTTTCAATTTTCGTTTAGCGATGGTTATAACTCTGGTATTGCCGATATCCAAGGGTGTTGGTGACCACTTCTACGGCCTTCGCTTACAATTTTAAAAATGAAGAAAAAACAATAAATGCTAGAACAAACATTTTCGTCTTATTCAGATGAGCCGGCTTAATCTTTTTTTCAGTCTTTTAATTGTAAGGTTTTAGTCTTTTTATCTATTTTGTTTTTCATCTATAAGTAATGGAAGGAAGCTTTAAGTATTGGAGTTATACTGCGTTTTATTGAAGCTTTTAGGTTCTTATTTCCTTGCGAATTGCTATTATATTTTCTGGGGTCACAGAAAACCATAGTTTTGTTGGCTGTATTTGTCCATTGGAATTTTGAAAACGGGATTCCTTTGATTATTCCCCGATCTTTTTGCCCCAAAACACATTTTTTTCAAAAGAAGCAACTATTTTAACCTGCAGAATTATTCTGCAAAAATGCTATCAATATTCGCAACTTTTAAACTACTACAACAAGAGTGCCATTAAAAAATATACGAAATTTCATGCTCATCAATCGAAAACCGAAAACTTCGTAATAATCCGGTTTTTTCTCACCGCACTGCCAAAATGCATTCTAACATATATGCACCGCTTGGACTCGCGTGACATGACTAAATATTATGCGAATAGCACTGTGTAAGGCTTTTTGTGTTCATCGGTCATGCATAAAAACACATAAGCATAAGAAAACACATAAGCATAAGAAACACACTCCTGTCCTGCCCCGAGCTTCGTCTGCCCGGTCTTGAGTTAAAATGCGTTTAAATAAAAATTAGTGCGTGATAGTAAAAGATTAGATTCAGATATTTTTTTTCAGGCTTATTAATAGCGATTTAATTGTTCCTAATAAATAAGACAAATTATTAATATGCAATAAAGCAAAGTTAAATCTAGTTATTCAAGTTGACTCACTAATACGTCATTTCGTAAAAGTTATGATTTTTGCAATTTCAACTTTAAGTAAGTTAGTGAAGAAAACTTGATTATATTACAAACCATAAGCTAATGACCCGCCAAAATCTAGAAAGAATTAGATATATTTTCTATTATCAAACTTCTCAAACAGATTTGATGCAGTAAAATTTGATCCAATAAACTAGATTACTAAGACTTGCCTTTAAATTAATTGACCAAGTTCTCAACAGAAGGAAGTACTCAGATAATATCTGTTACACGGTCCTATTTTTATAAATTATTTAGGGATTAATAGTTTAAAAGGTATTTAAGAAATTAAAAATATTAGTTCTTCAAATAACACAACCTAGTAAGCGTGGGGTTACAAGCAAAACACTGGCTGACCCTTAAGAGATAGACTAAAATAATGCTGTACATAACATATCTATGAAGAATTACACACAATATATCTCTATTGTAATTGGGAAATTAATGAGCCCCGCGGGTTAGGAATCAATGAACTCCAGTTTATAAAGCGCTAGCCCTTACCACGTGATATTTATACTACATAAGAGGATATTAATTATTTATATGTGATGTTAGAAAAATGCTCATCCAAAGTTTTGTGGAAAATAACGATGCAAGGATTATATTGTATACCCGACAAAAATTGATAAAGTAAAATATTTTTTTTATTCAAAATATATGATAAAGTAAAATATTTTTTTTATTCAAAATATATGGTGTTTTAAAAAACATGAAAAGAAATTACATCCGACTCTGTAGATACAGCAATGAGATTGAGGATTATAAACGTTTGTTACTATATCGTTAAATCATTTTGCTCTTTAAACAACATTCCCATTAACCGTTCATCTAATGAATTTTGGTCTCAAATTACGATGAAAATTTGGTTGTTCTATATAAATGGCAAAAGATATAATTGTTATATTTAGAATTATAAATGGGTTTTTGTATCTTCTTTACTGTTATATAAATGGTAAATGTTCAGTAAATATTTTGATATTCGTCAATGTATTAAAAGATTTATAAAGCAGTATTAACGTAAGCATTGTGCTAGAACCTCTCCGATATCATTATGACTCATGTCAAACCAATTAATTTTGTTAGCGGCCAAAAAATACTAATAAAGCTGATTTTACGCACTATAACCCACGGTTCATGTATTAAACTTGAAAAAATGTATGTGAAATAAAAATTATTCAAATATCCATATTAAAAGTTAATATCATTATAATATAATTTAGTTGGTTAAAGTTACTAAGTAGCTAACTCATGATTGTATTTCATATTTTTATTTCACGAATACCTGTAACGCTATATCCCTATATTTAAAAATAATTTCAATAATTCTTAACAAGAACTGAGGTCCTCAGTTTTTGTTAAAAATTATTGAAATTATTCCTTTTAGGAAGTTGTGCAAAGGTGCTTTCTTCAGACTTCTAATCACTTAAAGCTAGCTTCACCCGCGTGGTGATTGTAATCTGATTTAATTATCATAGCCCGTCATATATAAATAAGCCCGAAAGTTTTTTTTATGGCATACGCAGGCAGATGAGCAGTCGGGCCACCTGATGGGAAGTGGTCACCGACGCCCATAGACGTTAGCAATACCAATGGAATCGCTAACGCGCTGCCTACCGTGGGACATAGAGTGTTAAGTCTCGTTTAACGGTTTCTGCAGTTCGAGCTGGAATTGCTCGCCGATGGCTGATTTTTTTCTACAAAGATACACTACTTTTCTTTTTATTTTAAGGAAACTAAACAAAATTCGAATTTATTATAGCCTGAGAGTTATTCTAATCTATGATATCTATGCATTCATAGATATCATAGCATTCATAGATATCATAGATTAGAATAACCGAAAAGTTCCATCAAAAGCCATGTAGTACTTCTTTAGTGAAAGAGTAACAAACAGCCATATAAACTTTTGCATTTATAATAAATATTAAGATGATTTGCGATTACATTATACATACAACAGTGTGACAAAGTGTTAGTACATATACTATAGTCTTTCGATTAAATATTTTACAGCAAAATATATTTAATCTCTTTAAATAAAAAGATGAAAGATTGTAAAAATAAAAAACAGGTCACACGAGAATTGCTATCAAATCGCAAGGAAATTGCAACCGTTCATAGCCTGAGGATAAAAGGGGAGGAACACCTTTTATTTCTTTTTAATGATTTCAGCTTTATAATATAAACAAAGGCATATATAACTTGATTATTAAATTCTCAGCTGTCCCATCATAAAATAGAGACATTAAATTAGAAAATGTTAAACAATTTTCAAGATGATTATTATAGTTTGACTAGAAATTTTAAAACTACAAGATGTAACAACAATTGTTAGTACTTTTAGTAATAATAGTAGTAGCATAATCCATATTCAATAAAAACATATTTTTCATTTTAAAGTTCCGTGTAATTTTCATAAATTAATACAGGACGAATTCGGAGAAAACGCATGATTTTATTCGTTTTAGCAAAAATTTTACCCGATTAAAATAATGTCCTGTAAAAATATACATCTAAAAAATATACTAGGGATTATGAATTATCATAATAAATTAAATAATATTTGACAGGTCTATCACGTTTATTGCAATTGTTTTATTCTCGACATATTTTACCTAAAAAAATTATAGAAACTAAATAAAACTTACTTAAAATTAAAACATATTTGGATTCCGCAGGCGACGATCCATTAGAAGTCAACAAATCCACTAATATCATTGAAAAATTCATCATCATTCATCATCATCAGCCAGTGATAGTCCACTGCTGGACATAGGCCTCCTCTAATACACCCCTATCCTTTAGGGGGTTTTGGACCGTATCCCACCACGCTGTTCCAGTGCGGGTTGGTGGGTGAAGCGACTTTTTACATGCCCATCCGACGCATGGATCATCTTATTTTTCAAATAATTGGGCGTTCGGCCCAAATTGCCCTAACCAACTAGGAAACAAAAATGAAAATTTGTGGAGTCCCCGCAGGATTCGAACCCACGACCTTCGGTTTCTAAAGCACGCGCCCATAACACTAGGCTACGGAGGAAGTCCATTGAAAAATTATTTAATTAATTAGCTGAGTCTAGGTTAGTAGGCTAGGTTGCATTAAACAGACTGTAAAACTGCACACATCACAATCACGCAAAAAATATTTCAAACTATAAATAAAGAAATAATTCAAAGATGTCTAGATATGCATCAATTAGTTTTCGTAGAGATCATAAAGACTTGTGACCATGGATGATACAAAGGTATTAAAATGTTGAAAATAATAGTTTAGAATAAGAGGGTAGTCCGTTATAATACGTTTTTATGAAGTATATAACTTATAACCGCTCATTTCATTATTTTACATAATATTGTGAAATCAACTGAGTTACTGTTAATTTTCCTAGTACAACTGGCATCTTTTTTACCTGTTTTTGATAGAAAATTAATTTCAATGCAACGTTTTGCAAAAACTACTTGTAGCACAGAAGGACTTTTTAAATTCATAGTGCGTGAAAATTAATTCAAAGTGTGGTTAAGAGGCCAGATGTCCAATTTTTAAAATGTAAATTTGGGATTTAGAATTTAATTTAGCAATAAAACTTTTTTATAAAAGGAATTATAACTTTCCCTATCATTATTTAATTAATTGGGAAAAACCCAAAAAAATAAATAGCCAACTCCTTTTATGAAAAAATTTTAAAAATATTAAAGACTTATTGAGGGCTTTGAAAAAATTAAGTAAGCCTGGGATGACCGGGAAAGGAGCATAATGTGTACCAGGAATTAAAAATTAATGGTGAATTAAACCTGGCCGTTTATTGTTATTGAATTAATTGCAAGCAGTTTCTTGTCATTTATAGTAATTCTAAAAGAGTTGTGACTGTTAACGATAATTATTCGTTCAAATTACGCATGACAATCAAAAATATTAAAAGTGTAAACAAAATTAAAAATTTTTTATTTATAAATGACAAAAGAAAACTTTCACTATTTCAGTGAGGACTATTTTCATTTTTTGAAGCTAAACTAAATAACAACTTGAAGCACCTTTTAAAGAACTACTTTTTTCTTTAGATATGTTACAAGTTTACTAGTTATACGGCAGCCTTATACAAACATTTAATCTTTATGTGTTATTGCTTGTGAACAACTTCATAGAAGCAGGTAACTAATTAGGAATAAACATTTATGTTTTGTGATAATTATTAAATAATAAGTAAGTATTTACTAAAAAAAGGCCATTGCTTTTTATGTGGTTATTATTAAGTACCTAAATTGAAATTAATTTTTTTTTATGAATGTACAAATTATAGCTTATTTTAATAATTGTTTGTAAATAATGTTTTGCTTAATTTATTATTTATATATACCGATCCTTGGATAATATTTCTATCCAAAAAAACTTAAGTTTCATTTTTGCCAACTGCAATAATCGTAACTAATTTCGTATAAAAAGTATTCAAAAATTAGGCGATTAGTTTAAATCTAAAAATAAGTTTAATTATAATAAACATTTCCTAAAATTTAAATGAATTTTACATTTAATTAAATTCATTATTAATTATTAAGTTATTATAATATTCTTTACGTGATTTTTATTTTGTAAAATAATCAATTAATTTTCTAACAAAGTTTTAAAATATTCATCCTATAAACAAAAATTGTACTGTAAAATAAAAATTAAACTTTTATTACTGAATTTCATTCTCCTCATTTGAAACCCTGTTTTAATGAATTTATAAAAGAAAAGGAGCGTTACATTCATAACAACTGCCTTCAAGATTTAAGTCCTTGAAAAATATTAAATTTATTCGTAGTTCAAGAAATTTTCTTCACTGCAAATATTTTGAAAAATAAATATGAAATAATTTGGTGCAATTAAAACTCGAAACGGATTAAAAAGTTAAAATAAAAATTGTTTTGAAAGTCATCTTTAAAATTACTTCCCACATTGGGGTTTCAAAACTGCAAATTGTGGACAGGGGGAAAGGATTCCAAACTCGAATCCGAAAAAAAACTATTCATAAAAAGTTAAATCCAAACATAAAAAAAATAGTCCTTAGTCCAAAAAATAAATTATTACAACTGATCAGTTTCCTAATATACAACAATTTTGAAAACACGGCCTCAAACGAGCATAAATTGTAAAATTCCTCCAGAAATAAGTTTAAGCCTTACCTAAAAAACTTAAAAATTGTTTAATTTATGGATATAGTGCTTCGTAACAATTAAGAATTTTTCTTTGAAAACTTCTTAAAGTATGAAAACAAGATTTTACAAGTATTTGAATTTACATGAACCTATTCATTTAGGTCAGCGAATCAGATTACCGATTCCTGTTTCTTATAAGTTGGAAAATGAAGGAAAAATTGAATTCAATGTTTTAATATTCCTTGTTAAAAAGAACCGATTTAATGGTTTTATTAATTGAATTCTCAATTAAAACATTAGTATGACTTTTTGATTAATGTTATAATACATTGGTTATTACTTGCAATTATCTATTACAAGAGCATTTGAAAATTAAATGCCTAAAAACGATGCTATATAATAAATAAAAACTAGTATTTAAGCTTCAAATACTTAAAAGAGCTTTTATAGAGGAGAATACATTAGACATTGCAATATGATTCTTAATTATCCCAACATAAACTGCGTTTCTAAAATTAAACACCTACATTTAATGCCTGAACCTTTGATCAGGTTTCAATCTATGTCTCATGAATTACAATGACTTCAAATGAATACTTCTCATATGTACAAAGATAAATATAATTGAAGACTTAATTATGAAAAAACAGAGTTTTTTTTAAGAAAACGACTTGAAAAATATATTTTTTATTGAAATGTTTACAAAAACTATCACTAGTTAATCTCGAATATTTGTTGAACTGTTCAATGAAATTTTATCGTCGAAATAAATGAATTAAGAACATCTTTACTGATACTTCCAAACACCGGTACTCATTGGTTTGTAATCAAAGCAAATAAGTATTCAGCCCGAGATTTTCTGAACAATTTTTTTCTTCTGAAACCTTAAAAAGCAAACATCTATTAAATACAATATATAATATATTCATCCATTTATTTACGTTTAATAGTTTCGAATCTTCAACTTTTACGCTTAGGACCGGAAGTTATCCCTGAAACTTTTTAAAATTACATGTAAACAACAATTGCTTTATTTAATTTGAATTTTAACTTGTCAATAAGTATTTGCAAATAATAATGAATTTATTTACTTGTCAAAAAGGTGTTGTGAATATATTTTATTATTATAATATTTTGTAAAGATTTCTTGGTAAATGATAATTTATAGATTTGAAGTTTATTGTCTCCACAATCCAGTCAAAGCGAATCCTTCCTTGGAGGCACTAAATTAAATTTGAAATCAAGGCAGCCTAAAGAACTCAGCCCAGATTACCTAGTTGAAGTGGATTATTAAATTGCTAATTGAATCATCTCAGAAAGATTTGTTGCAGTAAAACTTTAATAATGGTGATTCAGGTTTTTTCATTGCATTTTTTCTTTCTTTTACCTATTTTCCCATTAGTCGATAGGTTGATTGAAAAAATATTTAGGTAATTAAAACATTTACGGCGCCAATAGACTTCAATTATGTTTTATGTAATTGTACTACTTGAAGTGGTCTACAATAAAATCAGGAAGCCCATATATCTATATTTAAGGAATAACCCACCGATTTAATTTAAACATTGTTATAAAGTGTAATGCTGCTCCGTGCCAGTGGTAGGCGTGGCTTAGAAACCGAGTCGTGGTTCGAACTCGGGACTCAACAAATTTTCATTGTTGTTTCCTTTAGGTGGTTTAGGGCGATTTGGGCGATCACCCAATTTCTGAAAAGTAAGATGATCCAGTCGGATGGGCAGTAAAAGTGTCACCCCAACCCGCATGGAATGGTGGAATCCAAAACCTTAATATAGGGTTATTGGGAGCCTATGTCCACAGTGGACTCCAGGCTGATGATGAATGATGATGCAATGAGCCATATTCAAAGTTCATTTAAGGTAATACAATGTAAGTTCAAATAAACTTTAATACATTTAAAAAAATATTTTTGTATGATAGATGACATTTTGATGAAAATGAATTCCTTTAAACATATCAGAGATTTGAAAAGCGCTGGCAGAAATCGTGGGGTAGTTTCGTGCAAAAAACACGTTGATACCCGCTCATTTTGCGCAAAATTATATACCGTTTTAAGTCTACAATTTTTTTATTAAAGTTTTAGCAGATAGTTCTAACCAATCTAAACCTCTAAGGCCTTTTTCTGGCCCCTTTTCGATCTTTAATACATTTTAGTAATTGAATTTAAGATTTATCGTTGTTAAGTTTTAGTTTAATAGATGTGATAGAAATAACGTTTTATTAACGTCTCACATTGTTTTCTTTGCAAGTATTTTTTTAACAAATAACGTTATTGCAAATCCTGCAAACAACAGGCGGCACTGAGTATTAATCATAGCAGCAACAAAATGCACAAAAAAATAAAATGCGCTTTTTTTTTAACACTCCTATTTCCAAATTATTACCGATGTTGATTAAACATGCACTCATTATTTTCAAGAAAATTTCGCTATAAAAAATTTCTGTGTTTGTGTTTCATTTAACGCAGATTAAATGAATATTATAGCAATGCATGTTACTTGTGGTCTTGGGAATTACCGAGTACGCGTACTTTCACTAGAGTGGACCAGGTATATACAAATATATAGCATCGTTTCGGTAAGTCGGTTAAGTTTGGTATACAGGCTTCTTGTCCAAATGGCAATAATTGCTCCCTGTGGCTAGTAGATGAACCGTACAAAAAGTTTATAAATCTGCCACTATTAACGACATTGTATGTTTATTTATATAATCCATTTGATGTAGAAAATGAATAAATTAAAGCGTCAAGCGTCTCCTGTAACCAGGGGACCTACCGCCGGCAGGTCCCCTGTTTACAGGAGACCGTCTGGGTGGGTACCACCGCGGTGCCTATTTTTGCCGCGAAGCAGTAGTGAAACACCTGCTGTGTTCCGGTTGAAGGGCACCGTAACCAGCGTATTCTGGAAACGAGACTTAACACCCTATGTCTCACGGTAGGCAGCGCGTTGGCGATACCACTGGTATTGCTAATGTCTATGGGTGTCGGTGACCACTTCCCATCAGGTGGCCCGACTGCACGTCTGCTTGCGTATGCCATAAAAAAAAAAACGTGTGTCATAAAAATAAACAAAAAAAAAATAATCCCTCCAAGGCGTCCTAGTATGAGTTCTTTCAATTATAATTTTAAAGATCAGTTCGCTTAACTCTCATTTTACAAAATTACATACATGCATAAAAACTGTTGAATTTATCAAAAGTGCGCGACACGAAAACAAGCTATACCATATTGGTTTTTAAACAAAATACTTTAGAGCAATTGAATACTGTTACAACCCGTTTATTTTATACGAAGCACTTGCTGCAATTTCAAGATATCCGTCGGTTTTGACGCATTTCATAAAAGAGCTGGAGAGACACGTTCTCACAATTGTAAAGCAAAGGTAGGTAGGTTTTCCATACAAAATGTATCATTTTTTCTTAAGAGAAAAACTTCTTTACTTGTTTCTCATATAATAACAATAAAAGAAACTTCACTACGTTATTATTTACAACTGAAATATAAACTTGATAAATTATATTTAGAGTGATTTGGATACTTTTCAGTATTTTTTAAATTCATTTTTATCTCATATGAGACACATCCATCCTCATTTATTTTTTTATCTCGAATGAGTCCATGCATATTTACTTAGGCTTCATCTGCCAACTTATTTGAAATAAAACAACAACACAATGATTACTTTAATCAATCAATATACTACTTTTCTCATCTGTCAAGGCAAAACTAGAAATCCATCGTACGAAGTAATGACTGATATAAAAACGAAAAACAATTACATATCAAAACTACTTTAGCTGGAATCTATTATTCATGACAAGAAGGTAAAAATAAATTTGGCGATTAGTTTAGTAGTTAGATTAATTCTCGAACGTAATAATCAATAATAAATAAAAACTACCGTAACAATTAAATTTTATATGTATGTTCAATATAAATTACGAAAAAAAATTAATACCATGGTTAGTGATCACAGGATGAAGTATAACTAGTTAAGAAACAATTTTGTTTGGTTAAAGGGTTTTGACGAGCCGGACGTTATTTTATGCTAAGTACCCCTGCCAAAAAAAACCAACTGTTTACGCTGGCAACGGTGCCCTTCAAAGTAGAAGACATTAGTGCTAACACACTACTAATTTGTGGCAGAATTAAGCACAGCAGAGGTACTACGCCACACGGTCCCTTGTAAAAGAGGTAAAAACTTCCATAAACATTTGTAGGATGGAATGATTTTATGCTGCAATTTAATAATATCCCGGGTTTGACATATTTCTATAAAGCGAGCCAGACGTTTGATAACAATTGTTCAACGGATCCAAGTTGAAATCAAATTTGAAATTACGAGCAAGCGGTTCCATTAGAAGCAATTTTTTTCTTTTGCGGTGGACTCCAAAATACAATCAATGCAAAATTCTTCATTGTCCCGACTCAAGTTGTTATTAAACTATTGCAAAGCCATGAACTACTGAATACAATATTTTTCAGATGTATTAAAAAAAGAAGTAGCTAAAAGGTTTCACAAAGGAAGAACATTTGGGATAGCCAAAGTCAAAGTCAAATATCCTTATTCAATATGGAAGCATTACACTTTCATATTGATTGTCAAATAAAGTACCACTATAAAAATTAGATTCTTTATTTTAATTATATTTTCAAAGTTTATCAATTCAGGAGTTAGTTGTGATCTCCTGAATTGACAAACTTTATTTTTGTATCTTTTGATTTTAACTTTTTCTTAAAAAAATAAATTTCATTTGAAATTCTCAATTTGTAAAATTTACTCATGATTAGCCGTAAAATTATCCCTAGAAAATCAATACGATTAAACTTATTTTTTTCTTTTAGACTTTTAATTATTAACTAAATAATACCAAAATCTGAGAAAAAGAGAACTTAAAACATTTAAGATAGGAATTGTCAAGATATTCGATATTATTAACGTCCTATTCAAAACTTAATGTTTGTTTTTAAAATAATATCGACTCTGTTTTTGCTCTATGAGCAAGTACTTTTAAAAAATTATTTTTAAAGTAGTGAATTTAATACATAAAATATTTTTTATTTATATATGATTTAAACCGGACAGCAGTGTTATTTATTATTATTACATAAAACTTTTTAAACAAATTGTACAAAAAGTGGACTTAATGCCTTAGGAATTGTCTCCAAGTCATCCTGAAGGTAGTTTAGAATATGCATCGTGTTTGCAGAAATAGTGAAAATTCTGCATAAAGGGCATGTTAACTTTGCACGAAAATTTAAAAAGAAAAAAAAAGTGTATCATTTAAAAAATAAATTCAAATATCTTTATTCAACATAGGTGGCATACATTCAGGTACTAGTTGTCAAAAATCTACCACTGGTGGGGAAAAGGATGACTTGAGAAGAACCGGCTTAAAACCTCAGCGTAATCTTTTACAATAAAGTCGAAACAATAAACAAACAATTACAAGCATAAAATTATCTAATTATCGAAAAAATCCTGGAGCGATCATTCCATCTCCAGAGTGGGTTATCATTTAAAAATTCATTTACATTGTAATATCACACAAACGTCACATCGGCAGCATTTCCCCACATTAGAATGTCATAGGACATACTGTGGAAGTAACTGAAATGTACCAACGAAAGCTGTCTACACGTCAGTTATTTGTCTATTTTTTTACAGCATATGTCGTTGCGTAATAACTTAACGCTGAAATTTACAAACCAGCAGTAACTTCAAACTGTTGTCAATAAGTATAAACACAAACAAAAATAATAAAATAGATCTTTGTCAATTTTTATTTTATCCTACTAAAATATAAAGTGGATATACGTAAATGAGGCATTAAGAATCAAACAAAAATAAAATGCAAACAGGTTACATAGGTAAAATAAAAATTCGAAAACAAAAGAAAGGTTTTATGTTACTTTCCCTGTAGCTCCCTTGAGAACAATACTATCTAAAAGAACAAAGGGCAGACATTGAATAGTCTAACTTAATATTATATGGCTGCATTAAAAAAAAACATGAAAGAAATTGGAGTGAAAAGACTTAAATATTCAACACCATAACCGAAATTTGTATTAAACAAATAAATGTTCTAACTCAAATAGCTTATGTGAAATTTTTTAATTAAGAATTTTATAGGTATAGAAAGATAGAAACGAATATAAAATCATTTTTGCTACGGCGTGATATATGTTTGTACAGGAACGGAATGCATTTCAACTCCTTTAAATCACAAGCGATCATACCAATTAGGTACGTGCGCTTTTAAAAATCTTTTGAATTTCAAAAGACCTCATTACAATAATGGCTAAGTAAATAAGTTACTATGGTTACTTCGAATTCTAAAGAGAAGAAAACATAATAGGCGAGGTAACAGAATTATTAAAAGCTTAAAAAAATACTTGAAAAAAATTCCAAAATCCTAACTTTCTTTTAATTAAAGATCTTTAAGTGATAAAAAAAACATTTTTGGTAACTTTTAAATGACAAATTTTTAAATATTTTTTGGTGAAAAATTTATTATTTATGCATCGGATTGGTATGTAAAAGGTCGGCCAAACCACCAACCCGAATTGGATCAGCGTGGCGGGATACGGTCTAAAAACCCCATAATAGAGGAGGCGTGCGTTAGGGGAGGCCAATGTCCAGCAGTGGACTAACATAGGTTGATGATGACAAATATTTTAAGCGCCATGGATGGCAGAACGTGTCCGTAATACGCGGCTACAAATCCGCTCGCCAGGCGACAGGACGTTGATGTGTCGTTTACCCAACAATTGCGCTGGGTACGGTACCCGGAAGACAATCGTCCTTATACACTACTGATTCATGGTAGCAATATACATACTATGGTTATTCTCCAGAAGAAACCTACCTAACCTTAAACTTAAGATAATTAAGCAGAAATATAAAATATGTTTATATTATAAAGAGGTAACATTTTGACTATTACGCTCAATTAAAAAACTGCTATAAATAATGTAATAATTTTTCCAGAAGAAAGACGACGAATATTTTACTAAAGTTAAAAATTATAATATTAGCAGGGCTCTCGCTAAATATTAAGTTTTGTTTTAGTTTTAATTTTTGTGCTGACACAAATATGATAATAATATTCTGATAAATTAGGTATATTTAAATATGATATAAAAATTGTAGGAGAATTCATATTACTGGACTATCACAGGCTGGTGTTGAAGATTATGATGATGATGATGATGATGAAAAAAAATTAGGAGAACTTATGATTGTGGGCTCAGAAATGTTGCTGATTTTGAAAGTTATCTTCTCACTAAATACTGCCAAATTTTACCAATGCCTAAATTTAAGTTACTTCACGTAATTCTTGTTATGTCTATTTTATAGAAAAACGTATGTTATCACTGAACCGATCAATAATAACGTCATTGAATCCTTCCATTCAATTAGTTTATTTAATGGCTTATACTTGATTTAGCATCATCATAAATTTATAACAGGTTCCAAACACGTATTAGTAAAAACGTAAAATGGTATTTTATTTATAAAGAAAACAAAACATTATTATTAATCATTAA
This sequence comes from Lamproptera curius, assembly GCA_029286875.1. Classification (NCBI taxonomy): domain Eukaryota; kingdom Metazoa; phylum Arthropoda; class Insecta; order Lepidoptera; family Papilionidae; genus Lamproptera; species Lamproptera curius. Next base: position 382,535 of record JAGSMT010000154.1, read on the forward strand.
TAGTATTATTTATATATTAAATAATTTATTACTTAAGTTACTTGACATACACCTAAGACTACGTCTCGGCAACTGGGATTAAATAAATAGAAATAAAATATTACGTACGAAACAAATAATGAATATATATTATACAAAAGCAGACATAGATACCAAATGACCGGGGTTTAGGGCGGAAGGCAGAAAAACCGACAGACAATACGGTAGTATTCAAAAGCATCGTTTTCTGCATTTGAACAAAAAAAGTTCTGAACCCCAGAGCTCTATTGAAAGGCGTATGTCTAACTATGATTTCATCATCATCAGCCTGTGATAGTCCACTGCTGGACAAAGACGTCCCCTAATACACTCCTACCCTTAACGGGGTTTTGGACCGTAACCCACCACGCTGGTCTAATGTGGATAAGTGGGTGGACGGATGGGTGGAAAGAACGACTTAATTTTCATAAACCAATACCTGTTGTCATAATTCCATCAAAAATTGTTAACAATTATCTTTTAAATTATTTATCTCTTTTTTTTAGAGAATTATATTCCGATCCAGTTTTTTTAAAGTATCTATATTGCGTTATTAATAGAAAACATTTCATTGAAAACTTGCAACACGTAACATCTAGCTTGAATGCGCACTTCATGAAAATGTCATCGCGTCGACATAAAAACGTTTTTAACGGACGTGTCGATTTTGCAAAGTACTCCATTTTCAAAGATTCTTCGATGTTGAAATTTCCAAATAAAACGTCGCATCCAAATGTTTTATTATTTTCTGATGACTGTAATGATATATAGAACAGTGTATATAAGTTTTTTTTCGGTTTTTGTTACAGCACTTAGTTTAAAAAAATATATACAATGTTTTTCTTAGTAAATAATACGTTATCTTATAAATATTACAGTGATCTTGCCATCGGGTGCCTGTTCCTTTAGGGATAAAATTACCACAACAAAAACATTTTAACGGTTTTTTTTATTAGTTAGTATTAATGATGTAGTTAAGTCAAATAATCGGTAACTATATTATATTAAATTATTAAATAAATGTTATATAAAACCTTTTTAATAAATCCTTACATTACAATCTACGTTATACGCCGTTAAAATATTAAAATTCTGGTTTTTTTTTAAACTCAAGCATATGCAATGATTTTTTATTCAAAAAATAGAGTAAACAGTATTCAGAAAAGTCTAGCAGTCCATCCGCGGCTCTTGTTATATTCGATCCTTGGGATGGATTTCCCTGTGATAAAAATTAAGCTATGTTACTCAAGGATAATATAGTTAATTCGGTTCAGTACTTTCGTTTAAATAATAGTATAGATATCTTTTTTCCTGCAGCTCAGAAAAGTTAACGGTCTGGAATAAACACCTTTCGTTGCACCGTTTCATTATATGAGCGGAGATTTTCTGTTTTAAACGTTACCTTAGAATAAAAAATATCTCTAAATATAAAAACTACTTAAAATGTCAATGCCTTAAACATAAAAAATGTAATATCAATAATCCTAAAATTTTTACTAAAAAGCCTTTTCTAGCTAAGGTTCATTAAAGCTTTACTTTTTACACACAGCTTGTATTTTTACACTACACGAAACAATTTTATAATCTCATTACATCTCCCTTTTTGCTTGTCTTAATTTGTACTTGCAAACATCGGGTGCGCACCAATTTTAATCCGGATATTACTTTTTTACTAGTAAACGAGACTAAAATATTTAACAGTTATGCTATTTCTAACTTTTATTTCATAATTGAGTATTTCTCCATGTTTATCCAAGTTTTTAAGCCAAACGAATAACATCTGAACATGACAAATTATGGACCACCTAACTTTACCCTAAATTACACCTTAACTATATTGCCCTAAAGGAACAGCAAAATAAGGTGACAAATAGTCTTTCAAAAGACTGGGAAAATAAAATTGTAAGGTCAATTCAAGTTGGCAACTTCATTAGATTTTTCAGTTCTCAACTCTTTTTTATTTTACTTCTAATAGAATAAAACAATGGTTAAGAGCACATCTATTAATCTAATTTTTAACAGATTACGACTAATTATTTCAAATTAGTATAGGTTACATAACCACAAATTTGCTGTAACTCAACGGGCTATGGGACGCACCGTGTTCGAAATTTCTTTGTCGGATAAAATTCGTAAACAATTAATCCGTTAAAGAGCTGAAGGCACTGACATGATGCAAATGATTAGTTAGTTGAAGTGACATAGGGTTCTCATATAAATGAATGGCCGATGGGCTAACAAAGTACTGGAGTGGAGGCGCGTGAGGAAAGACGGTGCGTTGGTTGACCTCCGATCAGGTCAGATGCCGATCTCCGTGCAATAGCTGGTTCAGGTTGGCAGCGAGTAGCGTCCATATATTATTATTATTGTCCATATATTATTGTACTAGAATAACAATGTCATTATTATATAATATTAAAATTATATTTACCACGTTGCTACATCAAACACGAGCACAGAAAAAGTAAAATTAAAAGGAGACATGTATGGCAGGTCTCTCTTCGAAGGTGTCAGCTGTCACAGTAATGTGCGTTTTGTTGATAACTACGGGACTCTTCTCTATGGTTGAGTGCTTGACACAAGTGTTTTTCGTAATTTCAACGTTTTATTGTACTTTTTTCTGTTCTTTTTGTTGATTATCTAGTATTGTGTGTGTGTTGAGTATTTATATATTGTGTTGTCCTATTTGTAAGTATTGTTTTAGTATAAGTATGGTTGGAGGTGACCCCTGATCTCGAGGGAGGTTATAGTTACTATCATAGTTCCCATTCTAACTCAACCTCTATGATTACCGATCTTACACCTAATTCAAGGAAAAGACAGATTGCTGCTATTCCTGTTCCTCCCATCTTAAAAAACACTGTTGCTCAAGCGGTCAGCTCCATCCAGTCAACCTTTACTTTACCTCAATGCAGTGGCTCCAAAACGATACTCCAGTCTAGATGTTTGCCTTCGGTCCGTAGAGTAAGAATGTGAACCTCTTCTAGTACTACATTAAGACCAATTAAGTTCGGTCACTTCTTACATCACAATGAAAATAAAGTGTATTTAATGGATGTGTTAAACGTATTGGCCGTAATCGTGTCTCAGTTGGATTTAAATCTGCTGAGGCCGCTTACCTATTTTAAATCATTCCGGACTTGTTGCAGGTGAGTGTGATGCCATTATTCCTTCTTATAATGAAACCACATGGGTATTGTTAGATATGTTCCAGATGAATGGACTTTAGAGGAATTAGTTTTCGTCCATCGAAGTACCTGATGGTTTTGTTAGTGTTATTAGAGCACGCCCTTAATAGAAAATCCATGGAAAACATTACAGCTATTTGGACCCCGACCCCATCAGTTGTTTCTAACATTCATTGGTGCAAAGGATCTGAAATGACTGCGGTTGCCAACCCGCTTGCCAGGCGTGGCAACTATGGCAAACCCCAATGAAGTGTGTCAGTAATGTACGGTCCCCAGTCCCCGGCAGCTCTGCTATTCCTGGCTACTGTGCGGCCATGGTAACGGTAGGGAAGTGCAGGGGTGCTAAGAATCCCGGGTGGGATTCGGCTACCAACAACGACGACTGGACCTGGCAACATACAACACACGGACATGGATGACCAACGAGAGAATAACGGAGCTGGAAGAGGGGTAAACAAGTTGCGACGGATATAATAGGATTATCCGAAGTCCGAAGACAGGAGGAGGATACAATAATCCTTGAATCCGGCAACTTGTTTTATCACCGTGAGGGCGACCAACTGTCCCAAGGAGGTGTCGGTTTATCGTCCGCAAGTCTCTCATTAGCCACATTGTTAAATCAAAAGTGTGTCGTCAAGGGTTGCTTACCTTATACTCAGAATATCGAAACGGTATTCGCTGAAGGTCATCAGGTTTTACAACATCGACACTACAATGATGAGGTGGAGGCAATGTAGAGACATCTCACGGCCATACATTCCTCTAAAACTCAATATTGGTGCTGATGGGGACTTTAACGCAAAATTAGGCAAGACAAGACGATGAGCTGCGAGGGGCAATTTTGGAGTAGGCATAGGAACCAAGGGGGACAACTGGCTGACTTCATGGAAAAGAAAGTGACTCTTTAGATGGAATTCTTCTTTAAAAGGTCCACTTCCATGTGGGCACGAGTGGCTTGATCACCCTGAGGTTCCGTGAGAAACGAGGTTCTTTATGATATGACTTTACAAACGCCAAATATTTAAATGATGTTCTCTGTGATCCATAGGGTTAAAACCGGCAGTGATCACCGACTTAGAAGGCACATTCAACTTGAACATCAGGCTGGTAAGGTCTCGTCTGATAAAGTCACGCTACGTCCAGTCTCGTGCCCTATCCTTAATGCTGAAAGCTTTGCTCGAGCTTAAAAATCGCTTCCAATGCTTGATACTTGCAGCACTGTGGACGAAACCTAACGCTCAGCTCATGGAAACTGTCTGTCTCTAGGGTACTAGGTTCTACAGGCGCAACTCCAAGCCTAGAACCCAAAAACTCTCTGATCACCTCATGAACCTTATGGAAACATGACGGAAAATGCGGCTAAGTCTTCTTCTGACATGTTAGGCATACAGGCAGTTGAACGAGAGATCTCCAAAGTGTATGCGGCGAGACTTGCGCATCTAAATACATGGAAAATAAATCAAAAATATTAAAGAGGCAATTGAACAGATCCAAGGTTCTAAAGATCTTCGCCAGGAGATCTGTTTGTGGGCAGAGACCAGTAACTAGAGTTGAAGACCGATAGTAGGGCCGTCATCTTCGATGACCAGAAGTTTTGAGTAAGATCGAGAGATTCGTGCATGTACCATCGTCGTCAGAACCGCTTCGAGCGAGGGACGACCCAAGAGCAAAGCAGCTACCGGCACAACTTCGAAAATATCCCGGAAGTCAGTCTGAGCGAGATACGAATGCTCTCAAAAAATTTAAGAACGGGAAAGCACCTGGTGAGGACGAAATTACAGCAGAGCTTCTGAAAGCGGGTGGGGAACCGATACTTGTAGTCCTTCAGAGGCTCTTTAATTTCGTCCTACAGGATGGTATTAATGGTGCTGTTCTTCAAGAAAGGTGATAAAAGCCTCTGAGAACTACAGACCGATTTCCCTTCTGAGCCGCGTTTATGTCCTGTTCTCGAGAGTCATCTTGAATCGTCTCGCTTCCAGACTAGACGACTTCCAGCCACCGAACAAGCTGGATTTCGAAAGCTTTAGCCATAGATCACATATTTACGCTGTGGCAGATTATACAGAAGACCGAGCTGTCTCATCTGCCTTTATGCTATGCTTGTAGGACTATGAGAAGCTCTTTGATTCTGTCGAAATTTGGGCTGCTGCAGGCCCTTCAGCGTTGCCAAATTGACGTCGGTATATCGAGGTTCTGAGGTGTTTGTACATCAAAGCCACGATGTCCGTCCGAGTCAATCAGTGTACGAAGCCTATTCAATTGCAGAGAGGTGTAAGACAGGGTGATGTTATATCCCCGAAACTCTTCACCGCCTGCACGGAAGGCGCCTAAACTTACGAATTGGAAAGGACGAGGTATAAGCATCAACGGCGAGTGTATTACCCACCTTAGATTTGCCGACGATATAGTCATCATGGCGGAGTCGCTGGAGGACCTAAATTCTTGCTCAATGACCTCAACAGTGTCTCTCAACACGTGGGCCTTAGGATGAACATGGACCAGACGAAGTTATTCAACGGTCAGTCAGCCTATGCCGGTGGTTGTCGGAGTGCTGTGCTCGAAGTTGTTGACGAATATATTTACCTGGGACAAGTAGTCCGATTAGGTAGGTCCAGACTTGATGCCGAGGTCCATCGACGAATCCAGCTCGGATGGGCAGCGTTTGGAAAGCTTCGACTATCCTCTCGTCTAATATTCCTCAATGCCTGAAGACTAAGGTCTTTGACCAATGTGTTGCCAGTGATGACCTGCTGGCACTGAGACATGGTCCTTCACTGCCGGCCGTATGAGGAAGCTCCAAGTCACTCAGCGAGCTATGGAGCGGGCTATGCTCGATATTTCTTTGCGTGATAAAGTGCGTAACGCAGCCATCCGCAGAAGAACCATGGTAACCGACAGCCCGCAAAATTAGCAAGCTGAAGTGGCAATGAGCCGCCCTTGCAGCTCGTAGAACCTATAACCGTTGGGAAGAAGGGTTCTCGAGTGGCAGCCTCGTACTGGCCATCGACTTATGGGGGAGGCCTATGCTCAACAGTGGGCTTTGACAGGCTGGAAACGACGACGAAACTTACTAAAAATAAAACATATTTGGAATCCTCCGGTTTCTAAATCACACGCCCATAACACTATGCTACGGAGGAAGTCCATTAAAATTTATTTAATTAATTAGCTCAGTCTAGGTTAGTAGGCTACGTTGCAATACCTCTTGCTCTGCAGTATTAGTATCGACTACGTTAAACAGACTGTAAAACTGCACACATCACAATCACACAAAAATATTTCAAACCCATATAAATAAAGAAATAATTCAAAGACGTCTAGATATTAATCAATTAGTTTTAGTAGAGATCATAAAGACTTGTGACTATGTGTATTAAAATGTTGGAAATAACAGTTTAGAATAAGGGTAGTCCGTTATAATACGTTTTCATAAAATATGTACTTATATAATTAACCTCAATTCATTTTTAATAATATTGTGAAATCAACTGAGTTACTGTTAATTTTCCAGTACAACTGGCTTCTTTAAGTTTTATATAAAATAATTTCAACATTGTAGCACAGAATGATTTTTATTCAAGTGCCGAAAATAAATTCAAAAGCTTTAGTTAAGACGCACCAGATGTCCAGTGAGTTTTAACAGACATGTAATGAATTAGACCTTTAATTTTGTTTTAAAACAATTATTTTACTTAGTTATTAGAATTTCAGCTGCAAACACTGTCGTCCTATCACTTTAATTGAAATAAGCGGAAAAGGAATCTCAATTAAAACAACAATGCCAACATAATACAGAACTACAATATTAAGGAACATGTAAGACCAGTCAGCTGCTCGTACAACTGCCTGTAGCCTAGTGGTATAGCATGCTTAGAAACTGGGGTCGGGGTTCGAATCTGCGGGACTCCACAAATTTTCATAGTTGTTTCCCGTTGGTTAGGCAATTTGATCACCCATTGTCTGAAAATTAAGATGATCCATGGTCGGATGGGCATGTAAAATCGGTCCACCACAAACCCGCATTGGACAAGCGTGGTGGACACGGTCCAAATCCCTAATGGATGGAGGTGTATTGGGGAGGCTATGTCCAGCAGTGACTTCACGTGATGATGATGAGGATATGGCTGTTAGAAAATATGACGCTAAGCCCGGATAAAGGAAAGAAATAATGTGCAATAAGATTTGGTAAATGTTCTCAATGGTGAATTAAACCTGGCGCGTTTGTTATGCACAACTTTAAATTGAGCAAGCAGCGCTTTGCTTGTCAGGTTTTGCACTGAGTAATACATAACAGGAGGTGGACTGCTTACGATAATATACTTCGTTACAAATTACGCATTGACAATCAAAAAATATAAAGTGATAAACAAACTTATTGTTTTTTATTTATAAAGAAAAAAGCAAACCTTTATACTTTCTTTAAGAAGGACTATTTTCGAGTTTTGAAGCCTTTACAACTTTGAGCAACCTTTTAAAGAACTACTGTTTTTTCTTTTCTTTTTGTATGGTAAGTTACAGAGCGAAGCTGCTTTAGCACAACATATTAAGTAACATTTGTGCATGTGTTGTTGCATTGGTAAGTAACAACTGCGCCATATGATAGATCAAGGTAAACTTATTAGCAGAATAAGAACATTTATGTTTTTGTTGTATAATTGTTAATATATATTTCAAGTAAGTATTTACTAAAAGGAAACAACGCCCAGCTATGCTTTTATGCGGTTATGTATAGTGACTCAAAGCACTTATTGAAACTAATTTTGATTTGTTCCTAAATGTACAAATTATGTCGAGCTTATTTTTAAATAAATTGTTTGTAATAATAAGTTTGCTTATTTATTATTATATGATTACCGATGTGCTTGTATGTATATATATTCTATCGCTTAGACAAAACCTGTCAAATTACATTTTTTGCCAACTGCCAATAATCGGTAACTAATTTCGTCATAAAAAGAAATTATTTAAAAAAAAATTGGGTGATTTAAGTTTAAATCTCCAAAAAATAAGGTTTAATGTATAATAAACATTTTTCCTAAAATTTACCGGAAATGTGAACTCTTTACATTTTCAAATTAAATTCATTATTAGAAATATTAAGTTATTATTATTAATGTTCTTTACAGTGATTTTTTTTATTTTGTAACATAATCAAAAGCAATTTTCTAGACAAAAGTTTTTAAAAAAATCAGATAAAAATACTTACATCCTATAAAACAAAAAATTGTACTGCAAATAAAAAATCCTCAAACTTTTTATTATGACATTTTAATTTCTCCGCTGCATTTAAGAAATCCCTCGGTTTTTAATGAATTTCATAAAAGAAAAGCAGGCGTTACATTCACTAACAACTGCTCAACGATTTGAAGTCCTTTAGACTGAAATATTAAATTTTATCGTAGTTTCCATTTGAAACGAACATTTTTCTTCACTGCAAATATTTTGAAAAACAAATATGGCAAAATGTGTAATTGTTTCCAAATTAAAACTGCTGAAACGGATTAACAATAAAGTTAAAATAAAAATTGTTTTGAAATGAATACATCTTTAAAATTACTCCACATAAGGAGGCGTTCCGAAAAACTTGTGACAACAAAATCGTGGGATACAGGGGGGAAAAAAGGATATGCTTAATACTCTGGGAATCACAGAAGAAAATAAATCTATTCATAAAAAGATTAAGTCCAACACATAAAAAGAAAAATAGTCCTTAGTCAACTATGATAGTTTAAAAAAAATGAAGAGATTATTACAACTGATCGGTATATTCCGTAATAATAATAGCAACAATTTTGAAAACGGCTTCGACTCTGCAAACGAGCATATTGGTACCCAAGATTCCTCCATGAAATAAGTTTAAGGCCTTACCTAAAAAAACTTAAAAAATTGGTTTAATTTATGAATATAGTGCTTGCGTAACAATTAAGTAATTTTTTTTCTTTGAAAACGCTAAAAGTATGGAAATAGAGATTTTATCAAGTATTTAGATACTTACATGAACCTATTCATTTAAGGGTCGCGCGTAATCAGATACTCGAATATCCTGTTTCATTCATGACGTTGAAGTAATTGAATGTGCAAGGAAAACAGTTATCAGGTTCAACATGTTTTGAATGCGCCACATAGTTAAATGAAACCGATTTACATGTTTTTATTTAATTGAAAACACTTCTTAATTCAATGTAGGTTGATTGTTGGTCAGATTATTTCATACTGGATACTCAATACCGGACTATATATTAATTACTTTATTTTATTTTTGTATAGATTGCTTGATACGATGTATTAGTATGACTTTCTTTGATTATGATGTTTCATAATATAAGCATTTGGTTAAACACATTGCAATTATGCTATTTACAATTTACACTTGAAAAATTAAATGCGCTAAAGAAACGATGCGTATATATAAATAAAAAGAACTAGTATTTAAGCTTCATGAAATATTAACGCGAAGGCTTTTATAGAAGGAGAAGACGTATAATAAAGACGCGCAATATGATTTGTTAATTATCTCAACACTGAATTTAACCTGGCGCGTTTCTTATGCACTCATTCAAAATGACCGTGCAGCCATTTGCTTGTCAGGTTTCAATCTATGTTCTCATGCAACACACAATGACTTCTTATAATAGAATACTTCTTTACAATATGTACAAAGATAAATATAATTGAAGACTTAATATGGAATAAAAACAGAGTTTTTTTTTTATAGAAAACGACTTGAAAAATATGATTTCATTATTGAAATAGTATACAAAAACGTATCACTAGTTAATCTCTGAATATTTTGTTTAACGGTTCAACTGTAAATTTTATGCCATGTCGAAATAAATGAATTAAGGCAACCACTCTCTTACCTGCTCACTTCCAAACACCCGGTACTCTTATGGTTGTAATCAAAGCAAATCAAGTATTCAGCCCGAGCATTTTCTGAACAAATTTTTTTTCTTACTGAAACCTTACAATAAACCAAACATCTATATAAATACAATATAGTAATATATTTCATCCATTTATTTACGTTTAAGAGTTTCGTAGTCTTCTATAAAGTAGAAACTATTAAAATTTCTAAGCTCAAACAATTCAGCACCGCTGTGGGACCGGTATCCTGAAACTTTTAAAATAATGATCATATAAAAGCTAACATTTGCTTTTATTTATAATTTGTAATTTTACTTTGTCAATAAGTATTTAATAATAATACTGAATTGTATTTACTTGTACCAAAGACAGGTGTTGTGAATATATTTTATATATTATAATATTTTGTAAAGATTTCTTGTTCCATGATAAAGTTTCATGTAGATTTGTAAAGCTCTTGATTGTCTCCTAAACTCCAAGTCAAAGCGAATCCTTCTGCTTGCGGAGGCACTAAATTAAATTTGAAATCGTAGGCAGCCTGCCAGCCGAACTCTAGCCTAGATTACGTAGAAGCGATGGTGAGTTATATAAATTGCTATTGCGAATCATCTCAGAAAGATTTGTTGCAGTAAAACTTTAATAATGGTGATTCAGGTTTTTTCTATTGCTTTTCTTTTCTTTACCTATTTTCCCATTAGTTGATAAATCATTGAAAAAATATTTAAAATTAAAACATTAACAGCCAAAAAACCAAAAGGTAGAACTTAATTGTGTTTTATGTAATTGTATACTGAAGTGGTCTACAATAAAATCGGAAGCCATATATCATATTTAAGGAATAACCCACGATTTAATTTAAACATTGTTATTAAGTGCAATGAGCCATATTCAAAGTTCATTTAAGGCAATACAATGTAAGTTCACATAAACTTAATACATTTAAAAATATTTTGTATGATAGATGGCATTTTGATGAAATGAATTCCTTTAAACATATCAGAAGTTTGAAAGGCTGGCAAATCGGGTAGTTTCAAAAGCACGTTGTTACCTACTCATTTTCCAAATTATAACCGTTAAAGTCTACAATTTTTTGAAAGAATACTTCTACCAATCTAAACCTCTAAGGACTTTTTCTGGCCCCTTTTTCATCTTTTATTCCATTTTAGTAATTGAATTAAGATTTATCGTATTAAGTTTTAGTTTAATAGATGTGATAGAAATAACGTTTTATTGACGTCTTACATTGGTTTTGTACAAGATTTTTTAACAATCGTTATGCAAATCCTCAAAAGAACAGGCGACATTGATCATTAATCGCAGCAAAAAAAATGCACAAAAATAAAATGCGCTTTTTTTCAGATATGTATAACTTTCCTATTCCCAAATTATTACCGATGTTGATAAACACACTCATTATTTTCAAGAAAATTTTGCTTTAAAAAACTTCTGTGTTTGTGTTTCATTCAGCGCATATTAAATGAATATCATACAAATTGTAGCATGTCTTGGGAATTACGAGACGCGTTAAAAGTATTTTCACTAAGTACCAGGTATAATAAATATATAGATCGTTTTCGGAAAGTCTGGTATACAGGCTTCTTGTCCAAATGGCAATAATTGCTCCTGTGGCTAGTAGATGTACCGCAAAATGTTTATAAATCTACCACTGTTAGACATTATATAACGACATTATATGTGAAAATGAATACCAAACCCGCATTGGACCAGCGTGGTGGAATACGGTCCAAAATCTAATGGATGGAGGTGTATTAGGGAGGCCTATTCCAGCAGTGGACTATCAAGCTGATGATGATAAAATGAATAAATTAAAGGCGTCAAACGTTGGTCATAAAAATAAACAAAAAATTATCTCTCTAAGGCGTCCTAGTAGGTTCTTTCAATTATAATTTAAAGATCAGTTCGCTTAACTCTCGTTTAAAATTACATACATGCATAAAAACTGTTGAAATTATTCCAAAGTCCTGACCGGAAATAAGCTATACCATATTGTTTTTAAACTTTAGACATTGAATTCTGTTACAACTCGTTTTTTTATACGAATCACTTGATGCAATTCAAGATATCCGTCTGTTTTGACGCATTTTATTAAAGGTTGGACGAACACATTCTCCACATTGTAAAGCAAAGGTAGGTAGGTCCTCCATCAAACTGTATCAGTTTTCGTAAGAGAAAAATTTCGCTTTGTTTCTCATATAATAACAATAAAAGAAACTTCACTATTGTTATTTACAACTGCAATTAAATTTGATAAATTATATTTAGAGCGATTTGGAAACTTTCCAGTATTTTTAAATTCATTGTTTTTTATCTCTATGAGACACAATCCATCCTCATTTATTTTTTTATCTCAAATGAGTCCATGCTACTTAACTTAGGCTTCATCTGCCATTTATTTAAAATAAAACAACCACACAATGATTTACCAATCAATCAATGTACCCATTTTCTCATCTGTCAAGGCAAAACAAGAAATCCATGGTATGAAGTGATGACTGATAAAAACGAAAAACCTATCAAAACTACTTGTTGGAATCTATTGATGGGACTCGAAATACAATCGTGGCAAAAATTCTTTAATTGTCCGGAAATGCTGTTATAAACTATTGCGAAGCCAAGGATTAGATAGAATGTTTTTCACATGTATTAAAAAGAAGTAGCTAAAAGTTTCAAAGGAAGACATTTGAGTTAGAGTCAAAGTCAAATATCTTTATTCAATAGGAAGCATTACCTTTCCTATTGATTGTTCAAATAAACTACCACTATAAATATTAGGATTTCTATTGCTTGCCGAATATTATATATTAATAAAATTAATTTACGATTTTATCGCGTTTTTTACATTTTAAATTCCCGACGTTTTAACACTTTCAGCGGCCGTGGTCGGGTAGACCAAATACCAAAATCTGAAAAAAGAATTAAACCATTTATGATAGGAATTGTCAAGATATTCGATTTATTAAGTCCTATTCAAAACTTAATGTTTGTTTTAAAATAATATCGACTCTGTTTTGCTCATGAGCAAGTAGGGTAGTCCCGTTTACAGGAGACCGTCTGTGGTACCACCGCGGTGCCTATTTCTGCCCGAAGCAGTAGTGGTGAAAACCTGCTGTGTTCCGGTTGAAGACCGTAGCCAGCTATTTACTGGGTAAACGAGACTTAAACCCTATGTCTCCGGTTGGCAAGTGCGTTGGCGATACCATGGTATTGCCAGTCTTGGGTATCGGTGACCACTTTCCATCAGGTGGCCGACTGTCGTCCTGCCTGCAAATAAAAAAGCACTTTTAAAAATTTTTTAAAGTAGTGAATTTAATACATAAAATATTTTTATTTATATATGATTTAAACCGGACAGCAGTGTTATTTATTATTATTCAAAAACTTTATTCAAATAAAAAGTGGACTTAATGCCTAGGAATTGTCTCTTGTCATCCTGAAGGTAGTTTAAACAAACAATTAAACATAAAATTATCTAATTATCAGAAAATCCTGTAGGATATTCCATTTCCAAGAGTGGGTTATCGTTTAAAATTCATTTACATTGTAATACCAAACAACGTTATATTCCAGCATTTCCCCACATTAGAATGTCATAGGACATACTGTGGAAGTAACTGAAATGTACCAACAAGCTGGTCTACACGTCAGTTATTTGTCTATTTTTTTACAGCATATGTCGTTGCGTAATTAACGCTGAAATTTACAAACCAGCAGTAACTTACAAACTGTTGTCAATAAGTATAAAACAAACAAAAATAATAAAATAGATCTGTGTCAATTTTATTTTATCTACTAAAATATAAAGTGGATATAAGTAAATAAGGGATTAAGAATCAAACAAAAATAAAATGCAAACAGGTTACATAGAAAATAAAATTCGAAAACAAAAGAAAGGTTTTATGTTACTTTTCCTGTGCCCCTTGAGAACAATACTATCTAAAAGCAAACAGACATTGAATAGTCTAACTAATATTATATGGTCATTAAAAAAAACATGAAAAGAAATTGGAGTGAAAAGACTTAAATATTCAACACTCATAACCAAAATTTGTATTAAACAAATAAATGTTCTAACTCAAATAGCTTATGAAATTTTAATAAAATTTTATGGTATGGAAAGATGAACAATATAAAATCATTTTGTATGCTGATATATGTTTGTACAGGAACGGAATGCATTTCAACTCCTTTAAATCACAAGCGATCATACCAATTAGGTACGTGCGCTTTTAAAATTCTTTTGAATTTCAAAAGACCTCATTACAATAATGGCTAAGTAAATAAGTTACTATGGTTACTTCGAATTCTAAAGAGAAGAAAACATAATAGGCGAGGTAACAGAATTATTAAAAGCTTAAAAAAATTAATTAAAAAATTACAAAATCCTAACGCCCTTTTAATTGAAGATCTTTAGTGATAAAAACATTTTGGTAACTTTTACATGACAAATTTTTAAATATTTTTGGTGAAAATTTATTATTCATGCATCGGTTGGTATGAAAGGTCGGCCAAACCACCAACGAATTGGATCAGCGTGGCGGGATACGGGTCTAAAACCCCAAATAGAGGAGGCGTGCTTGGAGGCCAATGGTCCAGCAGTGGACCAAACATGGTTGATGATGACAAATTTTAAGCGCCATGGATGGCAGAACGTGTCCGTAATACGCGGCTACAAATCCGCTCGCCAGGCGCAGGACGTTGATGTGTCGTTAACCCAACAATTGGCTGCAGGTCCCGGAAGACAATCGTCCCTTATCACTACTGATTCATGGTAGCAATATAGCAACTAGGTTATTCTCCAGAAGAAACCTACCTAACCAAAACCAAGATAATTAAGAAAATATAAAATATGTTTTATATTAGAAGAGGTAACATTTTGACTATTACGCCCAATTAAAAACTGCTATAAATAATGTAATAATTTTTCAGAAGAAAGACGAAGAATATTTTACTAAGTTAAAAATTATAAATTAGCAGCTCTTAATATTAGGTTTTGTTTAGTTTTAATTTTTGTGACACAAATATGATTATAATATTCTGATAAATTGGTATATTTAATATGATATAAAAATTGTAGGAGAATTCTATTACTGGGCTATAAATGGTGCTGAGTTTAGAAAATTCCTTCTCCCCAAATACTGCAAAATTTACCATGCCTAAATTTAAGTTACTTCCGTAATTCTTTGTTATGTCTATTTTTAGAAAAACGGTTATCACTGAACCATCATAATAACGTCATTGAATCCTTCCATTCAATTAGTTTATTTAATTTATACTTGATTTAAATCATCTAAATTTATAACAGGTTCCAAACACGTATTAGTAAAAAGTAAAATGGTATTTATTTATAAAGAAAACAAAACATTATTATTAATCTTAATAGTATTATTTATATATTAAATAATTATTACTTAAGTTACTTGACATACATAAGACTACGTCTCGACTGGGATTAAATAAATAGAAATAAAATATTGACAGAAACAAATAATGAATATATATTATACAAAAGCAACAAAAATGACCGGGTTTAGGGCGAAGGCAAAAACCGCAAACCTTAGTATTTAAAGCATCGTTTTCTGCATTTGAACAAAAAGTTCTGAACCCAGAGCTCTATTGAAGGCGTGTCAACTATGATTTCATCATCACAGCCTGTAATAGTCCACTGCTGGACAAAGACGTCCCTAATACACCCTACCCCTTACGGGTTTTGGACCGTAACCCAACACCGGTCTAATTGGATAAGTGGGTGGACGGATGGGTGGAAAGAACGACTTAATTTTCATAAACCAATACCTGTTGTCATAATTCCATCAAAAATTGTTAACAATTATCTTTTAAATTATTTATCTCTTTTTAGAGAATTATATTCCGATCCAGTTTTTTTAAAGTATCTATATTGCGTTATTAATAGAAAACATTTCATTGAAAACTTGCAACACGTAACATCTAGCTTGAATGCGCACTTCATGAAAATGTCATCGCGTCGACAAAACGTTTTAACGGACGTCGATTTTGCAAAAGCACTCCATTTCAAAGATTCTTCGATGTTGAAATTTCCAAATAAAACGTCGCATCCAAATGTTTTATTATTTTTTGATGACTGTAATGATATATAGAACAGTGTATATTGGTTTTTTTCGGTTTTTATTACAGCACTTAGTTTAAAAAAATATATACAATGTTTTTTTAGTAAATAAATCGTTATCTTATAATGATTACAGTGATCTTGCCATCGGGTGCCTGTTCCTTTAGGGATAAAATCACCACAACAAAAACATTTTAACGATATTTTTTATAAGTTAGCAATAGTAAGTTAAGTCAAATAATCGGTAACTATATTATATTAAATTATTAAATACATGTTAATATAGTCAAAACCTTTTTAATAAATCCGAATATTGCAATCCACGATATATGTCGTTAAAATATTAATTTTTTTTTAAATTCAAGCATATGCAATGATTTTTTATTCCAAAAATGGAGTAAACTGTATTCACAAAAGTCTAGCAGTCCGTCCGCGGCTCTTGTTATATTCGATTTTTGAGATGGATTTCCCTGGGATAAAAATTAAGCTATGTTACTCAAGGATAATATAGTTAACTCGGTTCAGTACTTTCGTTTAAATAATAGTATAGATATCTTTTTTCCTGCAGCTCAGAAAAGTTAACGGTCTGGAATAAACACCTTTCGTTGCACCGTTTCATTATATGAGCGGAGATTTTCTGTTTTAAACGTTACTTTAGAATAAAAAATATCTATAAATATAAAAAACCGCTTAAAATGTCAATGCCTTAAACATAAAAAAATTAATATCAATAATCCTAAAATTTTTACTAAAAAGCCATTTCTAGCTAAAGTTCATAAAAGCTTTACTTTTTACACACAGCTTGTATTTTTACACTACACGAAACAATTTTATAATCTCATTACATCTCCCGTTTCGCTTGTCTTAATTTGTACTTGCAAACATCGGGTGCGCTCCAATTTTAATCCGGATATTATTTTTTTACTAGTAAACGAGGTACTAAAATATTTAATATCGCTATTAAAGTGATCAACATTTTAACAGTTATGCTATTTCTAACTTTTATTTCATAATTGAGTATTTCTCAAGTTTATCCAAGTTTTTAAGCCGGACGAATAACATCTGAACCTGACAAATTATGGACCACCTAACTTTATCCTAAATTACCCTTAACACATTGCCCTAAAGGAACAGAAATAGGACAAACAGTCTTTCAAGGACTGGGAAAATTAAATTTAAGGTCAATTCAAGTTGGCAACTTCTTTAGATTTTTAAGTTCTCAAATCTTCTTTTTTTACTTCAATAGAATAAAACAATGGTTAAGAGCACATTTTTAATTAACTTTAACAGTTACGACAATTATTTCAAATTAGTATAGTTACATAACCACAAGTTTGCTGAACCTCAACGGGCATGTGACGCGCCGTGCTCGGAATTTCTTGTCGGATCGGATAAAATTCAAAAATTCATCCGTCAAAACTAAAGTCACTGACATGGTGCAAATGATTAGTTATTTAAGTTACGTGGGGTGCTCATATAAATGAATGGCCGATGGCCACAAAGTACTGGAGTGAGGCCGCGTGAGGAAAGACGGTGATTGGTGACCTCGACGTCGGATGCCGATCCCCAGTGCAGCCGGTTCAGGTTGCGTGGGCATCCATATATTATTATTATTGTCCATATATATTGTACTAGAAAATAATATCATTATTATATAATATTAAAATTAATTTACCACGTTGCTACATCGAACACGAGCACAGAAAAGGTAAAATTAAAAGAGGATATATGGCGGCAGCTCTTCCGAAGTGACAGCTGTCACAGTAATGTGCGTTTTTTGTTGACTAGGACTTTTTCTATGGTTGAGTGCTTGACATAAGTGTTTTTTCTAATTTCAACGTTTTATTGATTTTCTGTTCTTTCTGTTGATTATCTGTTGTGGTGTTGATATTTATATATTGTGTTGTCCTATTTTGTATTGTTTTGGTATAAGTATGGTTGAGGTACCTCGATCCCGGGGAGTTATGTTTATCATAGTTCCATTCTAACTTAACCCTATGACTACCGATCCTACACCTAATTCAAGGAAAAGACAGATTGCTGCTACTCCTGATTCCTTCAACCTTAAAAACACAGTTGCTCGTCCAGTCAACCATACTTTACCTCACTATGAAGGCTCCAAAATCGATACCCGATCTAGACGTTGCCCCTTTTGGTCCATGTGAGTAAGATTTCAACCTCTTCTAGTCCACATTAAGACCAATTAGTTCCGGTCACTTCTTACATCACAATGAAATAAAGGCTGTTAAGGATGGTGTTAAACGTTGCCGTAATTGTGCCTCAGTGGAATTTAAATCTGCTGGGGCCGCTAACTTTTAGATCATTCCGGACTTGTTGCAGGTAAGTATGATGCCATTATTTCATTCTTATAATGTAACCAGGGTATTGTTGAGATGTTCAGTTGAATGGGCTTTGAAGTTGTTTCGTCCATCGAAGTCTGAAATGGTTTTGTAGGTATTAGAGCACGCCCTTATGGAAAAAATCCATGGAAAACAAATAGCTGTTTGGACTGACCCCATCAGTTGTTTTAATATTCATTGCTCAAAAGCTCCAGAAAGTTTATTGTTTTGACAGCTTTTCCAGTCCAAATATGTCTAACGATTGGTATAAATGTTGTAGATTGGCTATGGCTACTCAATGGATCAAAAAGAAGGTGCCTTATTTGGCGAACCTCATGCAAGTATTGGTCCTTAATCCAATCTAATATTCCTACCTGTGTCTTATGTTTGTAACCATAAGCAACTGATAGAAAGTGCCGAACATTCCAGACCGAAGTCCATTAAGATATAATGTTAATTCTCACTCAAACTGTTAATCCTCATAAATTTTTTTTACCTCAGTCATTCTCCTCCATGTTGAGGAACTCTCCTCCCTCATAAATATTTCAGTTACTCTAGCAAGCCCATCAGTAGTTTCAACACCTCATAATACACCTTCTTTTGTCTCCTAATGGATTTATCCACCGAAAATTTCTCCAATATAACCTCTAGACCCGTTACTTTCAAATTTTAAATATACTGTGACGACCAACTTCATAAGCAATCTAAACTTTCTCAGCAACCAAACCATTACAGTTCAAACCATCATTCACTGTGCCAAGTATTTATGTAAAAAATATCATTACTCTATTAACAAACCACTCTTTTTGCAGTCCAGAGAGTGTTGGACTGGATCATCTTAGGATCCCAGGCTACCTGCTTAGATGTTAGGTCAACAGGTATTTGGCCATTTAGTTTCTAGGAAATGGTATTTTCCAAATAGATCTCCTTCCCACTATGGTATTTTTCGTTGCTTTAGAAAACATTTCTTTCCTCTCATGTACATCCTGATCCTAATCTTGCTTCCTCTGAGTTAAAACATATCAAATAGCCTTCCTTCTCCTATACTTATCCTAGGTGATTTAATTTTCACCCATTCTTGGGCTTATTTAAGGATACTTATCTCCCTTTCCTGATCTCTGGTGGAGGTTAGATCTTTATTTTAAACAATGGGTCTCCAACTCAGATCTCCTCCTTTCAAAATCAATGCTGCAGTTGACCTCACATTAGCATCGCCTTCTTTCCTCTAGTCTCCTACTGGCGGTCTGCTTCCCTTTGGAGTACATATCATTTATTGCCTCTTTCATAGATCTGTTCCTAATGTTAACCTTTCCCACTCCTAAGTTTTAATGTTACAAAGCAGACTGTCCCTGTTCAATGTTATTATTGTTTAAATGAAGAAATGGTAAACATTCCTTCATTGAACCCAATTCCGTTGCAATATGTTGTTTCCACAATGCTATCTCTCTACTCGATCCCTCTCAAATTTCTACAACGTAACTGTCTTCCCACCTTGGATTCGAATATACAGGTTTAAGCCTCCACGTCTGCTGACGATGGAAATTTCACCGCCAATCAAAAGTAGCTCGAAGACCACTTGAATTCTAGAGAAGAAAAGATCCGGTGCTCCATTTTTGAGCAACTTTCTCTAACCCCCATCTAAAGTCTGGACAGCATTAAACACTTATCTAGCCTGCCAGTCCTGCATTTATCTAATGATCCTCTTCTTGGATCAACAGTTCTTACAAATTACTTCCAATGGCCTCATAAAGTTTATCCTCCCATTTTGTCCTTAAACTGTAACCTTTCTCCCCTTCTTTGGGAGAACTTTATTGGTCTGAGTCTTGAAGAACCCAGGTACATGAAGGATCCTATTCCTTCATAATATGAGCACTTCTGCAAAACAGGTTTTCCTATCCATCCTAAACAATATTTTTAACGGTACGTTCCGAAGTGGAGAACCAGGTATCCACTGCCAACAAGAATAACTTTTAAATTTAATCGTTTAATTTTATAAGATTCTCCTTATTATACTGACATTTAAATATCGTTGGGGTATATTTTTCATATAAAAGCGCAGAAGGCTGTCACTGTATTTATGAAATCTATATTGATTATAAAAAACTTCCCAGGATTCGTAATAAATCTAAAATATCCGTCTGGTTTAGGGCTTTGGTTAAAATTTTTGAATAAAATAAATCTTGGGTAAAATGGAAAATACCAGAATATTTCGGTTGAGGCTCAGTATTTAGAACTTTGATGAGTCCTTGAGGCTTAAATCTTAATCACCAAGGTTGAAGATAGTATACCCTCAATATAATTTTTCTGGCATATTACATAATTTAAAAAGTAAAACCATCACTATTCCAAACTACGTGTTTTAAAAACATTTCGGGTCAAAGAATCCGGACATATTGCCCATTGTTTTCTACACTTTCAATCAAGTTTTAAATCAAATTAAAACGATTTATTAAAAATTTACACCAATTAAATTCTGACCTTTTATTAGTAAAGTTTACACCAAATAATGTTTGAAAAATTAAAAGTTGGATACGAGTAAGCTCCAGATTTATAATATTCCTCGATTTTTAAAATTAACTTCTTAGCTTTAAACTAAGAAGAGCGCAGTTAAAGGGAATGTTGCTCCATGGTTTATGTCAAAACCGATATGATTGTATTACTTTAGTAAATGAGGTTCGTTTCTAAGTTCCAACTCGGACGTACTGTTGTAATGAAAATTGTCTGTTTGCGCTTAATAAATGTCGAACAAATGCTGGCAAACGTTCACCAATATATCAATTGTTATACTGCTACAATTCAAATTTTAACCATGTTGATATTTTTAGTATGAACTCTAAAAATTCAAAAAGGAGATTTTAAAAATATTAGAAAACTGTAGCTAACTTAGCATCTCTCAATTTTTCTAGTTTAACTTTTAATATATTATATTGTAATATGTGGTAAACGGTGCTGATGATACATTGATTAACTCTATTGTCAAATAATTCACTGTATCTTTTATTATGCTGTGTCATTGTTTGTTTATCAAAATAAAGAGAAAAAAAATACGAGAACTGATAATCATCCATATGCACGCGTTGTTGTGATACTTAAGACATTGTCCCCAGTAATTAAACTCTGTAGCGACAAACGTACGTCGAATTCTAAAATTACTTTCAATTGGTTTAGTAAATTGCCGTTTCATAAGTATGGTGTTGTATAACTCTTTCAAAATATTGTTATCATAATAGCATAAGCATAATACCTGATAAATAAATAAAGTAACGTAGTTAGTAGAGAAAAATATAACCAATAAAGAATTTGTAGTAATTTTGGAATAACTAAAAGAAATTGATAGCTACATAGGTTTCTGATTTTTATAAAAAAGGATCTACTACTGCTCTTTCAAGTGGTTCCACTTAAAATCCAGTGATCATGCCTTATTTATCGCTTAGGGGTTATGACGGCTTGAAGAAAAAAAAATATAAAGCGGAATGCTACCTACTGATCCATTAATGTCCTTAGGGTGGCAAAGCAACACAAACATTCCCCAATCCCTCGCCTATGGTACTAAAAATTGACGGTATTAACAACTTTTGACGCTAGACGCTGGACGATATTCGCAACCAGAGACACGAATGCAATGCCTTATTGATTATGTTTAAGATAGATCAATGATGTCATGTTAGAATTTTGTATGCTCTTATTAAATTAGTGCTGTGTGCGAAACTGGCAACGGCCTTCACATAAAAGAGCTATCACTTTTGGCATTAGTATTTGACAATTGAACTTCGTAGTTTAAGTTTCAAATACTAATATTTTGTTATATCCTTCTTTTTATTACCACTAACCAGTTATATTTTATGTTGTTGTAGGCTTTTAAAAATAAAAACTGGAGGTTTTGGATCCGAGTCCTGCCAGTTCTCAACGTCTTTTAACTTTTGGTTTCTATTCAGTGAGAGCAGAGCAGCGCAGGCTGATGACATAATAACAAAATAAAATTAGAAAATAAAATTTCGGTCTCTCTTCGGTCGTGTCGGTTATCATTTACATCAGACTATAAGATTTAAGGGAAAGACGATGTACCTGTGATTGCGTCTACACTTGGGTCCTATACTATCTATAATATAGATGGGCCGCCGTCATAGTCGGCTCTCACACTCCCGCGTATTATCTGACCTTAAACTTAGTTTTATTATTCCCTTTCTTGTAATTTGTTGTGTTATATATTGTGGGGTATGCAAGGGCTGTACTAGAAGGAGTGTGCAATTAAAAAAATCTTTTTAATTGCACACTCCTTGGTTTTGAAAATCGAATACCTTTTATTTATTTAAAAAAAGATTCTTGGTCCTGTCACAAGGTCTTGTCAAACTTTTTAGTCAAATTTTTTAGTTTTTAGTCGTTAAATGTGGAATTGACTCGAGAAAATTTTAAAGCGATGATTTATTATGACTTTCGGAGTGGTTTAACACAAAAACAGCCCGAGCCCGAAGCTCCATTCAAAACCAATTTATCGCTGGTTTGCTGAATTTCAACCTGGACGTGTCAAGCTCAGTGATGATCCCCGTCTTCCAAAAACTGCAGTCACACAAGAAAACGTTGATGCTGTGAGTAAGCTGAATGAGGAAGATCGACATGGGACAAACCGCGAAATTCAGGCAACTTTAGACATTGGCATGAGTCAAATACATTCGCTCTGTGAAGAGCAAAAAGCGGCTCGCATTACTTGATGCTTCAGAACTCACGAAGGATTCCACGCAGGATCCTTAAAGGCTGTATACAACATCATATCAGGTGACGAATCCTAGATATACGGATACTAACCCGAAACAAAAAACCAGTCACGAGTTTGGGTGTTCCAAAATCATTTTAAAGCCAACAAAAATTGTTCGTTTACGGAGTGTTGCAATAAAAATGGTGGCCACGTTTGTCTCCAAAACCAGGAATATTGCGATTATTGCTTATGAGGGACAAAGAACGATTAATGTAGAATGATATGCTAGAATTTGTTTGCCACAGGTTGTTTCTGAACTCCGTAAAGAGAACTGCAATCACCGCATCATCCTCCATCACGACAACGTGAGTTTTCACACCGCGCACAGAACAAAAGAGTTTTTATATCCCCCATACAGCCCCTAAAATAAAGAATAAATTTCATCACCCGAAGAAGCTGTGGACGCCTTCACAAAACGGCCATTTTGGAGACCGAAACTTCCGAATGGAATGGTTGCTTCAATGATTGGTTCCATCGTATGAAGAAATATGTCAAATTTCGCGGATATTACTGCGAAAAGCAATAAATATATTTTTAAATAGTATTGTGTGTCACTTCCTTGATTCCCGAAATTTTCATTGCCGCTTTTGTATTATAGCATAATGTTATTGCTCTATTTTATTAAAAAATATGATGAGAGGTCGCACCACGTACAGCAAGTGTAGCTCTAATTCGCCCTTCATGACAATGTCATCACATCGGCACATAAACGGTTTTCAACGGATATGTCACAGTTTTTTTATTTTTACATATCCTTACATATTGGAAGATAAAAATAAAACGACGTGTCTGAATTAAATCTGTTAAAAAAGTTTACAGAGAAAAAGATACCAAAATTAATTAAGTGATTTTGAATGGTTTGAGGGCTAAAAATAAAAATGATCCATAACATACAATAATTTATTGAAAATAACAAAAAGAATCATAAAAATATAAGTATTCATAGAACTTTTTAAATTATTATACATGTTTTAATCATAGAACATTCAAAAGATAAAGGCGTACGAGCAAAAAATAACAAAATGTCTTAGGTTCATATGCGTTATTCATGTGCCGATGATTGTATCGATAACTGTTTACTAAGACGTGTCACTTTTACCAAGCATTACTGAGTAAAAGAAAGAATGTATTTTACCAATAAAATTTACGTTATCATAATATGAATACAAGACACATAAATACTTAATATTTGTTATAATTTCTGCACTTACTTCACTTTATTAACATTTGCTATTAAAATTAATATAGGTAAAAGAAATTTTAACAAATGTTCAAAATATTAGATAATAAATAATTCAACCACCTCCGTTGCCTAGCGGTATTGGCCCTTGCTTTATAAACCGGAGGTCGTAGGTTCGAACCCCGCGCGGAAACAACTTTGTGTTATCATTGTCTTCTGGTTTAGTTAATTTAATCCAATTTTATAAAAAGTAAGATGATCCATGCGTCGGAAAGGCATGTGAAATGTCAGTCCACCAACCAACCCGCAATGGATCATCGTTTTGAGATAAGATCAAAAAAAAACCCTAATGGTGAAAACATGCATTAGGGGAGGCAGTGGACTAATACAGGCTGATAATAACTAATTTTAAAGTTCATATTTTTTACAATATAGATACTGTTATAACTAATTTGAAACTAATTTTAACGCATCGTTACTATTTCATCTTAAGATTATAAAATAGACAAACAAAAATTATTATTATAGGCGTCGGTTATAAATCACAATTACGGTTATTTTGATGTTCCAAATACACTCCAATTTTATTAAAAATTATATATAACCATTTATGTAAAAATGCACTTCTTTTATTTAATCTCAAAAACAAATTTGAGAAATAGGTTTAAAAATGTATTAAATTTTAATTCTCGATATCAATGTAATTTGTATTACATTGATATCGAGAATTAAAATTTAATAGTATTTACAATTTTGGCACCCGTTGCACTTAAATAACAAATTTGTTTACGAAGGAAGTTTGTACTAAAATTGTTATTGTATCTGAGGCATGCATAACATAATAATTTATGATACAACCTTCATGCATTCATCATCAGTCTGTGTTAGTCCACTGTTGGGTATAGGCCTCCCCTAATGCACGCCTTCTCCATTAGGGGGTTTTTGGACTGTATCCTACCACGCTGGTCCAATGCGGGTTAGTGGATAGGACGACTTTTGACGTGCCCATCTGACACATGGATTATATTACTTTTCAGACAATTGTGTGATCGACCCAAATTTTTCTTACTGGCCAGAAAACAACAATAACAATTATCAATAATTCAAACACTTATTTAACGCTGTTTCCTCGCGAGATTCTAACTCACGACCTCTAGTTTAGAAAGCAAAGGCCAATACCGCTAGGGTACGGAGGCGGTCGCATTATACATCTACTATCTTAGTAACCGTCCTGTGTCGTACTGGCCGTATTTCCTCATACATGCCCGTTAGTGCACCAGTAAGGCGATCATAACTCACACTTAAATATATCCCGGGGTGTAATCTTAGGACTTACAATAATCCCTGTTGCTCTTTCTATAACGTGTGTCAAATTATTTTCGTATTAACGCTTTAGTTTACTTGATATAGGTTATTATAGAGAACAGACTGTTTCGAAGGGTATTCCTAAATATAAAAACTGTTACAGAAAACGCTATTAAATTTGTTATCGAAAATTGTTTTCTGGTTGGTTGAGACAATTTGGGCCGAACACCCAATTGTTTGAAAATGTTGTATAATACTACTAATATCTTAAATGTAATGCATGTGAAGGATTTTGGAGGAGTCATACCGATGTCGATGATCAAAGATAGTCATTTGTATGTCAAAGAATTAAGTATATATTTAATTATAGCTATAAACGTCACATTTAAGGAGGTATTTCACATTGAGGTATATTCGAAACTAGTAAAACCAATTACCCACCTATGCAACAATTTTAGTATTATTTGTTCTTTGCTGACTTCTTTTACTCTACATAAGAAACATTAATGACATCAAAACATATCATCATATTTTATTAATCTACTTATGAAAAATTTGCGCAAAAGTTTACAAATGTTGCCAATGGCACACTTTGCTAGTCAATCTTGATACAGAGATAAAAAGTGAGCAGGTGCAAATATAAGTGTGTTTAAAATAAAAAAATTAATGAGAAAACAAATGTCTAAGTAAATTGTATACACTACATATTCACATAAATAAATACATATGAAAATAATTATTTCTAACGATTCATTATTCTATCGATAAGTACCTAAGCAGATTCTGTTACTTTTAGCTTAAGTCCTCATAAGGAAAGTCCTGAAAAGGCGAGTATCGTCAAACAAATATTTTCGGACCTAACTTCTAATAAGTATTAAAAATAATAGATGAAATAGAACTCGGAGCAATACGATATAAGAATCAAGAAACGAATATGAAGTGTATATGAACTACGACTGTGTCGATCACGATCCATCAAATCGAAGTGATTTGATCGAAATCCATACGCGAGAGAACAGGTGCCGAATTACGTAAACATTCGATTGTTTTTAACCCACACTTTACGTGGAGCAAAAAGTAGCCTTATTTAGTTACAATGACCGTGTCGGCGTCAAAAGTACCGAAAACCCGCTACTTTTCTTGTTCTTTTTTATGCCGAAAGAAAGAGACAGACTGTGTGATTGGGTTAATATAGTAAGCCGCAGACAAAATGCGACCCGGCGCGCGCGCGAGTTGCGCGTGTGTTGAGGCTCATGCATTTTTGAATTAATTTTTAATAGCGTGGTTGGATCCCCAGTTATAATTGTAATATATAATTTGATTATTACGTAATGTTTTCTGTAATTTGGCTTAAGTAATAGTATTTACAATTAGAGTTATTTAAAATTACCGTAAAATTAAGAATAAGGTGAATTGATAACTTTTATGCATTAGCTTTACAAATACTTAAATAGATAAAATTATTTTCAATATTATATTGAACTGTAATACGTAATAAAAATCAATTTGGAGCTTAAGCAAATCTTAAATTTCGCGACCGCGATCGTTGACTAGCACAAAATAACTTAATACCGCACACATCCCACGACCTGCTAGACAGTCAAATTTTTGTGATTCGATTTTCTAGCTGCCAGGTTATGATCGACCCGGGTTGCAAGAATTGATCGATTGACACAACCCTACACCTCAGTATTACTTTATTTTTAGTTATACTTTAATCTGTGGATATCCCTATATTAACTTCCTTATTTTTTTTAAATCTTAACTCTAATTGTACCTGTGACTCAAGTTATAGTCCTCCGTCCGTGCAGTTTAAGTATTAAAATGGTAATAATACATTTGTAAAGTATAGGCGTACGAAAATAAAATAATAAAGGGAATATTATCCTTGATATTATTCCCAGATGTGTTATTCATGTGACAAAGCTCGCGTCAAAATATAAACTATTTACTAAAAACGTGTCACTTTTACAAAGCATAATAGTGAAACAGTAAATTTTTATCGACATGGTAAAGGGATGAAAAAATTTAATTGTATCTTTCCATCAATCGTTTATTTTACCCAAAACAGCTTCAACTTTTTCTTTCAAGTTTTAAGGCTAAGTTTGATCGAGGCAAAAATGTGTTGTTAGCGATGCAATGCGGTAACTAAATATACTTACCTACTGCAGAATTTTCGTATTAACAACGTTGCCTTATTGCTTAAAAACACTACATCAAGAATACATTCTTCCTCGTAAAATCTAAAGATTATTAAATAAAAATGGTTATTGTATGTTATTAAGTGAAAAACAGATACCATCGCGGACGTTTTGTTAACCTTTTTAAAGTGCTCGATACCATAGTACATTATTTTGTCTTATATCATGGTATACAACCAGCGTTTGCAATGAATGAAGAACTTTTCACTGGTTATCGATCCAATTTTTTTTTCATATAATATTATGTTTTTCTAATATAAAAATAGCGTACAGTAGCAATACAAACATATAAATATAAATTTGTATTTGCTAAAATAAATGATTAAAAATACCATAAAAGGTTTTTATAAAATAATGGAAGATAACATTTTTCTCGTATATTTCCACTAGACGAAACAATTCTATAATTACGTTACTACTCCCAAGTCACTTGTGCCGTCGTAGTTCCAAACATCCGGCGCGCTGGTGTTCTCTTTAAATTTACTGAAAGATTTTGTTTCATATTCTTAGTAACCATAAGGAAATATAAGTTAACATTCAAATATAAGACCATCTTTTTAAATCCATGCAAAGTTTCAGATATTACGAAAAACGCCTTTACGACATGAAATATCTATATTTTATTTATCATAATTTGTGCAATCATATCCACGGAAAGTTTGAACATAGATTCTTTGCTTATACTTTTTAAAAAGATGGTCACTTCACCTCACTTAAGTTAACTGATGTAAAAGTACATTAATTTTACTTTAGTTTAGCAAATTTGGAATTTTTGTCGTATAATAATTACGGAAAAGACGACATAGAACAAATTTGCATATTTTTGTTACCCGCTTGTATAAAAACGGTGCCAAACGATAAAACGCAATGGTGTTTTGTCAGCGACAGACTAACACAAATAGCTCAATTAAACGAACCGGTGTCACAATATCGCTTCGTTAACAAATGGACTGTCCCGCGCTCACGTACCAAAGTATCACGTTCTTAATTATGCTCGGTGCATACTTTTTAGAAATTTAAAATTAAACATGAAAAGTACTAAGAATTTATTTTACAGCCTTTATTTAATATGGTTGTTCTGCTTTTGGCCGTTACTTAATTGCAAAGCATGATAATACAGAGTTGACAATAAATTGAAGATAATTCATAATGATTTTTCATTCTATAAACTAATAAGCTTGTGCCTAATACCATTTATAATTTTCAAAATAATAAGGACAAGTAGGTACTGTACTACATTAATTACTTTTGTGTCATTCTAGTATAGGGTATGCTTCAGAAACCGAAGACCATAAGTTGAAATCCAGCAGGGACTCATCAACTTTTCATTGCCGTCTCCTACTTTGTTAGGGAAATGAAGCTATATATGATAGCCTTTTACTTGGTTATTAGAACTTTTACTTGCTTGAAATTAAAGCTTTAAAACTTTAAAAATACGATATTGTCTGCAATGTTTAAAACATACAATACATTATAATAAATTCGCAAAGAGTTTTATTGAAAACCTCTCAACATATTCACCATTCATGATTCACTTAAAACACATCGCAGTTGCAGTAGAGTTTGCTTTAAAATTTTAATGAAAGTGCAACAACAATCCTTGAATTCGGATATCGATTGAAGTGTTCATTCAGAATTTAAACTTAATGAATTAAAAAAGTGAAGATTAAACACATTCATAATGCACGTCATTATAGTATTTGAAAGTAAAATAGGCGTTAAATTTATCCTGCCTTATTATATGTTAATCATGTCCTGCCCTTGTTAATATTAGAATATAGTAGATAATGAAAGCTAAACTTTCTTTATTATTGTTTCCTAGTAGGTTAGAGCAATTTGGGCCGATCACACAATTGTCTGAAAAGTAAGATGGTCCATGCGTCGCATGGGCATGTAAAAAGTCGGCCCACCCACCA
Organism: Lamproptera curius; assembly: GCA_029286875.1. NCBI lineage: Eukaryota > Metazoa > Arthropoda > Insecta > Lepidoptera > Papilionidae > Lamproptera > Lamproptera curius. Next base: position 412,405 of record JAGSMT010000154.1, read on the forward strand.
ACCCGCATTGGACCAGCGTGGTGGGATACGGTCCAAAAACCCCCTAATGGAGGAGGCGTTCATTACTGGAGGCCTATGTCCAGCAGTGGAATAACACAGGCTGATGATGTATGTGTGTGTAAACTTTATAAAATATGTTTAACAGAAAATAACTTTCAAACTTTAGGCCGGTTTAAAGGTTTTTAAACTTTAAGAAAGATATAAAATTTTGGAACGTTTTAAATTTTGCAAAAAAAACATTTTTAGGGATTGTACGTGTTTATTATTTATATTTCATTGACGTTTTTTTTTGGACTATTTCTGGAATCCATTATCATAGGCAGACGGTATTTTCTGTATTTCAATGTGTTTGAATAACAGGGTTTTTATATAAATTTTAACACATCAAAAAGTACTTACACAGTTACTGCACATATGGCTTCGTAATTTTTATACTATGATCGTTAGAAGAGTATCAAACTTCAGTCAAAAGTAAATAATGATTATTAAGTTATATTTGAAACAAAACTTCAAAAAGAAAGCTTCAAGTCCGAAATAAAAACGTAATTCCTTTAGTAAAACGTTTAACACAACTGTAGTATTCGTTAACAGTTTTATTTACATGCACATCTATTTATTAATATTTTATATATAAAATTATAAATTTTTAATCAATAAATACGTAGAATTGTGTATTCATATAATCACACGAATCTATCTATGCATTAACGCATTATGCTATGCTTAATTAGATGCGCCAAATGTACCCAAAGTACGGAATGACTGATGATGAGAATGCTATCAATATTCGCTTCTTTTAAACTACTACAATAAGTGTGCCATATAAAAATATAGTAGCTGTAGGACCAAACTTGATGCTCATCGATTGGAAACCGAAAACTTCGTAAAAATCCTTCAAAAAACTGTCCGTTCTCGCCGCGCTACCAAAACGCATTGTAACATATACGCACCGCTCGGACTCGTGTGACGTGATTATACAAATTGCACTGTGTAAAGCTGTTTTGTGTTAACCGGTCATGCATAAAAACACATTTCCTGTCCTGCCTCGAGCTTCGTCTTACCCCGGTCTCCCCGAATAGTTAAAAGGCGAAAAGTGACCGGTTGAATAAAACTTAGGGCATTGTAATAAACATTACTGATATTTTCTATTAAATATCTTGTTGATAAAAACTAGATTCAGGGATTTTTTATTTTATTTTAAGGCTTTTTAATAGTCATTCAATTGTTCCTGATAAATAAGACAAATTATTAATATGCATGGAAAGTTAAATTAACTTACTCAAGATGACTCACTAATGTGAGTCATCTTTTACTTTTATGAAACGATGGTTATTTAGATAAATTTTTATTACGAAACTTCTTGACGATTTTATGCAGTAATATTTGAACCATTAAACTAGATCGTAAGACTTACATAACGTAAAATATATATTTTTTCATACAGAACCTATAATAATTTTAAATCTGCATAAAATATGATGTTTTGAAAAGCAGGAAATAAAAATCATTAAAAATTACATCCGACTTTGTTGATACGACAAAGAGATATATCCCGTTTAGACATATAACTTTGCAAAATAGTGTTTTAGTCTATGTATTACGTATTAATCTAGAGTTTTCAAATGGCTCGCTTAAGGCTGTATTTTATATTTTTATTTTATATCCTTAAATTAAAAAAAATATTTTAAAAATAATTTTACACCACAAGAATAATTGTCCAAATTAATCTTCTAGAAGTGAAAAAGGAACATAAAGATATACCATCCGAACTGAGGACCTCCTTTTAAGCAGTAGAGCAAAGAGGCGTTCTTTGGACTTCTAATCATTTAAAACTAGCTTCACCTGAGTGGTGATTGTAATCTGATTTAATTATCATTACACGTCATATATAAATAAGCCCGAAGGTTTTTGTAGTTAGAGCTGGAATAGCTCACGGATGGCTGATTTTTTCTACATACATACACTATTTTTCATTTTATTTTTAGGAAACTTAACAAAATCCGTATATTAGATTAGATTATTATAGATTCTTTAGTAAAAGAGTAACAAACATCCTTCTATACCAACTTTCGCATTTATAATAAATATTAAGATGATTTACGACTACATAAGACATAGTCTTTCGAGGAAAAATTTAACAGCAAAATACATTAAATCCCTTTAAATAAAAAGATGATAGATTGTAAAAAAAAAAATAAGTCACATGAGAATTGCATTCAAATCGCAAGGAAATTGCAACCGTTCATAGCCTGAGGTTAAAAGGGGAGGAACATCTTTTATTTATTTTTAATGATTTCAACTTTAAAATATAAACAAAGGAATATGTAACTTCATTATTAAATGCTCAGTTGTCCCATTATAAAATATAGACATTAATTAAGGAAATGTTAAACAACTTTCAAGATGATTATTATACTAGTTTGACTAGAAATTTCAAAAATTACAGCATTTAATAACGGTAGGTCGTACTTTTGGTAATATATAGTAGCATAATCCATATTCAATCAAAACAACTTTTTCATGTTAAAGTTCCCTGTAATTTTCATGAATTAAAACAGGACGAATTTATAGAAAACGCATGATTTTATCCGTTGAAGCAAAAATTTTACCCTTTTGTTAAAATACACATCTAAAAAATATATTCAATACCAAGAATAAATCAACATATAGACTATCCCAAAATTGAAATGTGCTGTAATTTCGAAAGCGATCATGAATTATCATAATAAATTAATAAATTTGACAAAATGTCGCGAATAAAACGATTGCATTTATTGCAATCGTTTTATTCGCGACATTTTGTAGCTGAAAAACTTATAGAATATCTATAAATAAAACAGACATATTTGGAATCCGCAGGCGACCACCCATAAGAAAACGACAAATCCACTAATCTCATTGAAAAAATATTTAGTTGATTAGCTGGGTCTAAGTTAGTAGGCTAGGAGGCGATACCTCTTGCTCTGCAGATCTCTGCTACGTTCAATTTGAAAGATTGTATTTAAACGCACACATCAGAACCATACAAAAAATATTTCAAATCCACAAAAAGGACTAATTTAAAGACGTCTATATTTTCATCAATAAGTCTTAGTAGAGATCAGAGAGACTCGTAGCCCTGGACGCTACAAAGGTATTAAAAAGTTGGGAACAACAGTTTAGAATAAGGGGGTAGTCCGTTATAGTACGTTTTTATGAAATGTATACATTAACACACAACTTATAACCGCTCATTTCATTATTTGACATAAAATTGTGAAATCAACTGAGTTACTGTTAATTTTCCTAGTACAACTGGCTTCCTTTTAACCAGTTTTTGATAGAAAATAAATATTAATGCAATATTTTGCAAAAAACTACTTGTAGCACAGAAAGTCTTTTTGTATTCATAGTGAGTGAAAATAAATTCAAAGAGCTAGTTAAGACGGATGCCAGATATCCAGTGAGTTTTAAATGCGGCACGTAATGGATTAGACCTATTTAATTTTGCGTTTAAAACAATTATTTTACGTAGTTATTAGGAATTTCAACTGCAAACATTGTCGTCTGTATCTTTTATTTAATTAAAATATGTAAAAATTAATCTCAATTAAACAACAAAATAACAAACATACGCTATACAGAACTAACCAATGTTAAGGAAACATATGTAAGACCACTACTTGAGTTGTGATAAAATATTAACGCTAAGCCTCGGATAGACGGTGGAAGACATAATGTGCAATTAGATTTGGTAAATGTTCTCATCGGTGAATTTAACCTGGCGCGTTTGTTATGCACTAATTCAAATTAAGCAGCGATTTGCTTGTCAGGTTTCGCACTGAGTTATTTGTTAATGAAACGGACAGGTGGACTGCTTACGATAATTTACTTCGTTACAAATTACGCAATCATTTCGTTAATAAGCTCGTAATAATTCGTCCCTAGTTATTAATAATTATTTTTTTTATTTATAGACATAAAGCCGAAAAGTTTCAACTTTTTTAAGAGGATTTATTTTCGAGGATTTGAAGCATTGCATCTTTTAAAGAACTAGTGTTATTTTTCTTAATATGACATGGTAGCAAGTTGCTTTTTTTACTTACGGTAGGCGTCTTGCCATAGCTGCAGTGTCGCAATCTGTCATTAAAAAAAAACTGCACAACATAGAACGTAGCTTTTCATGCCCCTGAATACAACATATTAAGTAACATTGACGGTGAGATCATTAGAATTAAGCAGCCGAAATTGGTGATCCATCGAGTCTGTAATTTTCATTGGTAAGGAACAGCTGCGTCATATGATAGATCAAGGTAAAGTTATAAGCAGAATACGACCATTTTAGTTTTTACATTATATATTTATATATAAATATATATATTAAGTACATATTTACATAAAAGAAACAGCGTCCAGTTATGCTTTTATGCGGTTATGCATAGTGACTCAAAGCACTTATTGAAACTACTTTTAATTTGTTCCTCAATGTACAAATTATGTTGCATTTATTTTTAAATAAATTGTTTGTAATAATTAATTTGCCTATTTATAATTATATGATTATCGATGTGCTTACACATACTATTATAGTACAGGTTTTGTCCAAACGAAATAGAATATATATATTCTATCGCTTGGACAAAACCTGTCATATTACCCTGATACGATAAGATACCTGTTGGCGCACTATGACTAATTACGTCATAAAAAGAACATTTTTTTTTTAAAAATGTTGGATTTAAGTTCAAATCTTCTATAAAATAGGATTTAATGTACTTTAATAAACGTTTATTCTAAAATTTATTGGAAATGTGTACTCTTTACATTTCAAATTAAATTCATTATTAGAAATATTAAGTTATAATTATTAATGTTCTTTACAGTGATTTTAAAATAATGTTCATATAAAAGGTAACATTTGCTTTATTTAAATTTGAAATTTTACTTTTTCAATAAGTATTAAATAATAATACTGAGAACTGTAAATTTTATGCTTGTTTCTTGCAAGTATTTTCAAAAACTAATGTGGCAAAATGTGTAATTGTTTCCAAATGAAAACTGAAAATATTTCAGTAATACAAATTTTAACAATAAAGTTTAATTAAATGTTGTTTTGATATGAATAAATCTTTAAAATTGCTCCATATTAGAAGGCGATCCAAAAAATTATGACAATAAAATCATGGGATACAGATTGCTGTTGTATCGCTTTATATCTATTATCTTTGTTGAAATTAGTTAGATAAAATATTTATGCGGTAACTCTATGCTATATTAACTTCTTTAATTGCTAGTAATACAGATTTTTCATACAAGCAGGCGATTCTGTGTCTATAATGACGTTGACTTTGGACCAGGAACAAGAAACGTTCTAAACTTAAGTCTTGAGAAACGACCTTCCATGGCCTAAAGTTAGATTATAGGGCACTATTAACAATCTTGTTTCAATTTCTGTTACGTTTATTTAGAAATAGAACATCAAGTCTTTGAATATTCAGCGCATTATAACTGATGATTATTAACGAAAAAAGGAGGTGCTTAACAGTCTAGGAAGCACGAAATAAAATAAATCTATTCATAAAAGATTTAGTCGAACACTTAAGAAAAATAAAGTCCTTTCTCAACTATGACAGTTTAAAAAATTAAGAGATTATTACAACTGATCGATATCTTCCGTAATAATAATAGTAACAGTTTTTAAAATGGCTTCGAATCTGCAAACGAGCAAAAGACAACCAATATCCTACATGAAAGAAGTTCAAGTAAGGCTTAATTTATAATTGACCTGTTACACTTTACGCGAGTCACAAATAAAAGCAAAAAACGGAAAATTTAGGTTTATTTTATAAATATAGTGCTTGCGTAACAATAAAGTTATTAATTTTCTTTGTTATGAGAGAAAAACAAAATTTCATGAAGTATATAGATACTGACACGGACCTATTCATTTAGCGTCGTGTGTAAGTAGATAATTAAATGTAATGATTTACATATGATTTTATTTAATTGAATATACTGCTTAATTCAAAGTAGATTGATTATTGGTCAGATTTTTCCATACTGTACAATCAGTACTGGACTATATACTAATTACTACATTGTATTTATGTACAGATCGCTTGATTTGATGTAATAGCATGACTTTCTTTGACTATGATGTTACATTATATTATATTACATTATATTACATTGTATATTCGTTGGGTAATAAACAATTTCAAATCCAAGAGACACATAAAAAATTAAAAGCACTAAAGAAACGAGGCGTAAATATAAAATATAAAAAACAACTATTATTTAAGCTTAATAAAATGTTAACGCGAAAGCTTTAATAGATGGAGAAGACGAAGAAAATAAAGACGTGCAATTAATTTGTTAATGTTCGCAAAGCTGAATATAACTAGCGCGTTTCTTATGCACTTGTTCAAATTGAGCGTGATGACATTTGCTTGTCAGGTTTAAGCTGTGTTCAAATACAACATACAATGACTTCCTGCAATACAACTCTTCTTTACAATTTGTACAAAGATAAACACAATTAAAACTTAATATGGAATAAAACGAAAGTTTTATTTATAGAAAACGCATTGAAATAATATGCTTTCTTGACAATATATAAAAACATATCTCTAATTAATCTATGAATATTTTTTGAACGGCTCAATTGCCAGTTTTAGTTACGTCGAAATAAATGAATTAAGGCAACCACTACTCTCACCACACTTCCAAACACCCGGTACTCTTATGGTTGTAATCAAAGAAAACACGCAAATCAAGTATTCGGGCCGAATTATTTTTAACGGATTTTTTTTCTTACTTACCCTACAATAAACCAAACATCTATATAAATGCAATACAGTAATATATTTCAGCTATTTATTTTACGTTTAAGTAGTTTGCAAATAAAATTATCTTTTAAGTAGAAACAATTCAGCACTACGCTGTAGGACCGGAAGTATCCCTGAAACTTTTAAAATAATGTTCATATAAAAGTTGACATTTTTATTTATATTTTGTAATTTCACTTTGTCAATAAGTATGAAATAATAATACTGCGAACTGTATTTAGGTGTTTTGAATATATTTTATATAGTTATAATATTTTATAAAAATTTCTTGTGCCATGATAAAGTTTCATTAAGATTTGTAAAGCTCTTGATTGTCACCTAAACTCAAAGTCAGAGCGAATTCTTCTGCTTGTGGAGGCACTAAATTAAATTTGAAATCATAGGCTGCCTGCCAGCCAAACTCTAGCCTAGATTACTAAGAAGCGACGGTGAGTTATAAAATTATTATTTGAACATTGTTGAAAAGTGCAATGAACCATATTTAAAGTTCATTTAAGGTAATACAATGTAAGTCCACATGAACTTTAACACATTTAAAAAAAATAGTTTTGTGTGCATAAAACGTATGATAGATGACATTTTGATGAAAATGAATACCTTAAAACATATAAGAGATTGAAAAAGCGCTGGCAGAAAACGTAAGGCAATTGTATACCGTTTCAAGTTAGTAAATTTTTTGTTAAAGTTCTACCAGATTGTTCTAACCAATCTTAACCTCTAAGGCCATTTTCTGACGCCTTTTCGATCGTTATTCTATATTAACGAATAAATATAACTTTTATTGTAATAAAGTTCTAGTTTAATATATGTGAAATAAAAAACGTTAACGAGGCAGTCCTAGCAGCAACTGATTGAGCCTAAAATATGGACAAAAAATTAAAATGCGTTACGTTCTCTATTTATCTATTTTTTCCGATATGTACTTTCACTCCTATACCCAATTTTTTACCAATGTTGATAAATCATACACTTATTATTTTCAAGAAAAACTCGCTATAAAAAAACTTCTGTATTTGCGTTTCATATCACGCATTAGCATATAAAATGTATATCAAACAAATTGTATGCATGTTACTTGTGGTCTTGGGACTAACCGAGTACATGTTAAAGTACTTTCACTAGAGTGCACCAGGTGTATATAAATGTATAACATCGTTTCGGGAAAGTCAGGCATACAGGCTTCTTGTCCAAATGGCAATAATTGCTCCCTGTGGCTATTAGAAGTACCGTACAAAATGTTTAGAGATCTGCCACTACTAGAGACATTATATAGTTATTTCAATATTCAATTTCATTTTGAAACTTACGTCGAAATTAACGCCAGTTATTTGTTTATTTATTTTTACAGCATATGCCGCGGAGCTATGTTTACTGGCCAGTCCATTTATATGCGGAGCCCACTGAAACATGGCGTCTACTGTTATGCCTATAAACACACTAGAGTTAACAAGGTCTAGCGTTTCTTCATCTGAAGTCACTTGAAAATTGCCACGGTTTACATTAGGGGTCAAAACTTTATTATATTTTGTCTTTCCGTTGTTTAATAGTATATTATTTACGTTAAACCAATGCGCTACTTTGGGGAGGGTACTATTTACATCGTCATTCATTTCTGCATCACGTTTTTAAAATCAAAGAGGTATCGTCCGCAAATAGTACAATCTCATAATTTATTATAAAAACTTAAGCAATGCGTATTTAATACCTAAACTGATATTTTCAAACCAGTAGTAACCTACAAACTGTTGTCAATTAATATAAACATAAACAAAAATAATCTAGTAGATCTGTGTCAGATTTTATTTTTATGCTACCAAAATCTAAGTAAATGAGGCATTAAGAATAAAAACAAGAATAAAATACAAACAGATTACATAGGTAAAATAAAAATTCGAAAACAAAAAAGGTTTTATGTTACTTTCCTTGTAGCTCCCTTGAGAACAATATTATCTGAAAGAACAAACGGCAGAAATCGAACAGTCTAACTTAATATTATATGGCTGCATTAAGAAAAACACGAAAAAATTAAATCAAAGAAAGCTTAAAACTTTAAGACCGTAACCCTAAATATAACACAAATAAATAATGTAACAATTAAATGAAATGATAATTATATGAATAATTATATGAAATATCTAAAAGGAAGATAGCAACTCATGTAAAATAATTTTTACTACGGGGTGATAGATGTTTGTACAGGAATGGAATGCATTTCAACTGCTTTTAAATCACAAGCTATCAGACCAATTAGGTACGTGTGCTTTTTAATTTCTTTTGAATTTCAAAAGACCTCATTACATTAATGGCTGAGCAAATATATGTTTACTGCGCATTCTAAAGAGAAGAAAAAATAATAGGCGAGATAACAGAATTATTAAAAACTTTAAAAAATCCTAACGCTTTCTTTTTAATATAGAACTTTAAGTAAAAAAAAAAACATTTTCGCTAACTTTTATATTAAAAATCCCATTTTTTATTAAATATTTATGGTGAACAATTTATTATTCATGCATCGGATGGGTATGTAAAAGGTCGGCCCAACCACCAACCCGAATTGGATCAGCGTGGCGGGATACGGTCTAAAAACCCCATAATGGAGGAGGCGTGCATTAGGGGGGGCCAATGTCCAGCAGTGGACTAACACAGGTTCATGATGACAAATATTTTAAGCGCCATGGATAGGAGGACGTGCCCGTGGTGGTCATTGATACGCGCTGCCTAAAAGTAGTGTAGTGTAATACGCTACCAATCCGCTCGCCAGGAGACAGGATGTTGATGTGTCGTTTACCTAACAATTGCGCCGGGTACCGTACCCGGAAGACAATCGCCCTTATACACTACTGATTCATGGTAGCAATATACACCGCTAAGGATCTTCTCTCGAAGAAAAGCTAAACAAAAAAAATGTTATAAAGAATGTAATAATTGTTCCAAAAGAAAGACGACGAATACTTTACTAAAGTTAAAAATTATAATATTAGCAAAGCTCTCGCTTAATATTAGCTTTTGTTTTAGTTTCAATTTTTGGGACCCAAAAGTAATATTGTTAAAAAATCAGAATATTTCTGCCGACACAAATATGATAACAATATTCTGATAAATTAGGTATATTTAAATATGATATAAAAATATTAAACTGCCTCCGTAGCCTAGTGGTATGGGCGTGCTTTAGAGACCGGAGGTCGTGGGTTCGAATCCCGCGGGGACTTAACAAATTTTCATTGTTGTTTCCTAGTTTGTAAGGACAATATGAGCCGATCACCCAATTGTCTAAAAAGTAAGATGATCCATGCGTCGGATGGGCATGTAAAAAGTCGGTCCACCCACCAACCTGCATTGGACCAGCGTGGTGGGGTACGGTCCAAAACCCACCAATGGATAGGGGTATATTAGGGGAAGCTATGTCCAGCAGTGGACTATCACAGGCTGGTGTTGATGATGATGATGATGATGATGATGATGAAAAAAAAATTAGGAGAACTTATGATTGTGGGCTCAGAAATGTTGCTGATTTTAGAAAGTTATCTTCTCCGCCAAATACTGCCAAATTTTTACCTATGCCTAAATTTAAGTTACTTTACGTAATTCTTATTATGTAGGTATACGAGCTTGCTATTTAAAGACATGCAACTGTTCAGAACATACTTTTAGTAATTTCGTAAGGTTTAGCTAGTGTTCGCTACTGCAGAAGATTGTAAATTTGGGCAACGTCATTTTTTGTAAATGCGTAAAATAATTAAGAAATAGGTAAAAAAAAACAAAACTGCTATTTAAATGTCAAAATCGAGCGCTGGGAGCAGAGCAATTGAGGTGTTTTTTTGTTGCCAACGCAGGCAGACGAGCAGTCGGGCCACCTGATGGAAAGTGGTCACCGACACCCATAGACATTGGCAATACTGGTATCACCAACGCGCTGCTTACCGTGAGACAGGATGTTAAGTCTCGTTTACCCAGTAAATACGCTGGCTACGGTGCCCTTCAAACCGGAACACAGCAGTGTTTTCGCACTACTGCTTTGCGGTAGAAATAGGCACCTTGCTGGTACCCACCCAGACGGTCCCATGTAAAAAGGGATCCTACCACCGGTAAGGATATTCTCCGAGCTGACTTGGATCATACCACCTAACTAGGCAGGAGATATATATAGTGCTTAATGTAGAAAAAAGAGTGCAAATATATTTGCGTGTACATATGTGCACTCTTTTTTCTTCCTTCCATTAAACCAACAGGACGTATAACAACCGAAGAGAGATCAGGCGCACGACCGACTTTTTATAAATCCCATTTGACGTATGGAACATCATACTTTACAGAAAATTCGGTGTTTAACCCGCGTTTCCCTAACCAACTAAGTAACAACAATGAAAGCTTATTGAGGGTGTCCCGATATTCGAACCTACAACCTAAAGTTTCTAGAGCACAAGCCTGTCCTACTCGGCTACGAAACCGGTTAGGTAACATAGAAAAGAACATACGCTCTGAATTGAGTTTCCTTCGGGAAGTTGCTCAGAAAACGTTACGTATAAAGTAATTTATCTGCATGTATATTTTATATAAAAACGTATGTTATCACTGAACCGATCAATGATTACGTCATTGAATCCTTCCATTCAATTAGTTTATTTAATGGCTTATACTTGATTTAGCATCGTCATAAATTTATAACAGGTTCCAAACCCATATTAGTAAAATCATTAAATGGTATTTTATTTATAAAGAAAACAAAACATTATTATTAATTATTAATAGGATTATTTATATATTAACTTATATTGAAGTTACTTGACATACGCCTACGACTACGTCTCGGCAACTGGGATTAAATAAATAGAAATAAAATATTACGTACGAAACAAACAATAAATAAATATTTTATTTTAAACAACTGTATACTAATAATAAATAATAAACCATAAAAATATATTTTACGTCCAGCCAGACAAAAGCAGCAATAGATACCAAATGACCGGGGTTTAGAGCGGAAGGCAGAAAAACCAGCAGACAATAACGGTAGTATTCAAAAGCATCGTTTTCTGCATTTGAACAGAAAAAGTTCTGACCCCCAGAGATGAATTGAAAGGCTTATGTCGAACTGGGTTTTCATCATCATCAGTTTATAACGGACGTATCGATTTTGCAAAGCACTCCATTTTCAAAGATCCTTCGATGTTGAAATTTCCAAATAAAACGTCGCATCCAAATGTTTTATTATTTTCTGATGACTGTAATGATATATAGAACAGTGTATATTAGTTTTTTGTGGTTTTGGTTTTGGACAGCACTTAGTTTAAAAATATATACAATGTTTTTCTTAGTAAATAAACGGGTGCCTATCCCTTTAGGGATAAAATTACCACAAAAAAAACATTTTAACGGTTTTTTTTTATTAGTTAGTATTAATAATGTAGTTAAGTCAAATAATCGGTAACTATATTATATTAAATTATTAAATACATGTTAATATAGTCAAAACCTTTTTAATAAACCCGAATATTACATTCCACGTCATACACCGTTAAAATATTAAAATTGTGTTTTATTTTAAACTCAAGCATATGCAATGATTTTTCATTCCAAAAATAGAGTAAACTGTATTCAGAAAAGTCTAGCAGTCCGTCCGCGGCTCTTCATCCTTGAGATGGATTTCCCTGTGATAAAAATTAAGCTATGTTATACAAGGGTAATACAGTTAATTCAGTTCAGTAGTTTCGGAGCCAACTCAAAACAAACAAACAATTTCATTTAAATAATTATATAGATATCTCTGTTTAAGTTAACGGTCTGGAAGAAACAACTTTTGTTGCACCGTTTCATTATATGAGCTGAGATTTTTCTGTTTTAAATGTTACTTAAGAATAAAAAATATTTCTAAATATAAAAAACAACTTAAAATGTCAATGCCGTTAAACAAAAAAATTTTATATAAATAAAACTAACATTTTTACCAAAAAAGCAATTTCTAGCTAGGGCTCATAAAAAGCTTTATTTTTTACAAGAACAACAGCTTATTCACACAGCTTGTATTTTTACACTACACGAAACAATTTGATTATCTTATTACATCTCCCGTTTCGCTTGTTTTAATTTGTACTTGCAAATATCGGGTGCGCTTCAATTTTAATCCGAATATTATTTTTTTAGTGGTAGACGAGGAACTTAAATATTTATTATAGTTATTAGAGTGATCAAAATTTTAACAGTTATGCTATTAATAATTTTTATTTCATAATTAAGTATTTCTGCGTGTTATTGTAAGTTTTTAAGCCGAACGAATGACATATGAAAATCAAAAATTATATAAAACCTTACTTTATATACAATTAAGTGATCATCAGCATACATTACCCTAAAGAAACAAAAAAAATGAGGTGACAAATTGTCTTTTAAAAGACTAGAAAAATTTAAATTGTAAGACCAATTCAAGTTGGCAACTTAATTAGATCTTTAAGTTTTCAACTCTTCTTTATTTTACTTCGAATAAAATAGACCAATGGTTAAATAGAATAGAGCACATATATTTATCTAATTATACGTATTTATCACGTTTACGGTAAATGTTTTAAATTAGTAAAGGTTATATATTCATAAATTAACTGTAGCTCAACGGGCTATGGAACGCGCCATGCTCGAAGTTCTTTGTCGGATAAAATTCGTAAAGAATTCATCCGTCAAAGAACTAAAGTCACCGGCATAGTGCAAATGATTAATTAGTCAAAATGGCAGTGGGGCGCTCATACAGTTAGAAACGGATGGCAGATGGGTCAACAAAGTTCTGGAGTGCAGGCCACGTGAGGTAAGATGGAGCGTTGGTTGACTTCCGACTAGGTGGGATGCCGATCTCCGTGCAGTAGCCGTTTCAGGTTGGCAGCGAGTAGAGTCATTAAAAGGGTCTATATCTGGCAGTGGATTCATAAAGGCTGATCATGATTATAATGATGAAAGATTATAAGAATTTAAATATATCAATAGTCGTGCGTGTTTCATATATTTTAAAGATAACATTTTACATCATAAGATCTGGCAGATTTTTTTAGCGCTACCCGTTCTATTATAGAATTGATCGCAGAGCTTAAAAGTATAATAATTATAGCAAGACCCGCCTGGCATTAAATAAGTTAGGCATTTTAGTAACCTTCTTGCGTAGTGGCAGCCGTATTTCCTCATTGATGCCCGTCTAAGCACCGCTAAAGCGATCATTACTCACACTTAAATATAGCCCGAGGCGTAATCTCAGATGTTACAACAAATCCTCCATTTCTATTTAAATAGTGTGCCGCGTATTCTTCTTAGCGATATCAAGGCTTAATTTTTTCCTCATAACCATATAACTTTTTTAAAGTAAGCTTTAAATTTTGCTACAATAATTAACTAATAACATACGTTCTCATCATTATTATTTTATTCTAAATTTTAAGAACAAAATGATTTTTTTCTATATCCTACGAGAAAAATAATCATTCATTGATATTAGTGAATTTTTCAAATTTATAATAAGCTTCTATTGCCTAAAAGCTTATACGTCTTTTACGGTATCCTGAATTAAAACGATCTTGTTATTTTATCTTATCTTACTTAAAATACGAGAACTGATAATCATCCATATGAACGCGTTGTTATGATACTTAAGACATTGTTCCCCAGTAATTAAACTCTGTAGCGACAAACGTACCGTCCAATTCTAAAATTACTTTCAAGTAAATTGCCGTTTTATAAGTATGGTGTTGTGTAACTCTTTTAAAATATTGTTATTATTATAGCATATTTATAATATCTGATAAATAAATAAAGTAACGTAGTGAAGTAGAAAAAATATAGCCAATAAAGAATTTGTAGTAATTTTGGAATTACTAAAAGAATTTGATAGCTACATAGGTTTCTGAATTTTATAAAAAAAGATCTACTACTGCTATTTCCAATGATTCCACTTAAAATCCAAGTGATTATGCCTAATTTATCGCTTAGGGGTTATGGGGGCTTGAAGAAAAACACAAAATATGAGTAGTGCCGCCCTACTGATCCGTTAAGTGTCCTTAGGGTGGCCACCACAACAAAACATTCCCCAATCCCTCGCCTATGGTACTAAAAATTGACGGTATTGACAGCTTTTGACGCTAGACGCTAGACGATATTCGCAACCAGAGACTGGTTACATTTTGAGGTGGGCTTCAATCAAAACTTATTTCAAACCGCTGAAGAAGATTGGTCAATTCCTACCACCTGTCAACAATATTCCTCACAAGATCCAGGAGTGTACAAGCTAGATTGTGACTGTGGCCTCTCTTATATTGGACAAACAAAGCGAGCAATAAGAACCGCGGAAGGAACATTTAGCTGACATTAAACATAAAGTCCCAACAAGTGAGCAGTATGTGACCATACTTTAAATCGCCCAAACCAATACATCAGATTTGATCGACCACAAAACCTCGCTAAAGAACACTGACTCCTACCAAGGATGATCCGTGAGGCTATTGAGATTAGAAAACATCAAAATTTCAATAGTGAAGATGGTTGGGTTCTACCACCTGCTTGGGATCCCATAATTAATAAATTAAAATTTAAACCCAAGCATAATACCACTGCCGGCTGTACAGATAAAATCAGTTCATTTTGCATAGGTCGGAGTACAGACTAAAAATAATAAATTACAACTATGATGTGGAAACCCCACTTTAGCACTGGCAATCGCATGACATCTCAGTCTAACCCGTGGCTACGGCCGCTGGAAAGTATTCGAAACGTCGGGAATTTAAAAATGTTAACTAAACGTGATAAAATCCGGAAAAGGTAATTTTATTTAACAACATAAAATATCATAAAAATTTAAGTATTTATATAACTGTTTAGATTATTATACATGTTTCAATCGTAGAACATTCATATGATGAAGGCGTACGAACATAAAATAATAAAGCGTCTTGGGTTCATATGTGTTATTCATGTGCCGATGATCGTATCGATAACTGTTTACTTAAAACGTGTCACTTTTATCAAGCATGACTGAGTAAAAGTAAGAATGTGTTTTACCAATAAAATATAAGTATTCATAATATGAATACAATATTGTTATAATTCCATTTATTTCATAAACATTTGTTATTATTATTAGTATAGGTAATCGGAATAATAATAACAAATGTTTAATAGATTATATAATAAATAATTTAAAGACCTTACATTATTAACAACGTAGATAGTACTATAAGTGCTTTTAACAATTCGTTACTACTTTATCTTTAAGAGAGTCAGATCAAACAAAAAAATTATTACAGGCATCGATTATAAATTACATTCTAAACATAAACACTATAATTTTATTTAGTTTTATAGATAACAATTTTAGTAAAATTATAAACTATATTTGTTTTATTTTAATTTAAAAACGGATTAGAGAAATAGGTTTACAAATGTATTAAATTTTAATTCTCGGTATCAATATAATTTGTACTGCTCATTGAAATTGTTATTGTGCCTGTGATGTGCATAACTTGTAATTTATTAATTATTAACAACCTTCCCGCATTAATCTTGTAGCCTGTGTTAGTCCACTGTTGGTTATAAGCCTCCCCTAATGCAAGCTTTCTCCATTAGGGGGTTTTTTGAAACCTATCCCACCACGCTGGTGCAATGCGGGTTTGCGGATAGACTGACTTTTTAAATGTCCATCTGACGCATGGATAAGTAAGATGTTACTTTTCAGACCATTGGGTGATCGGCCCAAATTGTCCTCATCGACCTGAAAACAACGATAACAACAATAAATTAAATAATCAAACACTTTCTTAATGTTGTTTCCTCGCGATATTCGAACCTGCGGCCTCCAGTTTATAGAGAAAGGGCCTATACCGCTAGGCCACGGAGACGGTCGCATTATACATCTACTATCTTAGTAACCATCCTGTGTCGTGCTGGCCGTATTTCCTCATTGATGTCCGTTAGTGCACCGGTAAGGCGATCATAACTCACACTTAAATATATCCCGGGGTGTAATCTTAGGACTTGCAATAATCCCTGTTGCTCTATCTATAACGTGTGCCAAATTCTTTTCGTATTAACGCTTTAGTTTACTTGATATAGATTAGTATAGAGAATTGACTGTTTCTAAGGGTATACCTAAATATCAAAACTGTTACAGACAACGCTATTAAATTTGTATAAAAAAGAAGACATTGAAACCAAAGAATAATAATTCTGTAAACAAATCCCTAATACAAGTAATAGATTATAGTAAGCAATTAATATACAATACTAACGACCGCCTCCGTGGCCTAGAGGTATTGGCCCTTTCTTTATAAACCGGAGGCTGTGGTTTTAAATTCCGGGGGGGAAAAACTTTGTGTTATCGATGTTTTCTGGTTGGTTAAGACATTTCGGGCCGATCACCCAATCGTTTGAAAATTGTATAATACTAATAATGTCTTAAATGCAATGCATATTGAGGATTTTAAACACTTAAGTCATACCGATGCCTGAGATTGTCCATATATGTTTATTGGTTACACCTCACAACACTGATATTATCTTCACTCGGCGTCGTAGAAGTCCCTCCTTCACGCAGAGCATCGTTGAGATCGGAATAACCACGTTTAAACTCATTAAACCAGTTATAAACGGCCGAGAACCTAAAACAGAGAAGAGAAGGCCAATCGAAGTCTGTCAAAACTTTTTTTTTTAAATAAAATGTCGAAAAAATCATAATGTAACATATTTTTCAGGTTAAGTTATTATAGCGTGACACTGCCAAAATTTTCTATGCCATCAAATTGTAAAACAAATGATAAATTAATGAAATTATTACTGAATAAAATTAGCAGAGGTTATTTCTATTTATAAAATTAAACTTATTTTTTATGAAATTTTTAACGATTATTACGACAAATGAAAATTGTCACGCAATCGAAAGAAGCTAGAATTTTATACTTCCTAGTAGTGCAATTATTTTTTATAGATATAATCTAAATGAAAAATATTTTTATTCAATTGGAACGTTTACATGAGTACAGTCTATCCCTGCACTAAGCACCGCTTGTCCTATGAGCGAATTAAATAGTTAACAAAATTATTTTAGCGAAATTACAAACAGTAAACACAGCTTTAAAAATTGAGACATAAAATGAAATAAAGATATGATAAAAACATATACCAATGTTGTATTAAATTTGTCTGTGTGTGTGTTTTGTGTGTTTGTGTGTTCGTGCGCACGCACTAATGTGTGTGTGTTAGTATGTGTAAATTTAATTTTCTACTGTTACTATGTTTCAATTAAGTTTTTAACAAACTTTTTTTTTTAAAGATATTTCTAAGAGAGCAAGGATTTACCAATTTGTTGTAAATAAATGGATACAAAAAAATTCCAAACCTTCGTGCACAATTAGTATACACCGTAATTCTGGGGGCTTTAAAAAATCCTCTTTCAATTAATATGCTATAGTTGTCGGAGAGATGCATCGATTCATGAACATGTAAAACCACTTTTAGAATAAACAGCTTTCTCACGCTTAAAATCTTTGCTTCTTCGTAAAGACTGCCAGAAGAGAACCGGAGAGGTTTTCCCAGTGCTATTTTTAAATGGCTCTTTGAACTCTTTCTAAAGGTTATAGAATTGATAACGCAGAACCACCCCATGCAAGAGTACAACCATTTAAAAGCGATTGACACAGAGATAAATATATCGTTTCATCACAATTAAATTGCAATTTGCGTTTTGTAAATTTCTTAACTCAGGGATAAGGTTGCGGACTCGTTTTGACAGGCTTATAACGTGTTGTTTAAAAAACAGCTTTTTGTCTTAACTACGCTGAGATATGAGGTTCTGTATATTTCAGCACAAGAACACTGCTTATTTAAACAACAATTTATGACGTGAATTTTAAAAGAGCTTAGTGATCCCTAAATATTTTTGGCTTTAGGATGTTTAACGTTAACATATTTTTATTCAGCCATTTTGAATTTTTAAACACTTCTTCTGCGTTTTTATAAGCTATACGCCTAGTAATTATAATATAAGACTGCCCATTAAAACTGATTGCTGTTTAATCTGCATAGCAAATGATAGCAGCATTTTGCATAGGCAGATACGAGAAGTCGTTAATATAGAATGGAAGAAAGTTGGTTCGAGTATGCTTCCTTGTGGAATTCCAAAAGACACATCATTGAAGCTATTCTTCTGTTCATCTATCTTTACACATTGTTTTCGGTTAGTTAAGAAACTTCTAAACCACTTAAGGCTTCCTCCTCTAATGCCAAATGCAAATTTTTTTTAAAGGATTGGAACTGAAATTGTATCGAAAGTTTTTGCAAGATCTACAAAAACGCCAATACTCTTGGAGCCTTTGTCTAGATGTAAGACAACTGTATTAACAGGTAAAGTAACTGCTCCTTATGTCGATTTCTCACGTCTAAACCGTACTGTCGATCGTTAAGCACTTTATTTGTCTCTAGAAACGACAGTAGTCTTTTATTAATAACTCGGTCTAACAAATTAGAAATACTCCCCAGTAGGGAAATCGGGCGGTAGTTACTTAGATCGTTCTTAGGACCACCTTTGTATATAGGAGTCACTGCTGTAGTTTTCCATAATTGAGAAAAAGTATTCGTTTCGATATTAAGATTAAATAAACATGCAAGAGTGTGACTTATAACTTTAAGAATCATGTTTTGAATTCTGTCAAGTCTATTAGAGTCTAAGTTCTGTGTTAGATTTTTTAGGGTCTGTCGGATCTACGAAGAAAGAATTGGCGTCTTTTGAATCAATTTTTTACTAGTAAGGGTGTTATTTGATAACTACTGGCTGATTGGTGAAAAATAGTTTTTGCAGATTTCTAATGACGTTTCTATCAACCAGTTATATTCTTAACGTCTTCTAAAACGAAGCACAGCGCTTCCATTTTTTAATTTTCTGTTTCTTACTTGATTTACGACTTTTCCAGAGCTTTTTAGGTATGCTTTTATTTGAATTTATTAAATGCCTTTCGTAATCTAATTTTAACTTACTAAGAATTCCTACATAGTAGTTCCTATATCTTCGCTAAATAAGTTTTTTAAATTGCGTCTATGAAATATTTCTTTACATTGGAATGTAGTTTATCTTTATATTTAGAACATCTTATTAAGCCAGGCGTCATCCTGGGCTGAATATTATATTTCGCATGGCTGATAGTGAGAGATAGTTGAGAGTATTTTGCTATAGTGTTGCTGATTACCGGTGGTAGGTCCCCTTTTTACAGGAGATTGTCTGGGTGGGTACTACCACGGTGCCTATTTCAACCGCAAATCAATAGTGTGAAAACACTACTGTAATCCGGTTTGAAGGGCACTGTAGCCAGCATATTTACTGGGTAAACGAGACTTAACATCCTATGTCTCACGGTAGGCAGCGCATTGGAGATACCTGCATTGCCAATGTCTATGGGCGTCGGTGACCATTTTCCATCAGGTGGCCCCGACTGCTCGTCTGCCTGCGATGCCAAAAAAAATTTTTTTTGAGGCAATATTTAATGCGGCTTCATCGACGGAATGTGCGTTTTTCATTTTCAACCAGTCAATTTGTTCCATATATCATAATCCGTTTGGATTCGTACTGTTTTCCTGGAAGGGCTAGGAGCCGGTGCTATTTTAGTTCCTAGCATTAACAGACTTTGGTCCATCAAGTCAATGCGGCAGATGATAGATTCTACGTGTGTAGTTGTGGACGTAACAATGTGATCTATGCATGATTTTTTATGTGAGATTGTATTTAAACAGGATATCAGACCGTGTTTGGCCGAAACAGTAAGGAATTCTTCCTCATTAAATGTAAAGGATAAAAAATGGTTATTGAAGGTTATTTTTGTAAAACCAAAACCTCCGCTTTTTTTTTGTTAACCTATTTAAAATGCACGATACCGTAGTACATTATTTTGATGTATATCGGGGAATCAACCAGCGTTTGCAAAAAATAAAAAACTTCATTGCAAACGCTGGACTAATCACATAATTCAGTATTGAAACTTTTAAAGAAAAGTAAACTAGTGGAAAAGCCTCCTAAAATTTTTAATGACCAAACCCCAAAGCAGAGAGAGGAACTATGTGCACTTCGCAAAGAACTTCAAACAAAGCTGGAAAATGGTGAGCAAGGTTTAACAATAAAATATATAAGAGGCGTTCCAAAGATTATTAATTCAAAAAACTAATTGCCCAGAATATTAGGCTACCCTAACCTTTTTATACACCAACATAGCTTCGTTTTTCCAGTCTTCATTTCACTTTTCAAGTTTTTTTTTTAATTATTATTATCCTGGTAATATAAAAATAGCATTTAGTATCAATTCAAACATATAAAGATTTTTTTTATTTACTGAAACAAACGATTAAAATACCATATAAGGATTTTATTTTTCCATAGGTGTTCTCTTTAAATTTACGAAAATATTTTGTTTCATATTCTTTATAACATAAATTTGAGACAATCTTTTTAAATCTGAAAATAGTTTCAGATATTCCGAGAAACGCTTTTACGAAATATCTATATTTTATTTATCATAATTTGAGCAATCATTTCCATGGAGACTTTGAGCATAGATTCTTTGCTTATACTTTTCACAAAGATGGTAATTTTAATTAAAACAAAAGTAAAGTAGATATCTTTTACTTTAGTTAAGTTAAGGCAAATAAAAAAAAATATCGTATAATAATAACGCAAAAGACGACATAGAACCAATTTACATAATTTTTGTTACCAGCTTGTATAAAACGGTGCAAACGATAAAACGCAATGGGGTTTTGTCAGCGACAGACTAACACAAATAGCTCAATTAAACGAACCGGTGTCACAATATCGCTTCGTTAACAAATGAACGTCCCGCGTTCACGTACCAAAGTATCGCGTTCTCAGTTATGCTGGGTGCATACTTTTAAGAAATTTAAAATTAAACATGAAAAGTACTAATAATTTATTTTACAGCCTTAATTTAATATGGTTGTTCTGCTTTTGACCGTTACTTAGTCGCAAAGCATGGTAATACCGATTTGACAATAAATCAAAGATAATTCATAATGATTTTTCATACTATAAACTTATAAGCTTGTACCTATAATAATTTATATTTTTCAAAATGATAAGGACAAGTAGGTACTGTACTACATAGGGTATGCTTCAGAAACCGAAGACCATAAGTTGAAATCTAGCAGGGACTCATCAACTTTTCATTGCCGTTTCCTACTTTGTTAGGGAAATGAAGCTGATCACCCGATAGCCCATGAAGTTAGATAATCCATACGTTGAATAAATTATTTTTCTACTTGTACTTTTTTGACATGAAAGACTTTAAAACCTTAAAAATACGATATAAAGTTGTCTGCAAGATTTAAAACATACAATACATTATTTTAAATTCATCAAGAGTTGTATTGAAAACCTCTCAACATATTCACCATTCATGATTCACTTAAAACACATCGTAGTTGCAGTTGAGTTCACTTTAGAAATTTAATGAAAGTGCAACAACAATCAAGTGTTCATTCAAAATTTAAACTTAACGATTAAAAACTTGAATAAAAAAGTGTAGTTAAAATGCTATCATAATGCACGTCATTATAGTATTTGAAAGTAAAATAGACGTTATATTTATCTTGCCTTTGTTCATATTATTTTAGGAATATTATAATATAATAGACAACGAAAGCTAAACTTTTTTTATTATTGTTTCCTAGTTGTTTTGAGCAATTTGGGCCGATCACCCAATTTTCTGAAAATTAAGATAGTCCATGCGTCGCATGGGCATGTAAAAAGTCGGTCCACCCACCAACCCGCATTGGACCACCCACCAACCCACATTGCACCAGCATGGTGGGATACGGTCCAAAAACCCTCTAATGGAGGAGGTGCACATTAGATGAGGACCATGTCCAGCAGTGGACTAACACACGCTGATGTGTGTGTGTAAACTTTCTAAAATATGTTTAACAGAAAATAACTTTTAAACTTAAGGCTAGTTTAATTGTTATTAAACTTGTTAAGAAAGCTATAAATTCTTTTGCAACGTTTTAATTTTAGCAAAAAATACATGTTTGCGTGTTGTACGTGTTTATTATATATATTTCATTCCCGTTTTTTTGGACTATTTGTTAAATTCATGTTCATAGGCACACGGTATTTTCTGTATTTCATTCTGTTTTGAATAACCGACAGGGTTTTTATATAAAATTTAAGACATCACAAAGTACTTACACAGTTACTGTACATGTGACTTTGTATTTTTTAGTCTGAAAGAGTCTTAAACGTCGTTCAAAAAGAAAGAATGATTTTTTAGTTATATTTGAAACAAAACTTCAAGAAGAAATTATAAATGGTAAAAAAGTTTCAGGTCCGAATCAAAAACGTAATTTCTTTAATAAAACGTTCAACACAACTGTAGTATTCGTTACCAGGTTTATTTATATTCACACCAATTTATTAATATTTTAAAGAAAAATATAAAATTATAAATTTCTAATAAAAAAAATACGTGGAATTGTGAATTCAAATATCACACGGATCTGTCCATACACCATAACGCTTAATTAGATGCGCCAAATGTACCCAAAGCACGGAATTCTCTGTCGCATTCATAATGCACGCATTCAAATTGAACGTGGAACTTAGACGGGTGTCATATTTATCGTGTGTTTCGCAAGCCTCGTTAGTTATTAAAATGCGTGCATGCATGCTTTTATTTCGGTAATATTTCATTTTATTTGCATTAAAATTTTCGTATCCTGCTTTTGTCAATGTTATTATAAATTGGCCACAATTTATTTATTCAAACATATTTTAGTGGAATACATAAAATAATTTATAATATACAATATAATATACGTGAACATGTAATATATAAGAAAAAGATATGTGCTTGCATATAGTAAGTAATTATAAAGAAATACTTAATAAAATTAATTTAAGCCAAGTAAAATGATTTACTTAAAAGTTACAATGTATATTAAACCTATGTTCCTAATTATCATAATATTTTTATTATTGATTAAGGCTGTAATTTTTTGTTAAGGTAAACTAAATAAATGTTGCAATTTAGTCAAAACACCGGTCTCACCTGCGCAATTCTAAGCACCCGGTTCGCTGATGGCTGTAATCAAAGAAAACTCGCTAATTAAGTTTGGGCACGAAATATTCTTTAGCGAATTGGTGGTAGGTCCCCTTTTTACAAGGGACCGTCTGGGTGGGTACCACCACGGTGCCTATTTCTACCGCAAAGCAGTAGTATGAAAACACTACTGTGTTCCGGTTTGAAGGGCACCGTAGCCAGCGTAATTACTGGGTAAACGAGACTTAACATCCAATGTCTCACGGTAGCCAGCGCGTTGCTGATACCTGTATGGCCAATGTCTATGGGCGTCGGCGACCACTTTCCATCAGGTGACCCGACTGCTCGTCTGTCTGCGTATGCAATAAAAAAAAAAGAAAATTAAAAAATTATTAATACAATTATTACACCGAATACTGTTATCGATAATTTAAAACTGCTTAAACATCGCTAAAAAAACTAAAACGCTCTAATTTAAAACTTTTATCAATTTGTAATTATGATTTACTTGTGTAATATTTAAAACTATATCTTTAGTTCTATTTTATTTTATACAAAGAAAACTATAAAAGTATCGTTATTATATATTTTTTAAATAAAATACGTAACTTAACAATAGGTAACGTATACAGGTATTTTATTCAGGTGTTAATCTTATGTGGGAGATAGATAAATTGTAAAAAATGCAACACAAGACGTCACAAGGCTGTTCTGGAGCCTAAAACTTAGAATATTCGTTTAGCCATAAACTACGCTGGTGCCCTTCTATCTGGAATGCAGAAATGTTATCGCTTTTTTGTTGTTATTTACACTTCTAGTCCCAATGAGTATTAGTAAAAGAATTTGCTAATACTGATCCAAACGTGATATTTCCTTTTTATAGAAAAGGTTATTAAGAAAAAGTACTATGTATGGGAGACCGGGGTAAGACGGGACTCTTAAGGGAAATAACCTAATAATATGAAAATTAAATGGTTTATTAAAAATATTTTACATAAAAAGCAACACTTAAACTTATAATTAGTATAATAATATAATTGTAATATGTTATGGTGCTAAATCACATATTTTTTTGACAAGAAACCGAAGTGTGACTCAAACAACTTCCGATCTTGCCTCATGATCCAAACAAAATGGGAAATGTTATGGGACATAATGAGTACACTTTTCAATTTGGTTTGGCGATGATTTCTCCGGTTCCCTCTTTTTAGTCTTTTAATTGTAAGGTTTATGTTTTTCTATATAAATGTTTTTGTTTTTATTTTTGTCTCCAACGAGATTATTCTTGCATGAAGAAGCTTGAAGTATTGGAGTTTTACAGCGTTTTAGTGTAGCTCTTTGGCTCTTTTTTTCTTGCGAATTGCTATCATAATTTCTGGAGTCATAGAAAACAACAACTTGTTGGCTGTATTGATCCCTCAGGGGTTTGATTCTTTTCCATTATTCCCCGGCCTTTTGGCCCAAACGACATATTTTTCAAAAGAAACAACAATTCTAACTCACAAAATTATTCTGCGAAAATGCTATCAATATTCGCTTCTTTTAAACTTCTACAACAAGTGTGCCATATAAAAATATAGCAGCTCTAGTACCAAGCTTGATGCATATCGATTGAAAACCGAAAACTTCCTAAAAATCCTACAAAAAAACTATCTGTTCTCGCCGCGCTACCAAAACGCATTGTAACATATACGCACCGCTCGGACACGTGTAACGTGATTCTACAAATGGCACCATGTAAAACTTTTTTGTTTTCCTGTCCTGCCCCGAGCTTCGTCTTACCCCGGTCTCCCCGAATAGTTAAAAGCGAAATGTGAGCGTTTGAATAAAACTTAGGGCATTGTAGTAAACATTACTGATATTTTTCTCTTAAATTTGAAGATATCTTGTTGATAATAACTAGATTCAAGTAATATTTATCAGGCTTTTTAATAGTGATTCATTTGTTCCTAATAAATAAGACAAATTATTAATATGCAAGGAAGCTGAGTTAAATCAACTTACTCAAGATGACTCACATTAGGTAGTCATCTTTGTTAGGATTTTTGAAATTTCAACTTGAAGTCAGTCAGCCAATGAAGAATACTAATTTATATTACAAACCCTAAGCTGACGGCCAGCCAAAGTCTAACCATAACTGTTAAGAAACGATGGTTAATTAGATAGATTTTCTATTACGAAACTTCTCGAACAGATTTTATGCAGTAGTATTCGAACTAGTTTGTAAAGCGCGAGCCCTTACCACGTGACATTTATGCTACATATGAGGATTTTAATTATTTATATGAGACGTTAGAAAAAATGCACATCCAAAATTGATGGAAAATACCGAAGCAAGAACGTATATACATACAAAACCTATAATAATTTTAAATCCGCATAAAACATGATGTTTTAAAAACCATGAATTAAAAATCATTAAAATTACATCCGACTTTGTTGATACAACAAAGAGATATATCCCGTTTAGACAAATAACTTTGTACTATAGTATTTTAGTCTATCTTTTCCGTATTAATCTAAAGTTTACAAATGCTGTATTTTATATTTTTATTTTATAAATAATTGTAACATTATATCCTTAATAAATAATAAAAATAATTAAAATAATTTTACACCACAAGAAGAATTGTCCAAATCAATCTTCTAGAAGTGAAAAAGGAACATAAAGGTATAACATCTGAACTGAGGACCTCATTTTAAGCAGTTGACCAAAGAAGCGTTCTTCGGACTTTTAATCATTTAAAGCTAGATTCACCCGCGAGGTGATAATTCGATTTAATTATCATTATAGTGTAATCCGATTTAATTAGCATTACAAGTCATGTATAAATAAGCCCATAGGTTTCTGCAGTTTGAGCTGGAATACCTCGCCGATGGCTGATTTTTTTCTGCATACATAATAAATGCTGCATACACTACTTTATATTTTATTGTTAGGAAACTAAACAAAATCCGTATTTATTAAAGCCTATTTATTAAGAGTTATTCTAATCTATGATATCTATGATTGTAAAGTTCCATCAAAAGCCATGTAATACTTCTTTAGTGAAAGAGTAACAAACATCCTCTCATACAAACTTTCGCATATAACATAATAAATATTAAGATGATTTACGACTAGATTATATGATATAGTCTTTCGAAAAAATATTTAACACTAAAATATATTTCATCCCTTTAAAAACGATGATAGATTGTAAAAAATAAAAAACAAGTCGCACGAGAATTGCATTCAAATCGCAAGGAAATTGCAACCGTTCACAGCCTGAGGATAACGGGGAGGAACACCATTTATTTCTTTTTAATGAATTCACCTTTAAAATATAAACAAAGGCATATATAACTGGATTATTAAATGCTCAGCTGTCCCATCATAAAATTTAGACATTCATTTAGAAAATGTTAAACAACTTTCAAGATGATTATTATACAAGTTTGACTAGAAATTTTAAAAATTACAACATGTAATAAGGTTAGGTAGTAATAGATGGTAATAATAGTAGTAGCATAGTTAAAGTTCCTGTAATTTTCATTAATTAATACAGGACGAATTCGTAGAAAACTCATGATTTTATCCGTTTTAGCAAAAATTTGACCCGATTAAAATAATGTCCTGTAAAATACACATCTTAAAAATATACGAAATACCAAAAATAAATCAACGTATTGACTATCCCAATATTAAAATATGCTGTAATTTCGAAAGCGATTATGAATTATAATACTAAATTAAGTAATATTTGACAGGTCTATCGCATTTATAGCAATTGTTTTATTCTCGACATTTTGTAGCTGAAATACTTATAGAATATCTATAAATAAAACTTACTTAAAATTAAAACATATTTGGAATCCGCACGCGACAACCCATCAGAAAACGACAAATCCGCTTGTATCATTGAAAAACTATTTAATTAATTAGCTGAGTCTAGGTTAGTAGGCTAGGTTGTAATGTAAACCTTTTGCTTTGCAGATATCCACTACGTTAAACAGACTGTGTATAACCGCACACATCACAACCACACAAAAAATATTTCAAACCCATATAAATAAAGGACTAATTTAAAGACGTCTAGATGTCAATCAATTAGTTTTAGTACAGATCACAGAGACTCGTCACCATGGATGCTACAAAGGTATTAAAAAGTTGGGAATAACAATAAGGGGGCAGTCCGTTATAATACGTTTTAATTAAATATGTACATTAACAAATAACTTATAACCGTTCAATTTATTATTTCACATAATATTGTGAAAATTAATTTGAATGCAATGTTTTGCAAAAAACCACTCGTACCACAGAAGGACTTTTTGTATTCATAGTGCGCGAAAATAAATTCAAAGCGCTAGGTAAGACGGTTGCCAGATATCCAGTGAGTTTTAAATGCGGCACGTAATGGATTTGGCTTATTTAATTTTGCATTTTAAACAATTATTTTACGTAGTTATAAGAATTTCAGCTGCAAACAGTGTCGTCTCTATCATTTATTTAATTAAAATATGTAGAATAATTATCTCAATTAAAAAACAAAATAGCAAACACACACTATACAGAACTAACCAATATTAAGGAAACATATGTAAGACCAGTACTTGAGCAGTGATAAAATATTAACGCTAAGCCTCGGATAGACGGCGGAAGACATAATGTGCAATTAGATTTGGTAAATGTTCTCAACGGTATATTTAACCTGGCGCGTTTGTTATGCACTAATTCAAATTATGCAAGCAGCGATTTGCTTGTCAGGTTTCGCACTGAGTAATACATAATAGGAGGTGGGCTGCTTAATGTTTTTTTTTTTCCGATATAAGAGAAAAAATTTCTTCGCCTGTCCGTCATATAATAACAATAAAAAAACTTCATTACGTTATTATTTACAACTGCAAGAAAAATTTGCTTTAATATTTTTAAAGAATTAAACACTCAATCTCGAGTAGGATAAGATAAATCTAAATGTTTTACAACATTAACAGTGTTTTAGAAATTGTTCAGTATTTTATTAATTAATCATGTATTTTCAATTAACTTCATCTGCCAAGATATTCAAAATAAAATAACAACACAAGGCAATATTAATATACTACTTTTCTCAGCTTTTAAGGCAAAACTACAAATCCATCATACGAAGGAATGACTGACAGAAAACAAAAAAAATTGCACATCAAAACTACGGTAAACATGGGTTTGGATGGAGTCTATTATTAGTGACAAGAAAGTAAAAATAAATTTGGCGATGAAACTATTGATCAATAATGAATAGATAACTACCGTTACAATATAATTTTATATGTATGTTGAATATAAAGTACGAGACATAATAAATTAACACCGTGATTAGTGGTTTTGGTTATAGGATAAAGTATAACAAGTTAAGAAACATTTTATTGTTGGTTAAAGCGATGAGACAAACCGGACGTTCATCAGTCGATAAGTACCCTGCCTATAAAAAAAGCAGTGTACGATTCAACAATTCCGCTCACCGCCTAGAAACAAGAGACGTGGTCTCGTTTACCCAGTATTTATGCTGGCAACGGTGCCTTTCAAAGCAGATGACATTAGTGTTTACACACTACTAATTTGCGGCAGAATTAAGCACCGCAGAGATACTATATAAACATGAAGGTACTACGTCCTTTGCAAAAGGAGTAAAACTTGATTAAATATTTGTAAGATAGAATGATTTTATGCTGCAATTTAATAAAATCCCGGTTTTGACACATTGCACTAAACCGAGCTAGACATTTGATAACTATTGTTCAACGAATTCGAGCTAAAATAAATTGTGAAATTTTAAGCAAGCGGTTCCATTAGAAGCGATTTTTTTTTCTATTGCAGTGGCCCCGAAAATACAATAAATGCAAAATTCTTAATTGTCCCGACTCAAGCTGTTATAAAACTATTGTGAAGCCATGAATTACTGAATAGAATAAATCGTTGTTCAATGTTACAAATAATTATTTAAATCCTTTATTTGCGTTGAATATTGGATGCTTTATTTTAATTATATTTTCAAAAGCATCAATTGAGGAGTTCACAATTATTAAAAAAAATATTTTATTTCTAAACCCAATTCAAAAAGCTAACTCTCTATTAGCCCTATAATTATGCCTAGAAAATCAATACGTTAAAAATGTTTTTTTCTTTTAGAATTAACTATATAGTACCGAAATCTGAGACGAAGAGAAGTTATACCATTTAAGGTAAGGACTCAATATTTGTTTATACAAATAGTATCGATACTTTTTATAATCTATGATCAAGCAATTTAGAAAGTCTTTTATTCTTATCAATTTTAAAACAATCTTAATGTCAACTCAAGTTTATCTGCAAATAGAGATGTGGGCTTATTAAATTAACCACTTGATTTGCGTACAACTTCGCTAGACAAATCGTCGGAAAAAACTGATGAAAAATATTTTTAAAGTAAGTAAATATGACGTATAAAATATTAAAAATTAATAGCTGACTTAAACTGGATATTAATGTTATTATTATTACATAAAACTTTTTGTACAAATGGTACCAAACGTGTATGTTTAATCCCTATGTATGCTTAAATCTTTAAGACTACGTAGTGGATTTTGATGATGCTTTTTTATTAGATAGAATGATTAAAGAAGAAGGTTTATATGTATAATTTATGCAACATATTTCACTGCAATGTTTTACAGATATCAGTATTACACCCTTGCGGATCCGGGGCGGGTCGCTAGTTTACAAGAAAATCGAAACAATAAATAAACAAATACAGGCATAAAATTATCACAAAAAGCCCGGAGCGATCATTCCGTTTCCAGAGTATGTTATCATTTAATAAGTCATTGACATTCAAATAACCTTTAACACACATGTTTACCTTATATATCGGTTGCATTTCCCCACATTAAAATGCCATAAGACATACTGTGGAAGTAACTGAAATTTACCAACAGAAGCTGTTGGCACGTCAATTATTTGTCATATTTTTTTTACATTATATGCCGCGGAGCTAAGCTTATTAGCGTTTATATTATATTATCCATTTATATGCCCACTGCAACTTGGCGTCTAATGTTATGCCGAGAAACACAATAGAGTCAACAAGGTCTAGCGCATCCCATCCAAGCCACTTATAAATTGCCATATTTTACATTAGGTAGGCCATAATTTTTTTACATTTTGTCTTTTTGTTTTTATATATTATTTTGCTATAAATTAAATTATTCTCTTCCTACTAATGCGTTACTTTGCAGAGAGTATTATTTACATCGTCATTCATTACTGCATTACGTTTGACTTTAAAACTACAAGAGGTATCGTCCGAAATAATATAATCTCATAATATGTTATAAAAACTTAACCAATGCATATTTAATAACCTAACGCTAAAATTTTCAAACCATGAACAAAAATAATAAAATATATCTGTGTCAATTTTTATTTTTTTCCTACTAAAATACAATGTGGCATTAAAAATATAAACAAGAGTAAATACAGGTTACATAGATCGAAATGAAGGTTTTATGTTTTGATACACTCCCTGTAGGTCCCTTAAGTACAATTCTTTCTGAAAGAACAAAGGGCAGACGTCCAATAGTCTAACTTCATATTATATGACTGCATTAAAAAAGCACGAAAGAAATTGAAGTAAAAAGACTTAAATATTCAACACTATAACCCCAAATTTGTGTTAAACAAATATAATCTAACACAAATAGCTTTAGTGAAAATTTTTAATTAAGAATTTAATAGGTATAGAAGGATAGCAACGAATGTAAAATCATTTTAGCTACGGAGTGATAGATGTTTGTACAGAAACGGAATGCATTTCAACTGCTTTTAAATCACAAGCGATCAGACCAATTAGGTACGTGCGCTTTTTAAATTCTTTTGAATTTCAAAAGACCTCATTACAATAATGGCAAAGCAAATAAATTACTATGCTTACTGCGGATTCTAAAGAGAAGAAAAAAATAATAAGCTGCGTGGTTAAAGAATTATAAAAGCTTAAAAAGATTTAATTTGAGAAAATTGACAATTTCCTAACGCTTTCTTTTAAATGTAGATTTATCTCGAAGTGAAAAAAAAAACATTTTTTTTAACTTTTACATGACAAATTCCGTTTTTAAAAATTTTATTACACTTTTTTTTTCATCCGTGGGTTGCGTATGTAAAGTTCATCCACCCACCTACCCGCATTGAGCAGTGTGGTGGGATGCGATCCGAAAATTCCCGAATGGAGAAGGCGTGCATTGGGGGAGGCCTATGTCAAGTAGTGGACTAACACAGATCGATAATGATGAATAATTTAAGCGCCATGTAGTGCAGGACGTGTCCGTGGTTGTAAGTGATGAGCCCCGCCAAAAATTAACGTATGTGCTACAAATCTGCCTACCAGGAGCCAAGGTGTTGATGTGTCGTTGACCCAATAATTGCGCAGGGTACGGTACCCTTTAAACCGGAAGACAATCGTGCTTATAGACTACTGCTTTGCTGTAGTAGCAGACACCGCTGTGGTTCTTCCCAAGACGGTTCCCCGTAATAAAAAATCTACCTAACTCACTACCTAAAACTTAAGATACTTAAGCAGAAATGAAAAAAATGGTAATATTATCAAAAGGTATCATTTGTGTGACTATTACGCTAAACTTAAAAAACTGCTATAAAGAATGTAACAATTCTTCAGAAGAAAGACAACGAATATTTTACTAAATTTAAAAATTATTATAATTTTTAAATTTAGTTTTTTTAATTTTTAATTTTAGGAGAGCTTTTATATTTTACGTTATATTTAGTTATGTAAGGTAAGATAAAGGGCCATATTGTGGAACACTATGAAGAGGCATTGTATATTTTATATCGTATAAATGAAAATAAAGTTGAACATTGAGCTTTTTCAAATTAAATTCTGTAACAAATATAAAATTTCTGTGATATCTATTAAAGCGATAAAAATTGTTATCAAGTGAATTTTAGCTAAAAATATAAATAAATAAATTACTTATGACCGTCTTTATGGAACAGCTTGAAGCAGCATGTACTGGTGTTTCATTAAATATGTCCCAAATTATGAAACATAAAATAAATTGAAATGATAAGATTTTTTTTCTCAATTTTTAATTTGTTTATCCATAATATTAAATGTTGTTTTATATTTTATAAACTAATAGTACAATTATATGAAAAAATAAATCGAATTAACAAACAGAAATAAACATGTATAAAATAAGCATGACAAGAATGCATGTTTCGAATTTTGGATGAATAATTAAAAAATAAAACAAGATGTATTTCAAATTTTACAATTTCGTTTCTTCTTTGATTTTTGTTGTATTGCTGGCATTTTATCTTGCAACTTTTTCTTTTCTTCAACTAGAAATTTTTCTCTATCTGAAATTCTTTTTAATTTTTTGTAACTTTCTTCTTTTATTTTCTAGATCCCTGAGCCATGTCTGATTGAACCAAGGACTTTAATTTTTGATAAATTGTCTTGAAGGTTAACAGATGTTTTCCCTGTTTTCTTTTACTTCATCTTGTACATTTTCTTTAGTTTCTGTTGTTTTAGATTTCTTTCTTTTGTCAAATACATCATGGTCATTGGCAGAAAGATCGAAAGGACACAAGCCTACAGCTTTGAATCCTCTGATAACAGCATTTTTTCTTGTACCATAGGATCCAATGCAAACTTTGTAGCCAATGGAAAATCTTCTTTTTTTTTTACTTGGGTAACATTTTTAGTATTTGTCCATCTTGGTACAGATTTTTTCCATGTCTCTTTAATTGGGTGAAAATAACTAATGTCAAGTGGTTGCATTATGTGGGTTGAATTAGGAGCTAATTCAATCAACTCAATGCCCTTGTCACAAAAAATGTAACCAGCGGCATTGTCATATGTGGCGATTGATTATCTAACTATGACTCAATTGGAAACTGAGTTCTTTGTTTCCCTTACCATGGATAAAAGATATTTGTTATATCTTCATAGAATGACTCCAACCCCAACCTTCAGGGCAAGTTTTGTCAATTTTCTTTGGTACTTCTTCGGTACTTTTTGGTACTTTTTACTTTCTAAATGTTAGAATCAAACACCTAATATGCAGAACGGGATCCTTTGGCTAGCAAAACTTTTACTGATGAAGGGCATAAACTTACATAAGTCTCGTCGCAATTACAAATTCTCGTAGAAGGAATCTCCATAAATTTTTTTTTCAGTTAAATACTTAGATTTCTTGATCTTCAAACCAATCTTTCAGGGTATCATCGGTCTCTGCTGCTCCACTATGAGTCAGATGCTGTGGTTTTCTGATTGACAATTGAGGGTGTCGTTTTCGAAAGCCCTCATACCAATGTCGGCACAGCCAACTATCAATAAACGTAGTTTCTTTTTTTACATTCTCACATATTGTTGAATAGAATCTAATAGCCCTGTTTTAGTTACTGGTAAACCACGCTGAGCTCTAAAAAGAATCCAGTCAACTATTTTTTGTTCTTCGATATCAGAAAAAACAGTTGCTTGTCCAGTGTTTTGTTTAGATATTTTAAGGATTCCTTTTTTTAAAGAGCAGCAGCTTTTCTCAGTAAAACACCTATCTCGATAGCTTTCAAAGCGTTAACTAAATAATCAGAAAATAATTTATGCGCGTAGATTTTTTTTAAACCTTCTTAGATGAATTAACTAAGACAACAGTTTATGGAGCCTTGGATCTGTTAACACTTAGATTCAACGATTTAATTTTACTTGATTTATTTTTTTGCTTGATTGATTTTTTGGCTCTTTTTTGTAGTTTTTTCCATATTTTAGCAATTAAAGTTCTTATCTGAAATATAAAATTGTTGATTTGATAAATTTAAACAATATTTATTATCAAACTTACAAATTTTAGAGGTTAGTTTTTTATTTTCACAATATTTTCAAATTTAAGAACTTATCTCAGTTGAAATTTATAGAAATATACACTGTAGTAATATTTATTTGACATAACCTGCGTTTTCTATAAATAGTTAACAATTATTGTCGCAAATTAAATAAATATTGCTCTTTCGAGTTACTAGCTCATTTACGGATCACATTGAAAAATGATTGTACATGGGACATGGAACACGGAATATACTCTTGTATAAATACAGACTATTAAACAATTTTGTACCGATTATGAAACACTTAAAATAAAAACAAATACTCTATTAATCTACCTAAAATTAATTATCAACACGAAGATAATAAGTTAAACTTTTAGTTGACGTGTTTTAAGTATTTATTAATCTTTCAAAAACTTAACTACAAGAGATATTTTAGTGCTCAAATGTACACGCAAACACATGTGTACTCTCTTCTTCTCTCTCATAGATCGACAAGACGCATAACCACCGTAGAGAGATCAAGCGCAGGACCTACTTTTACATACCCCATCGGACGTATGGGACATCTTACTTTACAGAAAATTAAGTGAACAACACGCTCTAACTAACTGGAAACAACATTGAAGAGCTTATAACACTAGGCTACACAGGCGGCTAGGTAACGTAAAAAAAATTTACGCCCTAAATTGAGTTTCCGTTTGGGTCGCTCAAAAACGTTACGTATAACAATATTTATTGGCATGTATATTTTATAAAAAAAAACGTATGCTATCACTGAACCGATCAGTGATAACGTCATTGAATTTTTCATTCAATTAGTTTGTTTAATGGCTTATATTTGATTTAGCATTATCATAAATTTATAACAGGTTCCAATCCCGTATAATAAATATAAAACATAAACCTGAAATCACATTAACTAATATTCTCGTCAACTAAGAGTAAATAAACATAAATAAAATATTACGTAAAAATAAATAAACGAACCATGTATTATATTACACAACTGTATACTAATATTAAATTATAAACCATAAAAAACATATTGCGTCCAGCCACATAAAAGCCCAGAAAAATGAATACCAAATTACCAGAACAAAAGGCAGAAAAACCAGAAAAAAACATTTGAGATTCTTCAATAAAATCCGTCATATTGTCTGTCATAACTCCATCGACCTCGATCCACTATTTTAAAAGTATATATATTGCTTTTTTATAGAAAGCATTTCACTGAAAACTTGCAACACGTAACATGAGTCTAGCACGAATGCGCACTTCATGACAATGTCATCGCGTCGACATAAAAACGTTTTTAACGGACGTGTCGATTTTGCAAAGCATCCCATTTTCAAAGATCCTTCGATGTTGAAAGTTCCAAATAAAACGTCACAACCAAACGTTTTATTATTTTCTGATAATTGCAATGATATATAGAACAGTGTATATCAGTTTTTTTTTTTTGTTATTGCAATTTTTGCTATAAAAAAGTTTATAATGCTTTATTTTTAGTAATAAAACGTTATCTTATAAATATTACAGTGATCTTGCTATCGCGTGTCTGTCCCTATAGGTTTATAGGATAAAATCACCGCAAGAAATACATTTTATAAACGAAAATTTATACAACTATTAATAACAAATGACACGGTAAGTTTTATTAGGTAAGTAATAATGTAGTAGGTCAAAAATAATAATTTTATAATATTAAATTAACAAATATATATTAATATAGTTAAATCGTTTTTCAATAAATCCGTTAAGGAATAATATAATATTCTTTAATAATATTAACAATATTTTAATGGCCGTATAGTTTGGACTATAATCCACACTATAGGCACATTAGAATATTGAAATAAGATATTTTTTTTGTAAACTCGAGCATATGCAATGAATGTCTAGAAGTCCGTCCGCGGCTCGTGTTAATTTTGATTTTGGAGATAGATTTTCCTGGGATAAAAATTAACCTATGTTACTCTTGAACAATATAGTTAAAACAAACATAAAACTTTCTTCAAATATTAGTATGTATATCTTTGTATTCTGTATTTCCCTGCAGCTCAGAAAAGGTAATCTGTCTGTAATTAACACCTTTCCTTTCACTGCTTCATTAGAACTTATTGTTATCCACAGTAAGTAAAATGCATAAACATACTAAATACACCAAAAAATCTCCAGAAGAAAACTAATTTTTTTTTAAAGCTATATCTAGTAGGTTCATAAAAGGTTTTATGCTTTTTACAAGATATAACGGCTTATTCGCACTGCTTTTATTTTTACACTTCACGAAACAATTTTGTAATCTCATTACATCTCCCGTTTCGCTTGTTTTAATTTGTACTTGCAAACATCGGGTGCGCTCCAATTTTAATACAGATATTATTTTTATTAGTAAACGAGGTACTAAAATATTTTTTATAGCTATTAAAGTGATCAACATTTTAACAGTTGTACTATTTCTAATTTTTATTTCATTATTAAGTATTTCTCCGTGTATTCAAGCCGAACGAACGACATCTGAACATCACAAATTATGGACCACCTTACTTTTTAGACAGTCAAGCGATCAGCATACATTACCCTCAAGAAACAGAAAAATAAAATGACAAATAGTCTTTCAAAAGACTTGTAAAATGCAAAGGTCAATGCAAGTTGGCAACTTCATTAGATCTTTAAGTTCTCAACTCTTCTTTATTTTTCTTCAAATAGAATAGAAAAATGGTTGAGAGCACATTTATTAATCAAATTTTATGTATTTATTACGTTTACGGTATATATTTTAAATGAGTAAAGCTATATATCCACAAGTTTGCCGTAGCTCAACTGACTATGGAACGCGACTGCGAAACTGGTCATGATGATAATTATAGTGATAAAAGATTATAAGTAAAAGATATAAGTGATTCATATATTTAAAAAGAACATTTTGCATCACAAGATCTTGCATTTTTTTAGCACTTCCCTTTTCGTTCTATTATAGAATTATTTACAGAGCTTAAAAGTATAATAATTATAGCAAGACTCGCCCGGCATAAAATATGTCTGGCATTTTAGTAACCTTCTTGCGTAGTGGCAGCCGTATTTTCTCATAGATGCCCGTCTAAGCACCGCTAAGGCGATCATAACTCATACTTAAATATAGCCCAAGACGTAATCTCAGATGTTACAACAAATCCTCCATTGCTATTGAAATAGTGTGCCGCGTATTCTTCATATTGATTTAAAGACTTAATTTTTTCCTAACAACCATAAAACTTTTTTAAATTAAGCTTTAAAATTTGCTAAAATAATTGTTATACGTTTTCATCATAATTATTTCATTCGAAATTTTAAAAATATATTGATATTATGATAGCATAATTATTATTTCCGACAAATAAATAAAATAACGTAGTCAAATCCAAAAAAAATCACAATAAAGACTTACCTGCATAGTTATAGAATTACTAAAAGAATTGATGTTTATAAAAAAGGCTCTACTCATTCTTTTCGGGGGTTTCACTTAAAATCAAGTGATTATGCCTAATTTATCGCTTACGGGTTATGGGGGCTTGAAAAAATAACAGAAAATATTAACGGTGCCACCCTACTGGTTCATTAAGTGTCCTTAGGGTAGCCACAACAAAAAAACAATCCCCAATCCCTTGCTTATGGTAATAAAAGTTCATGGTATTAACTAACACCTTTCGACCGATATCCGCAACCAGTGAAACGAATTCAAAGCCTTCATGAAATTGAAAAAAAAACATCTTTAAAGTTTAAAATTTTCAAAAAAGCCTCTTTGTAGAAAAAACTGGTAAACCAAGAAGAATCCTATGATTATAAATCAAATTCCTTAGTTCATCATCATTATCATCATCATCAGCCTTTGTCAGTCCTTTGCTGGACATAGTGCTTCCCTAATGCATTCCACGCCTCATCTAGCCCACACCAGCCACTTTGCGAATGTCGTCACTCCATATTGCCGCAGGGTGCCCTACACTACGTTTGCTGAGACTCAATCTCCACTCCAAAACTTTCCGACTCCAGCACTCCTCAGTTCTGCGGCTTATTTAACCGGCCCACTGCCATTTCAGCTTACTAATCTGGTGGGCTATATCGGTGACTTTGGTTTTCTGACGGATTATCATTTCTGATGCGGTCCTTCAGAAATACTCCGAGCGTAGCCTTCTATATAGCTAGCTGAGCGATTTTAAATTTGTGGACCAGTTGAACCGTAATTGTCCAAGTCTCGGCACCGTTATGTTATGACGTCATAACGGGTAGGACGCACTGATCTTTTAGTTTGAGACTCTGTGGGATGGGTGACGAGGAAACTCCACGAAGCTTATGAAAAGTTGCCAAGCCCAGCCGAATCCTTCTGTTGGCTTCTCTCTCAAAGTTGTTTCTACCAAGTTCAAGCCCCAGGTAAACGTACTCCTAAACCACTTCGACGGAGGTGCCATCAATTGTGATCGGTCCTTGCCACCGCCAGAGTGAGGGGCAGCAGGGATATGGGTTCCCGACCTAAGATGGAGCGGCCGGTATACCCACTCAAAACCAACGGTTGTTCCTTTCTCGGCCACGGCGCGATGAGTCTTTCGAGACCCCGGCCGTGCCCTCACCCTGGCCAGCTTCTTCCGGGTGGTTGGACACCCGGAACGTCGTTTAGGCGCCGTGCAAAAACAACACGGCGCTCCTCTTGAGCCCTTCCCAGGGCCCAGTGTCAGGGGAAGGTTGCGAGGTACGCATTTCGGCGCCCTGGCCTTCTGCGGACAGCCAGGCGCTGGAGGCACTCTGTCTCTTTTCTGTCGGCTTCCTTCCAGCACATCACGTCTCGCAGAAAGCAAGGCCCTAACCCTATTGTGCCCTTCATGAAGTGTCAGTCTACCAATCGACACACAAATTGTTATTAACGGACGTCTCGATTTTTCACAGCTTTTTATTTTCACATGTATTTACATATTCAAAGATCAAAATAAAACGACTTGTCTGAATTCCATCTGATATAAAAGTTTACAATGGAGAATATTACAAAATTAATTGAGTGGTTTGAGTCAAAGAATCATATACGTAGATATATAAGTAAAAACAATAAACGCGCTTTATGATTACTTAATAATGGTTTTCGGGCAAAAAACATAAATGATCCATTATATATAATATTTATTGAAGACTACATAAAAAATGAAATATAAGTATTCATATAACTGTTTAGATTATTATACATGTTTTAATCATAGAACATTCATAAAATTAAGGCGTACGAACATAAAATAATAAAGTGTCTTGGGTACATATGTGTTATTCATGTGCCGATGATCGTATCGATAACTGTTTACTAAAAACGTGTCAGTTTTACCACATATTACTGAGTAAAAGAAACAATGTATTTTAGCAATAAAATTTATTCATAATATGAATACAATACACGTATACCTAAAATATGTCATAAATTCGTGCACTTATTATATTATATAAGTGTAAACGGATTTTAACCAATCATTACTACTTCATCTTTAAGAGAGTCAGATAGACAAACAAAAAAATATTATCATAGGTATAGGTTATAAATCACAATATAATCATAAACATTTAAAAACGGCTATTTTGATGTTACAAATACACT
Source organism: Lamproptera curius (assembly GCA_029286875.1). NCBI lineage: Eukaryota > Metazoa > Arthropoda > Insecta > Lepidoptera > Papilionidae > Lamproptera > Lamproptera curius. The sequence goes on from JAGSMT010000154.1 coordinate 452,740, forward strand.
CCGATTTTATTTAATTTTATCGATATTTGAACCTACGGCCTCCAGTTTATAAAGCAAGGGCGAATACCGCTAGGCCACCGAGGCGGCCGCATTATACATCTACTATCTTAGTAACCGTCCTGTGTCGTGCTGGCCGTATTTCCTCATAGATGCACGTTAGTGCACCGATATGGCGATCATAACTCACCCTTAAATATATCCCGGGATGTAGTCTTAGGACTTACAATAATTCCTGTTGCTCTATCTATAACGTGTGTCAAATTCTTTTCGTCTTATGCTTAAGTTTACTTGTTATAGGTTATAATAGAGAATTGACTGTTTCGAAGGGTATTCCTAAATATCAAAACTGTTACAGAAAATGCTATTAAATTTGTATAAAAAGGAATACATTAAAACCGAACAACTTTAATACTTGTGTAAACAAATCTCTAATACAAGAAATAGATTGTAATAAACAATTAGTGTACAATACTACTGATCACTTCCGTGGGCTAGAAGTATTGGTCCTTTGCTTTATAAACCGAAGGCTTAGGGTTTGAATCCCGGGGGGAAACAACTTTGTGTTATCGTTGCTTTCTGATTGATTAAATCAATTTGGGCCCAACACCCAATTGTTTGAAAATCTTGTATCAACTCATTAAACAGAGAACAGAGAAGAAAAGGCCGATCGAAGTCTGTCATAACATTTTTGTTGTCACCAACAACTTTCAGACAAGTAATAAACCTTCCTCTTCAATCACTCTATCTATTAAAACAAACCGCATCAAAATCCATTGCGTATTTCCAAAGATTTAAGCATACATAGGGATATAGGGACAGAGAAAGAGACTTTGTCTCATACACTAATGTATATGTAGTGAAGATCGAGTAATAATAATCTAGCTTGTGCACTCCACGGCAATGTCATCGCATCGACTTATAAACGGTTTATAACGGACCTGTCAATTTTATAAAGCACACTATTTTCACAACATTTGATATTTTAAGATCAAAATAAAACGTCGTAGTTGATCTAAATCATGTCTCAGACAAATAAATATTATAAATGTAAACCCATTTATACAAGCTTAATTTTAATAAAGTAATGCGATTATTATAGGGTGTTGTTGTAAACTTCTTAATTTTATATTACTTGAAACTTTTGTTCTATTTTACTAAGAATTATTAATAACAGGTTTTACTACTATCAATTTTAAAATAAAATTGTTTATCGTACTGAATAAATAAATAAACATGTTACTTGTATAAGACATTTCAAACAAAAAATTAATAGATGGGTGGGCGAGCTAAACGTCGCCAACGTGACGTACGCGAGACTTGCCTCACGCAACTCAACAAACAAACACGAGCAGTAGTAGCAGGTACACCAACAAAAAGAATCAAAACAAAACAAATCTCAAAAGCAACAGTGTGCTGTAGCTTCGGTCGACCGGACCAGCCTGCTCGATCCGCTCCGCTACCTGCGCCATCCGCTTGGCCCACCGTGGCCACGCCCTCCCCGACGCCTACAAGTGGCGAAGAGCGAAGACGTCGAGTCGTCGTGCATCGTGCATCAGTGCTGTGCAGTACAGTGTAGTGTCAGTGTGTGCCGGAAGTGCAGTTCGACGCGTTGGGCGTACGCGCCTGCGCGCAGATAGCTGTGTGCCGGTCGGGTGAGTCGTTCCGATTTTGCCTATCAATTTAATTTTCCCCTTTACAGCGTTCAGACACCTTCTGTTGGGATGTAGGGACCCTTTTTATATTAGTTTACATTGCCAAATTAAATTCATCTGCCACGTTTCACCGCGAACGTAGTTAATTTAAAATCAACACGCACACCACCCACGTGGTATTATTTCTTATCAATTAATCGCTAGTTTGCTGCACTAGGCAGCAACTTAGGTATTCACCTAGCGCTCCTAAAGCGCTAGTTTTTTTTTTTAACGTTAGGTTTACACCTCCCTGCTCACTGGGGCGGGGAGGGTGCTTGCACGCGCGTTACCAACGTAAATTCATAGCGTAGATTTGGCAACATCGCTTCAACGATGTTGCATTTGATGAAGGAAGCCCTCGAGGGCATAGGCCTCAACATTGAGGAATTAGAAGAAGACCCAGAAGCTATAGAGAAGCCATCCGTGTGGCAATAATTGCTAACGATAGCACATCGGACTCGACTCAAACAACATCAACGTCATCGAAGCCCAAAAAGGGCAAAAAATCGCGCGCCGCAGCTAGGGCCAAGTCAGAAAAGTCGCGAAACTCGTCATCAGAATCCACACGATCCACATCCGACTCCGAAATGGAGGTCGAGGTCGAGGCAGACTCGGATGCCAGGAAACCGAGGAGCTAGACGCAGGAGGCTTCCTGCCAATACAATCGCGCAAAAAGAAGCGCAAGAATAGATCGTCGCCGGCGTCGTCGCCGACCCCAGACCCACCCGTTAAGGCGCCGAAATCGTCGGCCGCTGAATTATCGGCCCCGAGGCCAGTAGAGTCAACCCCCGCCGCCTCACGGCAAATACCATCCGCTGCTTCACAGCCGGCCGCATCACGGCCATCAACATCGGCTGCTTCCCAGCAACCCACCCCCGCTGCCTCACAGCAAGTACCGGTCTCACTTAGAGACAAAAAGCCACCGCCTATTTACATTAGGGTCGAAGGAGAGTGGGCGAACTACGGTCTGCTTTATCCAACCGTGTTAAGTTCACGGCCAATGATTCCGCCAGTGGGATCAAGATTCAGTTAGAGACGGTGCAAGCGCACCGCGATGTCACCAAATCTGCTCGAGAAGCAGTATTATTATCACATTCGCGCTCCCGGAAGAGCGTCCTTCGACAGTGGTCAAGGGCCGCCGAAAGAACTACCAACGCAGAAATCTTCGACCTCATCAAGTCGGAGAATATCCCATATATTCCGCTCAAAGGCTGTTCCATCCGCGGACTCAAAAGGCCTTTATAATGTCGTCCTTCTGACGCTCGAACGCTCTGTAGAGGGCAAAAATCTACGATCTAAGCACATTTGCGACATTGGTCGCATCTCTTTAACGCGCCGCATTCAAACGGCCTCCCAGGGCAGTGCCACAACTGCCAATTATTCGGACACACGGCCCGCAATTGCCACGCACGACCCCGTTGCGTAAGTGCCTAGGGGACCATGGCACCAGACGCCCACGACCTCGGGACCGAGAAGCCCTTGCTGCGTACGAACCGCCGGCATGCGTAACGCAACGCCCAGGCCACACGGCCAACTATCTAGGGTGCCCCAAGGCGCCCAAGCGGAGACCACCTCCACCATCCACCATCCCTAGGCGCCCACCGGTACCATCCCGCACCTCCTTCCCGCTCCCTCCGGCCTGCCTCCCGGCGTGGCAGATTCCCAGCGCTCCGCGTAGCGCCCATGCCAGCGTGGCAACAACCGGCCCCGCAACCTGCGCCGAGCGCCCGCGTAGCGCCGCACCGCGCGCCGCACTCAAGCGCTCCGCGAAGCGCTCCCAGCAAGCTAGCCATAGCAATGGCAGTTGGGACTAACACTGATGTGTTAGTTAATACGGTAGACTTCGCAGAAGTCGATAGGCTCACCGCCGAGTTAGATGCCACCGTTGGCAATTTTACCGCCCGCTTAGCTGTACTCCGCAAGTACAGAAACTTGATCGAACTTATTCGTGGGAACTAAATGGATAATACACCCACAACCTTTGTAAAAAACGGCCCGGGCCGCGTAAAGCCACGCGCATTCAACCTAGTCTTTTTCAACGCAAACGGTCTCGCGAAACAAACGACCGAAGTCAAAGAATTCCTTCGCGTGAAAACGACGTAGACATTCTACTGGTGCGAGGAGACATTCCTAAAGCCCGGAAGAGGAGATCCGAAGATTGCTAATTTTAATATCTAAGAAATGACAGGACCGGCGCTTCACACGGCGGCACTTCTTTATTATAAAAGTCACTGCACTGCGTAGCAATCGACACGCCGTCGAATCTAAAGCATTTAGAACCCTCGATCTGTAGGTTAGCCATGTCAGGTCACGCGCCGATTGCTAGCTTCGTATATTTACCATGCAGAGACACCCTGCATCACCCAATCCGATTTCGAGACGCTTTATCTAGGAGACGCCGTCATCCTCGCCGGCGATTTCACAAGCAAGCACACCCGATGGAACCTTAACTACAAATCCGCGGTCTCAGCATTAGACGAATTGTCAGACAAGCTCAATTTCAGTGTGGTTGCGCCGTTGATGCAAACACAACTTCCACACACGTAGGGACAAACGACCGGATGTGCTTGATATTGCTATCGTAAAACGTCAATCTCGCTCTTAGGAGCATAGAGGTCATCGATGACCTAACTCAGACCACCGTCCGTGCTCTCAAAAGCTGGGACCCGCAAATCACCAAAACAGTTCTTAGAACTAAAGTCGACTGGCATAAGCTTAAGTCACAGCTAGACTCTCAGCTCACCCATTTAGATACCATACCCAATACCCAACACCTCACGACTGAATCTCGCCGCCTGCGCGTTCGCGTCATGTCCAAAGCGTCGTCGAGGTCTCCTCGAGGCAAATCCGGTGGAGGAAAACCCCGCGGCCTTGCCAAACGACATCAGGACCTCTTGCGACGCAAGAGGCCGCGATTCGCGCACGATTGGTATCCAACCGAGCAAACGAAGGTAGCTACGCGCCCTGAACATCAGTCCAAGATGCGCATAGCTGAATTCAGGAACGATCGTGTGGATAGCGATCTGAGCAACCACATCCCTCTACATGTGGCCTTCTGGCGCATTCCCAAAGCCTCAAAGGCGGCGGCAGCCATCCAACTATGCCGCCACTCATCCAACCCGACAAGCCCACAGCGTTTCGATGAGGAAAGCCGAATGTCTGGCCGACAGTCTCGAGGCTCAATGCTCGCCAGCTCACAACCGGTGAGCGCCGCTCATCTCCGCAAGGTAGAGAGCGAGGTTGACCGGTGACGCATCTACCCCCACGCGACGTACTCACACCCGTAACGGAAAGCGAAGTCGAATCGTTAATCAAAAAGCTTAAAACCACGGAAAGCCCGGGCACCGATGGCATATCAAACCGCGTCAAAGATTCTTCCGACTCATCTCATCAACCTCCTAGGTCCTAATCTATAACGCAGCTCTTTCCAAGGGTATTTTTCCAAACACTTGAAGGATGCTGAAGTTATAGCTTCTCTCAAACCGGAAAACCTCCAACCAACCAACCTCCTATCGCCCCATTGAGCCTGCTTAAGGGCTTCGGAAAATCCATGAAAGACTAGTTTTGACCCGCCTACAGGACTTTATGCAGGCTAATGGGCTTCCCAACCAGTCCAGTTCGGCTTTCGGGCCAAACATTCCTGACATCAGGTGCCGCATCACGGAGCACATTAAATCCCGCATGACACGGGGCCAACACAGGAGCGCTTTTCCTCGACGTGGCGAAGGCGTTCGACAAAGTATGGCAGACGGGCTATATACGTTATAGCTGGCGTAAGTGACCGTCTCGTACTCATCATACGAGACTTTCTGAAGCGAACGTTCCGATACCGCGTCGAGGAACAAACTCAACCTCACCCGCTACTAGCCGGAGTACCACAAGGCTCAGTGTTAGGCCCCGTCCTATTCACCCTCTACACCAACGAATCCCTCGCAACTATAAAGTTAGCACCGCCTTGTTCGCAGACGACACATGCATTTTTACATCCGGCATATGTCCTATCTCCATCACGACGTCTCCAAGTCGCAGCCAGGCGCTTGGCGACTGGTTTCGACGTTGGAGGATCGAACTAAACCCATCCAAAAGCGCGGCAGTCTTGTTCACACACAGAATGCCGACGATCCCATCCATGATCCGACTCCTAGACCACCCAATTCCATGGGTAAACAAAGTCAAACCTCGGGTAACCTCGATAATCCCTCAGCTTCGGCCCGCACATCAAGCAGGTCAAAACAGAGCGGCTACGTCCTAGGTCACCTATTCCTTTAATCAATCCCCCGCAAGTGTCTCTGCGCAACAAGGTGTTGCACAAAACAGTTATCCGTCCAATCATGACATACGCCAGTCCGGTGTTCGCTCATGCATCCCATTCCAATATCCACAAAACCAAGCCCTGCAAAAAGGTTCATACGCAGGAGCCACGGGTGTGACCGGTGCGTGCGCAACCTTGACCTGCTGTGGACCGGAGCTGTCCTCCATTCTAACTTTTAAAACAAGCATCAATCAAATTTTTCGACTCGGCTTCGCAACATCGAATGAGCTGGTACGTAACGCCGCCGATTACGTACCACGCAAATTAGTTCATCCTAAACATAGGGAAACACGTTAGATATAGGCGACCGCGCCATATCTTCAGATCCGGACGACGATATAACGATCGTGCAAGCACGTGTTAAATCGTGCTATCGAAGCCACCTATTGCCCTCGCCGCCGAGGGCAAACGCATACCGTACACAGATTTCGGCACGTACCAGGCCGATTCTCACCAACTAGATAGAGCGGTTTTAGTTGTAGCTTAAAATTTACTCGTCCAAAGCAACTGATCGAGCGAGTGTCGGCCCACCGGGGCGCCCTCGATACATGCTGCTAACGGTTGAGAAAAGCGACTCAACCGAGCTGAGGTTCGGCCTCCTGGCACCTCGATTAGATCGCTGACGGTTTAAAATAGTGGTAGTCCGGAGCGAGGTCTCCCTGGGGACCCTCGAGCGTTTCAACAAATTAAGAGGTGAAGCCTGCACGCTTAAAGTTGCAAGCCCTCGACCTCCGCCGGTTGTAATGGTTTACTCCACCAACGGAAGCCATCAAATAAACGATAAACGATAAACAAAAAGAATTGGACCGAATATTTTGATGTAAGCAATATAAATTGTGTTTGATAGTCGAAAAGAGAGGGTGAGATCCTGGTTTAGCACGATATTTTCAAAAAATATCATAAAAATGTGATGATCACTACTTGATACTTAAGTGGCTGCGTGATTTATAACAGCTTTATACAAATTATATAAGCATTACCAAAAATATGTAGATCACGAGAACTCACAAAACATCAACCAGTTTAAGCTTATAATAAGTTCGCGCTGTTCTATTACGCCCTGTTATGCACAAAAGACAGTCCAAGCTACCAGAATTAGGTTAGGCAGTTTGCGCTCCTCCCGATTGATCACGTCTTGTCGTTGCGTTGGGCCTGTTGCGGCGGAGCTAAGAACTTATCCGGCCTGTGGTGGTAAGTCAGCCATAGAAAAGGATGCTCCAAGCGGGACAGTGAAAGCTGTTCCAAGCGGGAGGAAAAAACTTGCTTTGGGAAACCTCCTTCTGCAGCCAGAATGATGCTAGCGGTGGAGCCCAATACAAGACCACCACTGGAGGCTGGGACTCTCGTCCCTGCAAGAGCTGCAATCTCCTCGCTCCCATGGCCTCTAGGTAACAGATTTGAGGAAGCCTGTTACCTATAGAGGATGATACAAAGGTGTGTTAGTTCTGACCCGCCCAGAGTTGCAGATGGCCGTAGGGTTGATATGGGGCTTGTTCGTCAGCCAGCGCAGGTGGAGTTGCAAAGCGTCCAAATCGTTCCTGTGACACCATCTCTAAAAATATAGAAAGCAGCAATTTAACTTATTTTGTAATAAACAGTGGATAATTACATACGATAGTCATTTGTATGTCAAATTACTAAAAACATTTAATTATTATAGTTATATACGTTGTAATTGGGACGTATATTCTGAACATGTGAATACAATTACCCACCTATCCGACAATTTTAGTATCATTTTTTTGCTGACTTCTTTTACCCTACATAAGATATCTTAAATCTTAAAGCAAAATCATATCATCATATTTTTTGACTTATGAAAATTTTATTCAAAAGCTGTTGTAACGCCAATGCCACAATCTGCTAGTCAATGTTGATACAGAGAGAAAAAGTGAACATGTGCAAATATATGTATATCGTTATTAAATATGTTAATAAAAATAAATGAATAAATAAATTGCATACACTACACACATGCATAAATAAATACATATGGTAATAAGTATATCTGACGATTCAATAATCTGGCAATAATTTCTTTAGCAGATTCTTTTATTTTTTATTTAATTCCTGATAAGGAGGAATGCATGATGTAAGAACGGTGAACAGGACGAGTAACCTATATTTGTGTACCTGATATGAGTATTTAAAACATTAGATGAAATAGAACTTGGAGCAATATAAGAATTAAGAGACGAATATAGAGTGTTTAGGGTTCGTGTATATACAACTACCTCAGTGTTACCTCATTTTTAGTTTAACTTTATTCTCTGCATATCCCTATAATTACTTCCTGAACTATTTTCAATCTGAATTTTAATTGTACCTGTGTCTCAAGTAACTGTCCTCCGTTCGTGTAATTCAAGTATTAAAATGGTAATATCGCAAAATTTGTAAAGAATAGGCGTACGAAAATAAAATAATATAGGGAATAATATCCAGGACCCCAATGTGTTACTCGTGTGACAAAGATCGTGCCGATATATAAACTGTTTACTAAAAACGTGTCGCTTTTACAAAGCATCATAGTGAAACAGTAAATTTTTATCGACGTGGTAAAGGGTTGAAAAAAAATTTATAGTATCTTTCCCTCAATCGATTATTTTACTCAAAACAACTTCATTTTTTTGTCTAGTTTTAAGACTAGGTTTGATAATTTCAGGCAAAAATGTGTTGCTCACACTCATCATTATTAACAAATTTTTGTCTATGTCAAAATAAGTTACTAGGCAAATTTTCTAACCATTCACAGATCTAAAATTACATTTCAGAACATAAATAGTTAATGTTTCATTGTATCAAAAGTATTAATTTACTATTTACTACTATGCTTAGGAATCTTATATGATCACCATTCATCATCATTATGAGCCTGTGATAGTCCACTGCTGGACATGGCCTTTCCTAATGCACGCCACCACTTCCGATCTTGGGCTATTCTCATCCACTCCACACCGACCACTTTTCGAATGTCGTCACTCCATCTCGTTGCCCTCGCACGGCGTCACACACTACGTATTGTGAGCCTCGGTCTCCACTCCAGAACTTTTTGACTTCAGCAGTCATCTGTTTGCGGCTTATGAGACCGGCCACCCATGTGATGTATCTTGTGAGACAGCTTTTATACTTTACTAGCGACCCACCCCGGCTAGGCACAGATGCAATGCTGTTACTAAATATACCTACCTACACCAGAATTTTCGTATTAATAACGTTGCTGTTTTGCTTGAAGTCACTAAATAAAGAACACATTCTTCCTCGTTCAATTTAAAGATTATTAAATAAAAATGGTTATTGTAGGTTATGTAAAAAACAGATACCATCGCGGACTTTTGTTCAGTTTTTTAAAGCGCACGATACCGTAGGACATTATTTTGATATATATCGTGGATACAACCAGCGTTTGCGATGATTGAAGAACTTTTCACTCGTCATCGATTCATCTTTTTTTTAATTAATCTATTGTTCATTTAAAAATAGCGTACAGTAGCAATTCAAACACATAAAAATTTATTTGTATTAAATGAAATAAACTACTAAAATTTCCATAGAAGGTTTTTATGAAATATTGAAAGATAATATTTTGCTCAAACTTTTCCACAAGACAAAACAATTCTATAATTACGTTACTGCTCCCAAGTCACTTGTGCCGTCGCATTTCCAAACATCCGGTGCGCTGTGACTTTAATCAGGAAAATCACATTTACAGTCTCTTTAAATTTACTAAGAGATTTTGTTTCATATTCTTTGTAACCATAAGGAAATATAAGTTATCATTCAAATATAAGAATTTTTTAAATCTTTTAAATCCTTGAATAGTTTCAGATATTATGAGAAACGCCTTTACGACATAAAATATCTATATTTTATTTATCATAACTTGTGCAATCATATCCATAGATTCTTTGCTTATACTTTTAACAAAGATGGTCATTTAAATAAAAACAAAATTTTACAGCCTTTATTTAATATGGTTGTTCTACTTTAGGTCGTTTTTTAGTTGTAAACCATTGTAATAAATATCTGACAATAAATCGAAGGTAAACCATAATGATTTTTCACATGGCTATAGACTTATAAGCTTGTGCCTAACATGATTTTATTTTTCAAAAGAAGTAGAACAAATAGGTACTGTGCTACATTATTTACATTCGTGTAATTGTTGTCACAATCATATCTTCTGGGCCAGCTAACCTCTTAACATCATTATCTTACTTACAACGTAAAAATATATTCAAAAATTATAAGTACAAAACGGAAAAAAGGAATTAATACAAATATATCCTACGACTTTACTATGCTCTACCAGTTGTGACTGTTCCCCGTAAGAGATCTTACATTTCGCTATCTTTAGGAATATAAACAGAAAAAGTTTTATAAACGCTTAAGGAGAATTAAATAAAACATTTATTGCCAAAGGTATTTATAAAAAGCGCGTTACACAACATTCCCACAACGGACAGATTTCATGACGAAAATTACAAACTATTCAGAGAGCAAAAGCTGGCAGCCGCTTATGTGGTATTTGCGGAATAAAGCAATAGATTAACGTTTGCGCGAATGTTTTTGTATTCTGTTGGCAATATCTCTTTGACGTGTGCACTCGTCGCCTCTTTCTGGTCCATTGCAGTCGTTCCAATATTAATTGGAACTGCGTGTCGCGACGATATACGGCATATTAGAGTAACCATTTGAATTTTTTATCAAGGATTATTCCGGCTTACCCCCTTTTTTATGTCTTCAAAGTTTGTACTATATCTTATTTCATGCAATGGTGAAAACAAAGCATATAAAGCAATAAAATAACAATATTTGTTTGTTTAATAATCTACGCGCTAATTACTTTTACCACTAAGTGTAAAATATGTAAGTATGTGTTTCAAAAACACTATGTTACAAAACTTATTCACAGAAAATTGAAGTCGAATCTTTAATTCAAATAACACTTCTCGCAATCATCATATAAACCTTTAGGTGTTGTTAGAAATCAATCAGTCTCTAGTTACGTATATCCCGAATACTACACTTTATTAAAAATTCACCAATTAATTATTTGATACACAGAATACCTTGTATTAATACAAAAGATTTAAATCAGAACGCAACTGATAGACAGGTGACTGGGTCATTTGTTTCAATGCTCTGGACCGGCTAATTGAGTTATTTGCTTTACGCTTCCATGACAACGGCGCATCGCAACCTTATTTTACATATTGCGTACGTCCACTGTGATGTGTGCTATCAATTCATCACGATTTTGTGATACGAGTAAAGTTGTGTATTCTAAAAAGGTAATAAAGAAATTTCGCTATATGAAAAATCTATTTGTTTTTTGTTCATAACTGGTGTCACAAGATTTTAAAGCGAAAACAGCATTATATTAATAACTTTTTGTGTTAAAACATTTTCTTTAATTATTTAATGAACATTTCAAAAACAATGAACACTAACAAGTAAGTGTAATTAAAAGTATGAAAAAATGTTCCGATATTTAATGTTGTTTTATTTTACATTTAAAAGCAAGATAAAATTTTTGTATACCTATCACGAACTTATTATCATTCAAACAGTTTCAAAAGACAAAACAATACTTCTTAATATTGAGAGATTTTAAAAAAATACATAAATTCGTATAAAGGATAAGGATATTAGATACACTTTCACTCGGAAAATATTTTACCAGAAATAATCTCAGAAGAGATATATTGCTCCATACGCTCTTCGTCCTATTAAATATTTTTCACATTCAGTACCTGAGTGGCTTAGTAGTACCATTTTCTGATAGACGCCGGGGAAAAAGGACTGCGCAACAGCAGTCGTAGCTCACATTTACATGTAGTCCGAGATGTAATCTTGGCCAGAAAGTGTAATATTATAAGTGGTACCCATTAAATCTTTAGGGTGTAAGGATCCTAACAACATCTTCGGAACCCAAAGCAACCTCACTGCACCTGTGGTGCACCCTTACAAACAACGGACGAGGCTCTGGCGAACCACCCACCAACCCGCATTGGACCAGCGTGGTGGGATACGGTCCAAAACCCCCTAATGGTAAGACGAAAAACGCCCCGGCCCCCAGTTCCCGGTAGCCTTGCTATTCCTGGCCAAGGCGGCGGCCACGGTAATGGCAGGGCGGGGGGTGCTAAGAATCCCCGGGAGTACGTAGGCCGCCAAAACCAACTGACCATTGCAACTTACAACGGACGCACGCTACGGCTAGATTCTCATTTGGCCCAACAGGAAGAGGAACTGAGGTCATAAGATGGCACGTTTTGAGGGTTGAGTGAAGTCCGTAGAGAGGGCGAGGATACTCTAACCCTAGAATCGAGCCATCTTCTGTACTTCAGGCCGGGAGAAAATCCATCCCAGAGCGAGTCGGGTTCCTTGTCAATAAATCCCTCATTGACAATGGAATTGAAGTATCCAGTGTGTCGGCGAGGTTGCGTACCTTGTGATAAAGCTGACCAATAGATACAGCCTGAAAATTATCCAAGTGTACGCACCAACGTCGACGTACCCGGATGATGATGTCGAAGATATGTACGAGGACATCTCAAGAGCCTTACATAACACCACCAAGGCTCACTTCAACGTCGTCAGGGGGATTCAACGCCAAAGTAGGAGACAGGCATGCAGCGAATCGATGCTGGGATCATATGGTTATGGAGCAGAAATCATAGGGGCAAATGCTCGTCAATTTCTCGAGGAGAGGGCTGTTCTTAATGAACTCGTTCTTTAAGAAACAGCCCTAAGGAAATGGACGTGGCAGAGCCCCGATACTATGACCAAAATGAGATAGACTTCATTATATCGGACAAAAAGCGCATATTCAGGGATGTCTCAGTGATCACAAGGTTCAAGACCGGAAGTGATCACCGACTTCTGAGAGGCACCCTGAATATAGATTTGAAGCTTGAACGGTCCCGATTGATGAAGTCTACGCTCCGGCCTAATCTGCTCCAGCCTATCATTGATCCTGGCACATTTCAGATCAATCTGGAAAATCGATTTGCTGCCTTGGAAAATACAATCGACGTGGACGTTGACGAGGAACTCGATCGAGTGGTAGAAATTCTTCGGGACGAGGGTGCAAAACTCTGCAGTCTGCGACGTACGGGCAAAAAGTCTAAACTTTCGGGAGAAACACTAGATCTCATGGCAAAGCGACGAAATGATCCAACCGTCACTTCGTTAGAACAGCGGGTTCTTAACAAGACCATCTCCAAGCTGGTAAGGCGTGACCTCCGTCACTCCAATACGCTCTCAATACAGAGAGCTATTGAGCAAAACCGGGGGTCCAAAGTCTTCGTACAACAGCTTGGAAGAAGCCAACTAACGAAGTTGACCGGTGACTGGGCTACTATGGGAATTAGGCGTAGCAGGGATTATTATATTTATTGTACAATCAAAATCATTAACATCTAATGTAAAATTCCATAACTATGTGAGAATGTACTCAAAATATTTAAACAAGTTTGTTTGATGGCTAAGGCAAAGCATTTAAATCATAAAATAAAGTCCTCTAATAAAATCAAGACTACCTGGCAAGTTATTAATACGGAAACAGGTAGAAACACAAAACAGAGGAATGACCTAGAACTAAATGTACAGGGTAAAACTGTTAAGCTTGAAGGCTGAGGTAGCTAATGAGTTCCAAAAATACTTTACAAACATAGCTCATGAAACTACAAAACACTTAAATTCTAGTTCTGATGCAGCGTTTCACACCTAAAATTATTGGATAGACAATGTTTCCTGATTTTAATTTTTTGTAATGTTAGCCCTATAGATATAGTGAAGGCGTTTAATAAAATAAATAAAAAGAAAACAGAAGACTTGTGGGGTTTATCAACATAGGCAATAAATTTAATAATTAAAGATATATCCCCATATTGGCCTGTAACAACTTTTAGTTCACTTTTATAAACATGATATTTTTAAGTGATCACCAATTTGGCTTTTACCAGAGGTAGGTCAACAGTAAATGCTGGTATAAAGTTGGTCTCTCTTGTTCTACGGCATGGGAGGATCGCTGCAGATTCTATTGAATCTTCTGTGATTGGAAGGCCTTTGACTGTGTGGATCTGACATATTAATCAATAAGCTAAAGTATTACGGTGTACGCTGGGTTTGGTCTTGATTTTCTATCTTCTTACCTACGCAAGAAAACAATATGTAAACGTAAATGACACTCTGTCATCTGACTCCTTGTGCGGATGGGTGTTCCCAAGGATCAATTTTGGGACCTTTCTGTTCCTGGTCTTCATAAATGATTTATCTCTGGTAGTGGAGAGGCTGTTCAAAGTTGTCCTTTTTGCAGATGACACTTCTCACTGCTAAGGGTAAAAGAAATGACCATAACGTTGAGATAGCAAATAGTAGTGTCAAACTGGTTTGCGTCCAATAACTTAGTACTTAACGCGAACAAAACTAAATGCTTACGTTTTACACTTTGTAAGTTGCTAGATTTTCAAAATATTAAAGTTGACAATGAGGTCATTCTTACGTAAGCTCTACTACATTTCTTGGATTTTCTATTGATTCCAAGATGCAGTGGGAGCTCATATTGACAAACTCTCTAAGAAGCTAGTTCAGCAATCTTTGCCATACGTAAGATTAGGCAGCTAACTGACGAGGCAACTGCAAAACTAGTTTATAATGCGTACTTTTACAGCCTTATGTCCTATGGATTATTATTATGGGATCTGCAGCCGGTTTGAACACAATATTTATACCTTAAAAACAGGGCAATCTACAATCTGGGACCACGGGAATCTTTACGTAATGTTTTTAATAAAACTGAAATTTTAACTTTACCTCGCTATACATATTTGAAAATATCATGTACGCGCGTCAAAATATTCATATGTTTGCTAAAAAGATATTAGGCCGCGCAGGGTCGAATTGAGCCCTAGAGCTACCCAGATTTAGACTGACCGAACCAAAAATCTTTCATGTATAATAGTATAAGAATGTATAATAAATTAAATGCCTGCCAAACGCAACTGAATCATTCGAGCTTTCGTAAAGTTGTCAAAACAACGCTTATAGAAAAGCTTACTATTCTGTAATAAATTATATTGAGGACCAAGATGTGTGGAATTAGTTTATATTCTGGCTTGAAATCCCTGTAACTTAAAAAAAATGTATTGGTCAAATTTTGTAAATACTAATATTTAAAAAAAAAGGCCGAGAGTTTCTTGCCGATTCTTCTCTGGACGGGTCTGAGTTTGGAACCGGTGGTAAATGGATAATTTTGACGTTCATAAGTGCTCAGTAGAGCCTAAATTGAATAAATGATTTTGACTTTGACTTTGACTTTGACCAAAGAGAACGGAGAAGTCGTCGCTTCTAGACCAGAGGTTCTCTCGGAGGTTGAAAGCTTTTACAGCCAGTTATACGCGTCGCATTCAGCACACCGGAGCCGGATGAGAAGGATTCTCGAGCCACTCTTACCCGCCACGTGTCGGAGGATCTTCCAGAAATTGGCCTAGACGAAATCGAGAGGGCTCTTGAGCAACTTAAAAATGGAAAAGCCCCAAGAGAGGACGGAGTGACGACGGAGCTTCTGAAAGCCGCCGGTAAACCGGTGCTGAAAAAACTCCGTCATCTATTTAACTCTGCCCTTCTCTCCGGGAGAACTCCGAAGGCATGGCATAGGGGTTTGGTCTTATTGTTCTTCAAAAAACGTGATAAAACCCTTTTGAAGAACTATCGGCCAATATCGCTCTTGAATCATGTCTATAAGTTGTTTTCGAGGGTCATCTCGAATGGTCTTGCACGAAATTTCGACAAAGCGCAGCCTCGAGAAGAGGCTGGGTTTCGGAGGGATTACAGCACCATAGACCACATCCACACAGTGAGGCAGGTTATACAGAAGACACATGAGTATAACCAGCCCTGTGCCATGGCATTTGTGGACTATGAGAAGGCTTTGACTCGATCGAGACCTGGTCTTTCCTCGAGTCCTTACAGGCAGTGCCAAATTGATTGGCGATATATCGAGATGCTGTGATGTCTGTACAACGCCGCCACTATGTCTGTCGTAGTCCAAAGTGGGCAGACTGAGCCTATCCCTGCACCGCGGTGTGAGACAAGGAGACGTCATGTCTCGAAATTGTTCTCCGCCGCGCTTAGGACATGTTCAGGACGCTCAACTGGGAATTCGGCCTCCGTCTCGGTCCTTCTAAACGGCTTCTTTTAATGTCATGCACATACATAAAATGCCAACTTTAATAATAGCTGAGAGATGGATCTCTATATCTTTTTTGGATGAAAGCGCCTAGCCTGAGCGGTGGCTTCCCAGTGTGGTCGCTCCGCTAGCCCCATAACGGTTGCAGTAGAAGCTGGATTAAGAACACTATATTTAATCAAAGATTTGTTTCTGTTACTTTTCTATTTCGTTACTTATTGATAAATGAATTCTTAAAATATGAATTCAGAAACATATACGAATATCATTAGCATATTCTAATAATATATACAACAAAGAATTGGCTAAGTGATCGAGAATAATTAAGGTACTAACAATGAGTACAATTCAGATACATTTATATAGAACTTAGCACTATACGGCTGCTTTAAATCTGATCACAAAAGATAGACAAGTGACTGGGCCATTTGTTTTCGACGTTCCGGGGCGGGCTAATTGAGTTATTTGCTTCAACCCGCCAGGACTGTGCCGCAACGCAACTCTATTTTACATATTGTTTACATCCAATGTGACATGTGCTATCAATTCTTCTCGTTTTTGTGACACGATCAAAGTCCGTTGTGTAATCTAAAAAAACGGATACGGATAAAAAATCTCGTTAACGCAATTGCCTATTTGTTTCGCTACTGATTGAACATTTTTTTATTATTTGTACATGTTTTGAGATTGAATTGCTAGTTCTCGTGTTATTTAATGTTCATACTTTTTATTTCCAATTAATGTGCTTAAAACAAATTAAAACATTTTTCATTATTAAGATATTTATGTGTGTCATGCTGTCATAGCTCTACAAAATTTTACCAAAAATAAAACAAAAAAACTCGTTGGTTATCAATCAAACCTTGTTTCATTAAACATTGTTCGATCCGTATGCTAAACACATCTCACTATCTCCAATTTTATACAACATTACCACCTTATGTCGCGATCCATCAAGATGATTTCGTCCGTTTGTTATTCCGTACGGGAGCACATTTTACGAGCTGACCGCATTCGGCCAACTTCTCCGTTTGAGACAGGTGTCCCGCCCTGTACCGTAATAAATAGCTATTTAGCAGAAACTGCGGCCTGCGGTGTGCGCTGCTTGACGCGAGAAAGGTGTTTTCTATTTGTCGCCTGCAATGACATTGTCGCCGCTTTCAGCATTAGACGAGAAGCTTCTAATATTCACTTTAAACAACCTATCTTTGATTTACATCGTCAAATAGTTACTTTTGCACTTTGTCAAAAGAATACACTTAGTACAACTCTTACGTTGTTATGTGATATAAGCAACTTAATAGATACATGAATAAGTCGTGCTTTTATTTATTTTGTTATAATACTTGGTTCTATTTACGTTCAATTTCAGCTTTTAGTTTTATAGCCTGATTTTATGTCCTACAAAAATTATTTACAAATGGGGTTTTTTTTATTTAAACTAGATAAATAATTTTTCAACTAAAATCTCTACCTTTTAATAAAAGATGTTGAGCGGATTGCCTTTTCTTGAATTTTTGCTTTCTGCGTTTCTAGTACTTTAAAGCTATCAACGTCACGGGACGAATTGAGTGTCAGACTTAAGTGTAAGACGGTGTAAAGAATAAGTTTGCAATAACAAAATTTATTTTACCTCCTTGTCTATCAGTAGCGTTTTTGTTTGAATTAAATTTAAGTCTATGATTATTCATAGGATCAGCAATGTGTCATGATTTGTGTTGCATTTTTGTAGGTGGAGCGTATCACATACCATGTGAACAAACAAAACAAAATCTCCTTGAACTTATCGCTTCTATTAATAAAAAAAAACTGGGTATAAATCAGACAGGTGTTCTTTAGTGGGACACTTTACTATGCCAAGCAGGACGTCAATAATTATTTTATTAACATTGATGAGAAGCGAGAATTTTATTCATTTTATTTACATCGTACTAATTTCTATAAATTCTACCATCCTACTAGTCGTATAGTAAGCGATGATAATTAATAAAATTGGTGAGATTGGATGAATTACTCTTTTACTCAAGAATTACAAGATATTACTGAAACTTTGTAGTAATCCATATTAACATTATACATTCGAAAGTAACTCTGTCTGTCTGTCAGTCTGTCGTTCATCTTTACTATCTTTGGCCATTATCAATTTAGATTAAATTTTGTACATACTTAGGACAGATTCCAAGAAAGGGCTATTAATTATTGCAGGAAAAGTGCAATATTATTGCAATAAACGTAAACCGATGAAATTTTGTGTCTTCATACTCTAACAAACCATAAATTGTGTTTTCCAAAGAATTTTGTACTTTACAACCGGGAATTTACTAGGGTATGAAATCTAAATGAAAGTTAATATGGAAATTGGTCGAAACACAAGCAATAAAACTTGTATGTTATTACAGAAACGTACCTCCCGGGCATTTCTCCTATTTCACACGGACGAAGTCGCAGCTAACAGCTTATATATATATCGGAAAAAGTTATAGGCTGGAATATATAGGGATATAGTGTAATTTATAAAAAATATTAATATAAAAAAAACAAATTTGGGCTTATATATTTTATTCACACAATCACATTGCGGGTTAAAACGCGGGGCCAAGCTTAAAAGTTATTAACAGTTATAAATAAAATATTATTACAAACCATCTCAAGTAGATATTAAGCTGATAAAAATACATGGATTATATTATTCTATTCACTATTATGTTTATTACGACATTATAATTGAAATATAAATCTAGCTTGAATGTGCATTTCATGACAATGTGATCACATCGACGTATAAACGGTTTACAGCGGACGTGTCAATGTTGCAAAGCACCCTATTTTCACAGATCCTTCGATATTGAAAGATCAGAATGGAACGTTGTATTCGAGCCGAATCTTTTTTGATATCCTACAAATATATTAAAAAATATCAAAAAAAAACACGTTTTATGCAAACTATTGCCGGGGGTTATTGTAAAAACAACAAATAACTTTAAAATAGTACTTTTATTGATATAAACATTGATTTGTCTGTATCATTAACACCAATATAAATAAATCATTGCATGTACCCATTGTAATAATGCTGAAATTATTTGTAAGGGCAAATTGTTCATGTTAATCTATTCAAATTAAAAATACCAATAATGTTATTATTTTTGGTTCGTTACACATAACTTGTTATGTTTTCTACTGCTGTATATTGTGTGATTGTAATCGTTTATTGTTACATTTTCTGGAATTTCTATGTATTATTATCTCGAATTAATATGCAGTTAATTTTTATATTTACGCCATCACAAAAATGTAACGAGTCGCTTACGAAGCCCGCTCATTACGTACATTGTAGATTGTTCTTTTGATTTTGTAAATATTATGTAAAATTTATAAAACGCAGTTATTATGAATTTCTAACAAATTATGGGTAATTTACTTAACGACGAAACGTAGTGTAAGATGATAATAAAGTTGGTCATATTCTTGAAAACATTAAAATTTTTTCATAATTAATGAAATATTTTACACACAGAAATATATAATTTCGTAGTTATAAGCAACAGCACATTGTTAGTTATTCATTACTAATGTAACATGACTGATAAGAAACAAATGCTAAATTCTACTTTACGGAACTATACTGAATTTTAATTTTAAATCTCCGAACTTTAATTCTGTATAACTTTGTTTTGATAATTAGTGCATTGTTCTTCTTTGTACTTGTGTTTTGTGAATTAATATATTGAGAACAATGCTGTAATGTAATTAATAAGGTAAATCCAGCCTTTGATTCCTTAAAATGGACGTCATTGTTCAAGATTGTTCCATCCACAAAAGGAAGTGAAAACACTACTAAACAAAAATAAATTATTTTCATTTTACAGTTTTGTATGAATATTTATTAACGAATAATATTCCTTCGTTTTAAAATATAACATTATATAAAATTTATACGATTATGTAATGTTATGGAATATATTATCTAAAATTTATATAAAAGTTGAATTTATCTATAATATTACATAATGTTAAAATTTTCTACTTTACGAGATAAATAAAAGTATATAGCTACTCTTATGTAGATGCACAAAGCTAAAAATAAATTATTAAGGTATGGTAACGAATATTACATTAATACTAGAAACTATAAAGACTATATAAATATTTTATATACATCTTCTTAGCAAAATCCTAAAAAACGAAGAAGCCACCCTTTAATAATTATTATTGTATATTTTTCAGTACTTCAAAGGTTAATATTTGACAGTAGTAAGCATTAACGTTATTTTATCGCTCAATGCAAACAAAAACATGACAAGATCACCATTTTGTTGTTTTCATAGAAGTGGCCCGAAATTCTATTTCGTTTACTACCTTTCCTATTTGCGTGCGCAGAGTGTGAGTAATACATGATAACTATTAATTACTAAATATGATGAAAAATATAGTTTTATAAAATTGTATCGTTTAATTAATTCACAATTATTTTATAAATATACCCGACATACCGGCTCATTTTCGGGTCTATTATCACAAAACAAGCCCTTGGGTACCGAAATGTACCATTTTAAAGTTTAGCAAATTAAATCTTGTTTAACTATTGATTGAAATTCATGAAAATGTAATAATTAACACGAAATATAAGTGTTTTACTTACTGCTGTGAGGTATACTGTGATGGCATAGACTGTTTTATAGATTTTTATTAGACTCATCATCATCATCATCATCAGCCTGTGATAGTCCACTGCTGGACATAGGCCTCCTAATACACCTCCATACATTAGGGATTTTGGACCGTATCCCACCACGCTGGTCCAATGCGGGTTGATGGGTAGACCGACTTTTACATGCCCATCCGACGCATGGATCATCTTACTTTTCAGACAATTGGGTGATCGGCCCAAATTGCCTAACCAACTAGAAACAACAATGAAAATTTGTTGAGTCCCGCAGGATTCGAACCCCGACCTCCACTTTCTAAGGCACACGCCTATACCACTAGGCTACGAGCGGTTAATAGACTAGTATAAGTTATTCGTATACAGGTGTTTCCGTTGGAATATCTTTCGACGGCAGGAGGAGATGAAAGCAGTTATTCACGATGGTTTACAGAACTGAAGTAACGAGCGAAGCATCTGTCACATTAATTTGACGGAACGAGTAATCTAGATGCTTCAAGTGATTCTTTTTTATATTACATAAAAAGAAAGCCTTTTAAACAAGTCAAACGAGCGATTCAAATAATAATATACATTGTGCCAGGTAATAATGGCAGTTTTTTTGTTAATTGATCATGATTTGGTCGTCCAAAGTAGACGTAGAGAATTTATTTATTATTTCAAATATATCCAACCAAAATACCCGCGTTACGATCATTTTTGGCAGACTTCTCAAAATAAAGAGGTACGCGAATGTGTTTTTTTATATGTTAGCTCGTTGCTCCTGGAGCTCCGATTATGTTCATTCTTTTTTTAAAAGATAGATATTAGTTTCCCATTGTTCTCATTTTTTTAAATGATTTTGTGATAAGTAGTTTAAATGATATTTGAGAAATAAAAAAATTACGGTGACAAAAATCACAACCTTGGGCGATCAAAATACAAACACTGACTACACAGTAAAACATAGACATAAAGTATGCTCTACGTAATTGTAGTTCTTCAACTGGTCTATAATAAATTTCACGAGCATATCTATGTTTTAAGAATAACGCACAATAACTATTTAAAATTATTAATACGTTTAGCCATAATTATAGCTCATTTAAGGTTATATAGTATAAGTTCACATAAAAGTTAACAATAAAAAAAATCTTATTTCTATTAACATAAAAATCTCATTCACTACAATTTTAATAAATGAATACCTTAAAAGATATGATATATTTAATCATTAAACCCAAATTATTACTACATGCCACCCGTATTACACTATTATTATTACATGATAAAGATGATCATGTATCAGAGAATCTGTACGATACATAAGCAATATTTTAACCTCTTAAAATTGCCGTTAATTATTTTATATTTAGATTAACAGTTATCATGTCCCCAAATAAAATTAACTAGAATGTCAATTTGTACCCAAATTGAAAGACTTGCAAAAAAATAAAGCTGAACCATTTTTTCGAGTTAAAGATAACACGACTAGTCTAGACCAAATTGCCTGAAAAGCTAGTCGGTTTATTTGTCGGTGTGGCATGTAAAAAATTCAGCCCCGGTTAACAACACAGTTACAGGATAATCTAAGGGACCCTTCGATGCAGATAGTCGTTCTTGACGCAGTTATTATTAACATGTATGTGTACTCACACACATGATTTTAACAAATCCAACAATCTTTTGCGTATACGACATTTTTCATCTTTATCTCTCTGCTAATCATAATACGACGCAACTCATTCTCATGACGACGTTATTTTCCGCACTAGACCAAAAATATATTTTACATGTTTGAATCTCTTTACGAAAAAAACAGAAAAAGACTGCAAATATTTAGTATTTTGTCGGGATCTAGGGGGAGTAGGGTATGTGACTGTGCAGCATACGTATACTACAAGTATAGGTATATTGCACAGTCACATGTGCACTGTGTGTGTGGATACGCTCAGGTTTATTGGGAAGCAGACGCTATTATTTATTGTGATTTATGTACATGTAGTCTCTACATTCTACGTTACTTCATCATATATCGTCCGAACACGACACTAAAATTCGAATACGGCTCTTATAATTTTCCGCCACTCACCACTATTCCTAAGCCAAAGATTTTACAGAACTGCATTTGAAAGCAATATAATATTAGTAAGAGTTGATTTTCATTAAGTGATTGAGGTCTTGGAGAAAATTTATCAGTAGCTATACATATGAATCCGCTTTGTTATTACAGGTTACAGTTTTTACATCAATTCCATATTTTCTCTAGCACAGGTGTTTTCAATACCATTTAGGTTAAGGGTAAAAGGTCATACATCATATTATTATATATATCTTCATAGACAAAAATAATCAAATCAAACAGCTATGAACAAACAGTATGTTGTAATGGAACAAACTTTCAATGAAATAACGATAATAGTTTAGCACCGTTTAGATTTTGTGCTTAAGTAAAGATAATCGTAATGACAGGGACTGTATACAATTCGTTGTACTTGCATAAGCACAGATGTCGTGACAGCGACAGACTAACACAAATAGCTCAATTAAACCTATCGGTGTAACAATATCGCTTCGTTAACAAATGAACCGTCCCACGCTCACGTACAAAAATATCACGTTTCGAATTGAGGTGTGTGCAGACATTTTCGAAGTAATTTATTATCGTTTTTTTTTTATTTTACTTGTTGCTTTCATGTATTCTTTTCTAAATATAGTTTTAATCCACTTTTTATGGAGAATATTAAACAGACACTGTATGTCCACGGACATATATGTAACCTACGCAAAAGAAGATAATTTAATTCGCATAAATAGACGATAAAAAAATTTTAATCTGATCTCTTAGTCACTAAAGTTAGTATTATAATTGTACATATTATCTTATAATTTTGATAGCGGTGCCACTATCCAAGGTAGGACCTATAGCCGCATAAAAAGTCAATATGCGAATAAATATTAATTTCTACAGATGCATCTCATATATTTTTATTCATTGACTTCCCCCAAATAAGAAGGTTCTCAATTCGAACCGTATGTTTTTTTTATACAGGGTGGCCCATAAGTCCTTTAAAAAGTAAAATTTGAATAAAACGAACAGGGCACGCGCGCGTGAGCGGTGCAGGGGAAGCGGGGGGAGTAACTTCGGTTTCTGGGAATTTAGTCGCGATGGAGCGTTTTACCGGAGCGGACCGTGCGTTTTGTGTGCGCGAGTTTTATAAAAACGACAATTCGGCAACCGTTGCGCGGCGTAAATTTCGAGAACACAAAGGTTTACACAACTTTGACGACACTCCAACTCTTCAAACGATTAAGAACTGGGTTGCTAAGTTCGAGGAGACCGGTTCGACGTTAGATAAACCACGGTTGGGTCGCCCAAGGACGTCACGTACGGAACAAAACATAGACACAGTGACACAGTCTATTCGCGAAAATCCGACACAGTCAACTCGTAAGCGCGCCAGGGCATTAAACGTATCAGGACATCGTTACAAGCGGATTTTGAAGAAAGATTTACGTATGCACCCTTACAAAATTCAATCGGTTCAAATTAAAGGAAACTGACGGTATTTAAAGACAAAATCATGCATTAACGAATGAAATGTTGAATCGGTTTACCTCCTTCAATAAGATAATGTTCTCTGACGAGGCTCATTTCCATCTTAACGGGCATGTTAGTAAACAAAATTGCCGCTATTGGAGCCCCATCAATCCAAAACTTAAGCATCAGAAGCCCTTACATAGTCCGAAAGTGACTGTTTGGGCCGCTATGTCAGCCCATGGTATCCTAGGGCCTTACTTCTTTGAGGATGGCAGAGGGCGCGCAGTTACTGTTACGTCGGAGCGATATGTGGCTATGATCGAAGAGTTTTTCATACCAGGATTGCAAAACTTTTCAGGCTTTAATGCCAGGACGTGGTTTCAACAGGATGGGGCCACTTCTCACACCTCTAACACTGCTATGCCCGTTATCCGTCAACTTTTTCCTGGCAAAGTGATCTCTAAGAGAGGGGACATTTCCTGGCCTCCACGTAGTCCAGATCTGACCCCGATGGATTTTTTTTGTGGGGCTACCTTAAGGCTAAAGTATACGACACAAACCCGCGGTCAATTGAGGCCCTAAAAGAAAATATCCGCAGAGAAATGACAAGCGTTTCAGCAGTGACGTGCCGCGCAGTCATCGACAATTTTAGACGTCGTTTGCAAGAGTGCCGTGATCGCTTTATGCCGCGGATTACATTTAGAAGATGTTATTTCCAAAGAATAGTTCCCGTTTTTTAAGCTTTTTTTGTGAATAAAAATTTAATTCATAATGTAATTAGTTTTATTTAAAAAAAAAATCATATCAAAGGACTTATGGGCCACCCTGTATATGATATCTCATTGCTCCGCTCCTAGTGCACCGATTTTGTTAATTTCTTTTTTAAATGATAGGTATTAGCTTCCCATTGGTCCCAATTAAAAAAAAAAATATGATAAGTAGTTTAATAGATATTTGAGAAACAAAAAAAATACGACACCAAAGTCAAAACCTTGAGCGATTAAATTACAAACGTTGCCAAAACCGTAAAACATAGATATTCTACGCAGATTACTTCTTGAAGTGGCTTATAATAAAGTATGCGAGCGCATATATCTAAGTTTTAAAGCTCATTTAAGATAATATAGTGTAAGTTCCCATAATAGTTAAAAAACATTTAAAAATTTCTTCATTCTATTAGCATAAAACATGTCACACACGACATTTTCATAAAATAAATGCTTCAAAAGATATGAGAAAATTAAAATACGGGATCAGAAATCACGAGGCATTTTCGCTTAGTTACCCACTTGTATTTCGTTAAATCAGAGTTCCCCAAACTTTTTGTGTCGTAGACCCCTTGCCATGTTTTTTCGTGTTGGGTAGACCCCCTATTTACCTGATATTGATTTCCTGTAAATTTCTAACTGTAGTGAAGTTTAGTGTTAAAAACTTAAAGTAAACACACACGTATACGTTTATTAATTAAATTTAAATAAAAACTACTCATAATAAAATTTTGTATCCGTTATTTAAACTATACGTAACATTAAATAAACATAAAATAAACTATAATCACACCACACACCCTATCCCATTTTATGGTTTCTAATGAAGTCTTGGATTGGTTCTCTTCTTATCTTTAGGGGCGCCAGCAGTCTGTAGTCCTCATCAAAATGGCTGCATGTAAAAAGTGGCGTCCCTTAAGGTGGCATGCTCTCTCCGCTCTTATTTTCTGTGTTCATTAATCTCATTACTAAAGATATTCAGAGTGCGTATCATCTGTATGCTGATGACCTACAGTTGTATGCCGACGCGGATGCTGGTAGTTTAGTAAGTGCTTTTATGAAAATAAATCAAGATTTGTCTGCCATAAAAAGTTGGACTGATCGGTTTGGTTTGGCTGTCAATCCAACGAAATGCCAAGCAATTGTGCTAGGCAGTTTGCGAATGCTAGCTAAAATAAATTTTTCTCATCTGCCAGAAATTATTTTTGACGGCCAGTCAATTCCGATCAGCCAATGCGTTAAAAAGCTTAGCTTGAACATCGACAGCACTTTGAGTTGGAAGCCACAAGTTGCCAGTGTAAGTCAAAAAGTTACCGTTGCTATGCGACTTTTATATAGGTTTAAAAACTTTTTGCCCTCATCAACCAATGCTATGCTTGTGCAGACTTTGATATTTCCTCTCATCGATTATGGTGTCGTGTGCTACTTTAACCTGAATGCAGATCACCTTAACAAACTTGACCGACTTCTAAATAACTGCATTCGATTCGTTTTTAATCTCCGTAAATTTGACCACGTCTCGGCCTATCGTGCCCAATTGAAGTGGCTACCTATACGCCAAAGACGCTGTCTACGGACGCTTACTACTCTCTTTACTTTCTTAGATTCACCTTTTACTCCGATGTACATATCATCGAAATTTCGGTATCTATGTGAAGTCAGAAACAAAAACCTTCGTTCAATGAATAATCGTTTGCTTCAATGTCCTATTCATCCCTCGGTCTTCTGTCTTCTGTATAATCTTCCGCAGGGTAAATAAGTAGTCTTTGGTACTAAAGCCTTTTCGAAATCCAGCTTGTTCGGGTGGCTGGAAATCGTCTAGTCTGGAAGCGAGACGATTCAAGATGACTCTCGAGAATAGGACATAAACGCGGCTCAAAAGGGAAATCAATCTGTAGTTCTCAAGAGGCTTTTATCACCTTTCTTGAAGAACAGCACCATCAATACCATCCTGCAGGACGAAATTAAAGAGCCTCTGAAGGACTTCAAGTATCGGTTCTCCACCCGCTTTCAGAAGCTATGCTGTAATTCCGTCCTCACCAGGTGCTTTGCCGTTCTCAATTTTTATCGAGAGCCATTCGTATCTCGCTCAGACTGACTTCCGGGATATTTTAGGAGTTGTGCCGGGTATGCTTTGCTCTTGGGTCGTCACTCGCTTCAGTAAGCGGTTTTTGACGACGATGTGTACAGCTGTCCATAGAATCTCTCGATCTCACTCAAAACTTCTGGTCTACCGGAGATGGCGGCCCCACTATCGGTCTTCAACTTAGTTAGCTGGCTTTGCCTGACAGACAGATCTCTGGCGAAGACTTTAGAACCTTGGTTCCGTTCAATTGCCTCTTTAATACCACATGTATTAAAGATGGGCAAGTCACGCCGCATACACTTAGAGATCTGTCTATTCAGCTGCCTGTAGCCTAACATGTCAGAAGAAGGCTGTAGCCGCATCTTCCGTCATGGTTCCATAAGGTTCAGAGTGTGATCAGAGTTTTTGTGTTCTAGGCTTGCAGTGCGCCTTGTAGAACCTAGTACCCACAGTACAGACAGTTTCCACGAGCTGAGCGTTAATTTCGTCCACAGTGCTACAATTCACTAGGCATTGGAAGCGATTATTAAGCTCGAGCTGAAAGCTTTCGGCATTTAGGATATGGGTACGAGGCGGACGTAGCGTGGACTTTATCAGACGAGACCTTTCCAGCCTGATGTTTAGATTTAATGTGCCTCGTACAAGTCGGTGATCACTGCTAGTTTTAACCCTTGTAATTACAGAAACATCATTAAATATTTGGCGTTTGGTCGTCATGATAAAGTCAATCTCGTTTTTGACGGAACCATCGGGGCTGATCCAGGTCCACTTCCTGTGGGGCTGCTTCTTAAAGAAAGAATTCATCATAAAGAGTCCTTCTTTCTCCATGTAGTCAGCCAGCTGTTGCCCCCTTAGGTTCCGTTGCCCTACTCCAAAATTGCCCACTCGCAGCTCATCGTCTTTCTTTTTGCCTACTTTTGCGTTAAAGTCCCCCATTAGCACCATGTATTGAGTTTTAGAGGAATGTATGGCTTGTGAGATGTCCTCATACATTGCCTCCACCTCATCATCGGAGTGTGTCGATGTTGGTACATGTACCAGTATGACCTTCAGCGAATACCGTTTCGATATTCTGAGTATAAGGTAAGCAACCCTTGCCGACACACTTTCGATTTTAACTATGTTGCTAATCAGAGACTTGCGGCCGATAAATCCGACACCTCCTTGGGACAGTTGGTCGCCCTCACGGTGGTAAAACAAGTTGCCGGATTCAAGGATTATTGTATCTTCCCGGCTGTCTTCGGACTTCGGATAATCCTATTATATCCTATCGCAACTTGTTTACCTCCTCTTCCTGCTCCGTTATTCTATCGTCGGTCCTCAATGTCCGTGTGTTGTATGTTGCCAGGTCCAGCCGTCGTTGGTAGCCGAATCCGACCCGGGGATTCTTAGCACCCCCTGCCCTGCCGTCACCATGACCACTACTGTAGCCAGGAATAGCAGAGCTGCCGGGGACTGGGGGCCGTACATTACTGACACACTTCATTGGGGGTTTTGCCATTGTTTTGCCACGCCTGGCAAGCGGGTTGGCAACCGCAGTCATTTCCAGATCCTTTGCACCTTTAACGCTGCTGCCCGTTGATGGTCTCGGCACTTTGGGATCGGATCGAATGCGGAGATGGTTATCCCGCCATCTGTCGGCCGCCACTAAATAGATGTGCAGTAGTAGCTTTTCCCCGTAGTCACCTCTTACGACACCCAAGGGAAGGCTGAATATTTATGCCGCAGCCCCACAGTCACTTATGCCGCAGCCTCACAGCCATTTTGTCTAACTTTTTCTTTTTTAATTTTTTTATTTTAATTAAATTAAATTTGGTTTTCATTTAGTAATATTTTTTTAGGAGCACCTTCTTTTATTGTTCATCATCATCATCATCATCTTTGCTTTAGATAGTCTTTGATAGTCCACTGCTAGACATAAGCACCCCTATCCATAAGGGGGTTTTGGACCGTATCCCACCACGCTGGTCCAATGCGATAAAGAATACGCCTATACCACTAGGCTACGGAGGCAGTCAGTCTTTCATTATTATTTCATCCTTATCCCAGTTTTGCAGGTTCGGTGCAAAAGGTTTTCTCCTTACATCCCTAACGTAAATATGTAATACAATAATATTACTAAGTAGTATTATAACGTGTTGAATTGTATACATTGTAAAATGCCATTTCAGTGGCACGCTAATATAATTTACTATTATATATTTTTTTTAATAAATTAATATGTATATTTTATAATCTGTATAATGAATATCGAAGTTAAGTTAATTCTAAATCATATAGTTTAAAAGCCCATTGACATACTCCTAAAAATATATTATTGTGTAAGAAACCTTCTTCGTAATATTTATTTGGTGTTAGTAACCTTCCTGGGTAGTGGCTGTCGTATTTTCTCATAGACACCCGATTGAACACCGCTAAGGCCATCATAACTCACATTTAAATCTTAAGACTTATAATAATCCCTATGGGTATATCTATATTGTATTATATTCCATCCGCGTTTAGACTAAACACCTACAGGTGATATATTCAGCTGAATTTTTTTATCACACCCTTCGCATTTTTACAGAAACACGTGGTATATTACAACGCGCTTTAATCACAATACCTGTCTTGCCCTTGTTATGAAGCCAATTAAGATAACAATTACATGTACAGACATTTCATGCAACGGGTAAAATAAGTGTTGCTCGAATGCAGCCTACATCAATTTGTGTAATGACGTAATTTAAATCTTAGCTAAATCATTTCAGTAACATATAATCGACCTAAAATGTACGTGTCCATTTTGGAAATCTGTCTATTTTCACAAATACTTTGATATTGAAAGAATAAAAGAAAACATCAATATTAAGTATTTAATGCCTTACAAAGGTACCTTTTGGCATATACATATATATACCCATTTTTACAAAAGTTATTTATAAGTGCAATTTATTATTCATTCAATTTTAAACGCTTTTTATAGAATCGAAAAGGAACAAAATTAAAACATAATATTCAGATATAATAATTTTCCCTAATTTAACAACGGATATCATAATTTTACGCAGAAGAGTATGCGATAAATAGAACTTTTTCTGTTTAATTTGAAGTTTATATATACCTTAATTTTAAATACAAGTACTGATATACAAAAGAAAAGAAAAGATTATCGTTATCTAATATATTTGCTAAGTACGTGTCTATCTTTTGAACTTTGCTATGACTGCCTGGATCAGTTTTCGTAGACACAATTGATGCGAATTATTTAAATGTTTTAAACTTTTGGTGAATAGATTGTCAGCGTTTATGTTTTACCAAACATGAAACCAACAATTATAACATATTCTACTCTATCTACCTACGAGGAATCAAACTCATGCCTTTCAATTTGTAAAACGAACGCCTATAACCTCGAAAACATTTATAAAATGAGAGCTTATAAAGTTATTTTTAAAACAGTTTGTTTACATTACTATTTATAAACTTTACAACGTAGCAATCAGCAAAGTTAACATTTACGTTATATTAAAGTTTCGCATTTGATGTAAATTGCAGATAATTGTGAAAATCGTTTAGTTACTTTACGTGTACTTTGTCTAAAACTTAAACGTACAAATACGTTACATTTATATCACCTTAATTAAGTTTAAATTATACCGTCAAATGTATCAAATTACATAAAACAAACATACATTTATTTATTTTAAAAGAAATTTTAATGTTTTGAGTAAACTTAATCGCTGATAGTAGCGACTTTTATTATTCTATATAATATTTTTACGCTATATAAAAAAATTCTATAATAGGTTACTGGTTCTAACTCATTTGTACCGTCGCAGCTTCAAACATCCAGTACGCCGTGACTTTAATCAGGCAATCTCATTTACAAGTGTTCTCTTTAAATTTATAACAAGGTTTTATTTTGTAATTATATTCTAAGTTTGCCAGTAAACGTTTCATTCTGGAAGTCTCGTACAAGCTGTATACTAAATCTTCTAAATAAATATATTTTTTTTCTGAGCTCTATATGTTTATTACTAAATCTACCAAACCAACTCATTAGTTTAGCTAAACTTGTTATTAGTAGATAGTTTTTTTTAACTTTTTACTAGAATAAAGTTCGCTTTCACTCTTAACCTAGAAGCCTTTATTCCCGCAGAAGGAAGTAATATCGTTTACAACATACCGATGGACGCTCGCGCGTCTCTCCTACAATATACGTAGCGCGGATCCGCTAAGTCACAGAGAAAATGGATAGCGGCCCACGTAATACAATCTGCTCTTGTCCCTATGACTTGGCTGCGGACCTTAGCTAACTTTAATGTAACATCTGCACCCTAAGCAGTAGCCTTATTCTTGAGGTTGGCCAAGTTTCTCTAGGCTTCCCCGCGTCAGTACCAGCTTGCGGTTACCGAATTTCACCACTACATATAGTCGAAACCTAACGGGTGTGCATTGTTGCCGACTCACAACAACAATAAAAGTGTTTTGGACGGTCCTTAACTGTTTGTTCTAATGGGTATTAAATGTACAATCAGTTAATTACCTAAAATAGTTCTTAAAAAAGTAAATATTTTACTCCAGGAAACTCTCTCCTCTCGACTCCTGAACCACTTTACGAAAATAACAGTATCGTAATAACATTATCAAACATATTCTTAATCTAATGGGTTCATTGTCCTTCAAGCTGAACGACTGTATTGTTTAAACACGATATCAAGTCACTATGATACCGCAGGAAAAAAGCGTTACAGTGGTAATTCTTCTAAAAAGAGCAACGAAATATAATATAATAAAAGCGAGAAACTATATATTACTAAACATTACATTTATTATTTCAAGTCAGAGACGTCCTTCTCGAAACTAGTGTTAGCCTTTTAGACAACTTATAAGCAAAAGATTATTACAAAAGAACAAAAAATATAATTATAGAATAGATTTGCTAAGTGCGTGTATATTTAGTTTATCTTTTCCTCCTTGGCTATTGTAGTTGTAAGAAATTTCAGGGTATATAAGGGAACTCTAAAATGACAGGGCCGGTTTACGGAGATAGAATTGAAAAGAATTTTTAAAATTTATTGATAGTCTATATCAATTACATTTTACAAAACTAGGAAACAATAATACAAAATGTAAACTGTTTAATGGAACGTAAAAATCTAATTCTTTTTTACTTTTTCGTGTAGTTCCTAGAACATTTATGCCCTTAATTGTAATAATTGTTTCATGAAACGCTTAAAGAAAGTCCTCTATACTACATTTTAATTAAAAGCTAGATACAATTATTTATTCACTGCATTATTAACACAAAATTGTAAAATGAGTATTATTTATTTACATCGCAAACAGATACTTGAATAATGTTTTCATCTCCTTTTGTTGACGACACAAATGATGTTCATATCACGTATACGAAGACTGCATTAACAAAATTAAGCATTGTTATAATAATATAACAATGCTTAATATTGCAATAAGTTATAAAAGTTATTTGCATTATAATATGTGATATTTATAATCATATACATCAAAAGTACTATTATAAAAATGTTTTCAATTAAAAAATGTGTGCAATTTAAGAGGATAACAACAAGATTTTTTTAACTGCCGCATTTAAAATCTAAAATATTTTTTACATATTAATTTTTATTAAAAATAGATAACAATACTTTACTTATGTTACTATAGAGTTTTGAAAACATTATATTTATTTATTTTTATACAGATATACATATACGAACGTTTAACAACAACAAATGAAATTTAGGACTTCAAAGAGCGTAACTGTTATACGCAATATAAGCAAGAAATTTCTCTTCGTGTTATTCTGGTTTAAAGTATGCTTCAGAAACAAAAGACCATTAGTTCAAATCCTACAATGACTTATTAACCTTTCTTTGCCGCTTCCTAGTTTAGTGAAATGAAGCAGATCACCAGATAACTCATAAAGTTAGATAATCCTTACGTAAAATAAGCACTTAAAAAGTCACTCCACTGCGCCTGATCTCTCTGCGGTCGTGTCGATTGTCCGTTCCATTGCAAAATAAAGGTAAAGAATTGAAGAAGCGCACCGGTTTTTGTGCATGCACTTTTCCACAATTATATCTGCTTTTACCTAATCTCTTAATATAGATAGTCTATAAAATCGTTAAAAGCTCGGAGTATAACATTATTATAATACTTATAACGTAAAATAGAATATAAGAACAAAATGTAAAAAAGGAATTACTACAAATATATCCTACGACATTACAATACTTTACAGGTTCTGGTTGTTTCACCGTAAAAGATCTTATATTTAGCTATCTTAAATAAAGCAATCAGAAAAGTTACACAAACGCTTAAGCAGTATTAAATAAAACAGTTATTGCCAACCGGTATTTATTAAAAAGTACAGTAGACAACATTACCATAACGGACAGATTTCATGATACAAAGTACGAACTATTTAGAGTGCAAAAGCTGGCAGGCGCTTATGTGGTATTTGTGGAACGAAGCAATAGATTTACGTATGCGCGTATGTTTTTGTATTCCGTTGGCAATATCTCTTTGACGTGTGCACTCGTTGCCTCTTTCTAGTCCATTGCAGTCGTTCCAATATTAATTGGAACTGCATGTCGCGATGATATATGGCATGAGTAACCATTTTAATTTTTTATGAAGGGTTATTCCGGCTTACCACCTCTTTTATATCTTTTCAGTTTTTACTATGTTTTATCTGATACAATGATAAAAACAAAACATACAAAGCAAGAAAATAACAATTTTTGTTTGTGTTTAACCTATCCTAGTAATTTTACAACCATATGTGAAATATGTTAATAAGGTGTTCCAAAAACTCTAGCTAATTACAAAACTTTTTAACACAAAATTAACGAGGAATCTTTGATTGCAAATAGCACTTCTTATCGCAATCATCATATAAATCTTTAGGTGTTGTAAGATATTGACAAGTCTCTAGTTACGTATAATCTGAAAATTAAAGTAAATTAAAATTTTACCATTTCATTATTTGATGTTCAGGCTAACTATCTTGTATTACTACAACAGCTTTAAATCAGAACGCAACTGATAGACAGGTGACTGGTTCATTTGTTTTCAATGCTCTGGACCGGCTAATTGAGTTATTTGCTTTACGCTTCCATGACAACGGCGCATCGCAACTTTATTTTACATATTGCGTACGTCCACTGTGACGTGTGCTATCAATTCATCACGATTTTGTAACACGAGCAAAATTGTGTATTCTAAAAAAGGTAAAGAAATTTCGCTAAAGGGTTACGCTGTTAGGTTTTTGTTAATTATTGGTCTCACGAGATTTTGAAGTGAAAACAGCACAACATTCTTTCATTATTTAATAAATATTTTATAAAAGTGGATTTAGTATTTATAATAACAATTAATTGTAGTTATTTAAACCACTGTTACGAATTTTTCGCGATCTTTAAATATATATTGTCCCTGACCTGACAGACTTTTTTCCAGCGTCCTTTATAGTCTTTGATCATATAATTAGCGGTATTTACTTTAATTATTTACTTTAAATTCCCTTTGGCGCGGGCAGAAACGCTTTTTTGGATTCTTCTAAATACAACAGTAATACGATTGAAATATGGCTGCCCATTAAATTATATTAAGTTAGTGTCGTATAACATTTTATAAATATTTTTTTCACAAGTTTTATTTGAAAGATAGAAAAAAAATCGATATTTATTGTTATTTTATTTTTCATATAAAAGCACAAAAGAAATTTTGTATACCTTACATGATGTATATATATCATTGAATCAGTTTCAAATGACTCAACAATTTTAATATTGAGCAGTTATAAAAAATACTGAAATCTGTAAAAAGGACATCAGATAAAAATTCTCTCGGAAAATATTTTACCAGACTAATCTCTGACGAGATATATTGCTCCATGCGCTCTTCGTCCTATTGAATATTTTTCACATTCAGTACCGGTGTCTTTATAGTACTTTCTCATAGACGCCGGGAAATAAGGACTGCGCTATAGCAGTAATCACATTTACATGTAGTCCGAGATGTAAACTCAGCCAGAAAGTGATAACTTTCTTTTTTAAGGCGCTTACAAATATACGTAAAACAGATTCATTCAATTTTTGTCTTTAAATACAATTACTCTGGCATAGAATTATCAGATAACGGTCTTTCAAGGGATCCTTACTTTTGTTTTAATAGTTTAAGTAAATTTTGTTTTCATATAATTATATGATAAGCACATTCTAATAATATATACAACAAGGAATCGACCAAGTGATCGAAAATAATTGAGGTACTAACAATGAGTACAATTTAGATACATTTATATAGAACTTAGCATTATACGGCTGCTTTAAATCTGATCACAAAAGATAGACAGGTGATTGGGCCATTAGTTTTCGACGTTTCGGGGCGGGCTAAATGAGTTATTTGCTTCAATCCGCCTGGACAGTGCCGCAACGCAACTGTATTTTACATATTGTTTACATCCAATGCGACATGTGCTATCAATTCTTCTCGTTTTTGTGACACGATCAAAGTCCATTGTGTATTCTAAAAAACGGACACGAAAAATCTCGTTAACAGAATTGCCTATTTGTTTCGATATTGATTGAACATTTATTATTAATTGTACATAATTCGACTTTGAATTGCTAGTTCTCGTGATATTTAATAGACAATGTGACATTTTTCGTATTTATGTTACGTATATTTGTTGGCGATTTGGTGTAATGGTTCACTACATACTGTAGTGAACCTGACAGTTACGCCAGTGAGTGTAGGTTCGACTCGTGTTTACTTTATTTTATTAATTTCTAATTCATTTAGTTTCATCTAGTTTTGATTTCTTTCAACTAAGCAAAGCTTTCTAGCTTTGCTTAGTTGAAGTTTGGGACTAGATAATGATGCGTAATTCTAATTTATTATTTCCAATAACTGACTTTAAATGTGACACAAGTAACGTTCGGTTCACTTAAAATGGGAGAAGGTACACTATTTTCTGCCCTAGATTCTGTGCTAGTCTATATTTATGGGTCACTAGAATTTTATAACGTCTATTTTTAGATATTAATTCGAATCACCTGCTCTCTAGTTGCCTTTGTAGTTGTGCCTTGCGTACAACTGCAAGTAGCTTTTATGAACCGAAGATGAAATTTCGATTTTCTTCTTCCCTACGTTGCCCTGTGATATTTTGGTAACAATGAGGTACTATATCATTATCCATAGCCACACGGTCTAGCTGGTTACAGCAGTAACATGTGCTGCAATTATCGAAGCCCAAACTGCCTGCTCAGCTATGTTTCTGATCTCCTGAAAGCGAAGTCACCACATTAGTCGCACTGACTAATAATAGGGGAACCTTTTGTTACGTTTGGAATATCCTAATCGAGGCCACACGTAAGGAATAATGTTTTCAGGACGAATCACAATTTTTTCTCGTATTCCTTTAAAGGATTCTCTTTTTTTTGTAATGGTAAAACGCTAAGAAAGTACTTAATTCTGGGACAGTTTCTTGGCTTAATTGCTGTCTTTGCAGCTCATAGAGCGGTTAAATAGCAGCTGCTTTTGTTACTACGGCTAAAGCTGAAGCCGCAGCCGCAGCTGCATGCTGTATTACGGAAAAATTTAATTACATTACATTCCCAAGCGGGAATACAGATCTAAAGTAAATATACAAAATATTATTTTTTCAGTCTTTTTCTCATAATAAGTCTATTTGGCAAAATTATAAATACAGGGATAAAACTTTATCTACTTTGATCCCTGTATTTTAAAATTTTGTCATGTCATGGGCATCATTACGTCATTATTATCATCAGAATGTGTAAGTCCACTCCTGGACATAGGCCGCTCCTTCTCCACAAGGGGGTTTTTGGACCGTATCCTACCACGCTGGTCCAATGCGGGTTGGTGGGTGGACCGATTTTTACATGCCTATCCGACGCATGCAACATCTTACTTTTCAGACGATTGGGTGATCGGACCTAACCAACTAGGAAACAACAATGAAAATTCGTTGAGTCCCCGCAGGATTCGAACTCATGACCTCTGATTTCTAAAGCACACGCCCATACCACTAGGCTACGAGGCGTTGCTGATATATATATACTATTTAATAATTATTATCACATATCACAATCACCATGCGGGTAAAATCGCGGGGCCAAGCTTAAAAGTTATTGATTGAATAAAATACTCTAACAAACAATCTCAAGTAGATATTAAGCTGATAATAATACATCTCATGGATTATAATGTTCTGTGTTCTAATATGTTTATCACTACATTATAATTGAAACCTAAATGTAGCGTGAATGTGCATTTCATGGCAATGTCATCACATCGACGTATAAAAGGTTTACAGCGGACGTGTCGATGTTGCAAAGCACATTTCCATTATTTCCACAGATCCTTCGATATTGAAAGATTAGAATGAAACGTTGTATCTAAACCGAATCTTTTCTGATATCACTCAATATATATATAAAAGAAATCACGTTTTATACAAACTATTGTCGGGGGTTATGGTCATAACGAAAAATCCTAAAAATGATACTTTTGTTAAAACCTCTATGAAACATTTATTTGTCTGATGCATAAATTATCACTAAGTCAAATATAAATAAATCATTGCATATACCCATTGTAATAATGCTTAAATTCTTTCTAAGTGCAAATTATTCACAGTAATCAATCCAAATAAAAAATTACAATTGTAAAGTTTGTAAAACGGAGTTATTATGAATATCTAATGAAGTATGGATAATTTACTTAACGATGTAAGACGAAACGTGGTCAAAGATGATATTAAAGTTGGTCATACTTTTGTAAAAATTAAAAATTTTTCCGTAATGGATTAAAAATTATGATTCGAAAATTTTAAACACAGGTAGAAATTCAAAATTTCGTAGTTATAAACAAAATCACATTGTAAGTATATTTATTACTAATGTTAAATGACTGATGGCAAACAACTACTATCTTTGCGGAACTTTACTAGCTTTACGGAACAATACCGAATTTTAATTTTAAATTCATAAAATAAATCCAAAACCCTCTTATGGATAGGGGTATATTAGTAGAGGTGTAGTCTAACAGTGGACTATCACAGCCTGATGATGAATGATGAATTAATGAATTTTAAACTTCCGAACTGAAATGTACTTGTGTTTTGTGAATCAATATATTGAGAACAATACTGTAATATAATTAAATAGGTAAATCCAGCCTTTGATTCCTCAACATGATTGTCATTTGTTCCATCGACAAAAGGAAATAAAAACATTATTGAACAAAAATAAATAATTTTCAGCTTACAGTTTTGTATAAATATTTATAAACGTATAATACTCCTTCGTTTTAAAATTAAATAAAATTAATATTAACATATTTATAAAATTATTTAATGTCATGTAATATATTATTTAAAATTTATATAAAAGTTAAAATTATCTATAATATGACATAATATGTGTTTGAGGACCATATCAACATACTTTTTAACAATTAAAATTATGTATTTCACGAGATAAATAAAAGTAAATAGCAAATCAATTGTAGATGCAAAAAACAAAAATGAATTATTGCCATGGTAACGAAAAGTACAAAATATATACATAATAAATTTTTATATACAACTTCGTAACAGGATCCTGAAAAACAAAGGAGCCAAGTTTTTAGACACCCTTTAATAATTATTATTGTACGTTTTCAGTACTTCAAAGGTTAATAGTAAACAATAAAAGCATTATTTATCGCTCAATGCAAACAAAAACACAACAAGATAACCATCTTGTTGTAATAAAAGTGACCTGAAATTGGATTTCGTTTATTACTAACTTTTCTCTTACATGCGCAGAATGTGAGTAATACATGATATATATTGATAACTAAAGGTGATATAAAATACAGTATTATAAAATTTGAACATTTAACTAATTTACAATTATATTATTATTATGCCCGATATAGCTTCGTGTACTGAAATGTCGGATATCATTTTAAAGCTTAACAAATTCTAAAATATTGTTTAACTATCAAAAGTGTTATAATTACCATGTAGTAAAAGTGTTCTACTCACAGCTTTGAGGTACACTATAATAGCATAGACTATTATTCTTAATAGATTATTTATTACGCTAATGTTTTCTTCTTACATATATTCTTCTTGTTCTATGCTTATACTGGTGTTTACGTTGCAATTTGTTTCGACGGCAGGAGGAGATAAAATAAATTATTTACAAAGGTTTACAAACTGAAGTAACGACTGAAACATCCGTTACATTAATTTGACGGAACGGTTATTTAGTCGTTTTAAGTTTTTTTTATATTGCATAAAAGAAAGCTTATAAAACAAGTGAAACGAGAGAATCAAATAATATTATACACTGTTCTAGGTAATAATGACAGCTTTTGTTATACTTTCTATTAATAATGGCAGCTTGCTTTAAATATTTCCTACCAGAATACCCGCGTAACGATTATTATTGACAGACTTCTTAAAACAAGGAGGTACTCGATTATATGTTACCTCGTTCTCTGCTCCCAGTGCTTCGATTATGTTCATTATTTTTTATATGATAGATATTAGCTTCCTATTGGTCCTATTTTATAAAATAATTTTGTGCTAAGTAGTTTAACAGATATTTGAGAAAAAAAAATTCAACACCAAAAATCACAACCTCGTACGATTAAATTACAAAGGCTGACAAAACCGTAAAAGGTAGATATAAATTATTTTCTACGTAATTGCACTTCTAAGTTAGTTAGTTAGTAAGTTTGAAAATGCAGGGGCAGCATTCACGGGGCAAATTCACCTTGCAGCCCGCTTGAATTGCGTCAAATGGTTCTGTAGTCGGTCATATTTTTCCTCAATATTTTCGTGCATCATATTAGCATTAATGTTAGGCCACACAACTTTTAGCTGTCAAAGTAAAACGCAGAATAACCTGGGGATCGGCTTCCTTAAGAGGTAGCAGTGCCTCATTGCTAGGAGAACACAAACTTGGTAATGTTACCAGAAGTCTATGTGTCATCGCTATAACATTTCACTTGCTACATCTCCATGCCGTCTTACGAACGAATTCTGGCTAATAGGTATAGGGACCAGCCCAAAGGAAAACATGGTAGTAACAACGTAGCACCAAGAAGATTTCAGTTGACCCAACCAACAAAACAGAAGCCTTGAAAGACAATTAAAATTTCAATCACTTTCCTGTAGCCAGCGCGAGCACAGTGAGTAAGGAACGAACGCTAGTCTCTCAGTCGGCATTTTTTCTCACCCATATATCTTAATCTTGCATCAGAGAATCTGTACGATGCAAAAGCAACATTTATCCTCTCAAAAGCACTCAATTATCTTATCTTGTATTTGGATTAACATTTATCATGTCCACTATTAAAATTCTAAGATACATTCTATCAAAACGTCAAAACATCGACCCCAGTTAACAACACAGTCATAGACCAATCTAAGGAACCCTCGATGCAGATCGTCTTTCTTTACGCAATAATGTATATATATCGATCCAAACACGACACTAAAATGTGATTACGGCTCTCATCATTTTCTGTTACACGCCTAAACAAGATTATACAGAACGTTGATTTTTGTTAAGTGATTGAGGTCTTCAGAAAATTTATCAGTAGCTAGACATATGAATCCAGCTTCGTTTCTATAGGTTACAGTTTTTACATCAATTTCATCTGTTCAAATGGTATTGACAATACCTGAGCTAGACTCAGGTATTGTCAATACCATTAAATCAGGAGTAAAGGTCATACATAATAGTATATTTTAACTTAATAGACAAAAATAAAGTAATCAAATCAAACAACTATGAACAAACAGTACGGTATAATGGAACAGACGTTAAAGAAAATAACGATAATAGTTTCCACTTCAGACTTTGTGCTTAATTATATAATGCATAATGATAGGAATGTATACAATTCGCTCTACTTGGATAAGATGTTGTGACAGCGACAGACTGACACAAATACAATTAAAGCGATATCAGTGTAACAATTTCCTTCGTTAACAAATGAACCGTCCCACGCTCACGTACCACGTTTCGAATTGAGTTGTGTGCGGACATTTTGGAAGTAATTTATTATATTTTTTTTATTTACTTATTGCTTTCATCTATTCTTTTCTAAATATAGTTTTAATCCACTTTTTATGAAGAATATTAAACAGACACTGTATGTCCACGGACATATATGTAACCTACGCAAAAGAAGATAATTTAATTTGCATAAATAGACGATAAAAAGAAATTAAAATGTGATCTCTTAGTCACTAAAGCTAGTATTATAATTGTACATATTATCTTATAATTTTGATGGCGGTGCCACTATCCAAGGTAGGGCCTATAGCCGCATAAAAAGACAATCTAATTATATATTATGCGAATAAAACTTATTTTTTTCTGAGGCATCTCATTGATCTTAGTGCTCCGATTATGTTCATTCTTTTTTTAATGACAGGTATCAGCTTCCCAATTACCCAAACCAAACTACTTATTCCCAAACTACTTATCACAAAATTATTTATTTTTAAAAAATAATTTATTTATTTTTAAAAATAATTTTGTGATAAGTAGTTTAATAGATATTTGAGAAATAAACAAACACGACCTTGAGCCATTAAATTACAAACGCTACCAATACCGTAATACATAGATATTAAGTATTTTCTAGGTAATTGCACTTCTTCAACCAGCCTTTAATAATACATCTAAGTTTTAAGAAAAACTCTTTTTTTAAATTGCAATTAGGCATATTTAAGGCTTTATATTGTAAAGTTCCATAATAGTTAAAACATTTATAAAAATCTTCATTCTATTAGCGAAAAAATGTCATACGACATTTTGATAAAAATAAATACTTCAAAGATAAGAGAAATTAAAATACGGGGTGAGAAATCACGGAGAGCAATTTCACATTGTTACTCGCTTGTACTACGTTAAATAATTCTATACTGTTTGAGGTCAGGTTACAATTTTTTGTTAAAATTTCACTTGTTTTTAAAAGTAGACATTATAAATCGTATAACTACTTCGTTTTTTCATATTACTTAAAATGTGTGCTTTTCGTTACCTAAATCACTTTTCTAAGCGCTATAGATATTACACAAACTTTTACAGTAAGAATACTTTACTAGAACTAATCTCTGACGAGATATATGGCTCCGTGCGGTCTTTGTCCCTTAACTTATTTTCACATCCCGTGCCTGCCCCGTGGTGGCAGTGCTATTTTCTCATAGACGCCGGCAAGATGGAGCTGCTCTATAATGGTCGTTACTTACACTTACGTTGTCTGAAAGGTAATCACGGCTAGGGAGCGAATTTATGTTTGCCATTTATAACAGTTTTAGTATGTTTTAATAAAAAGTCATTTACTGTTTACCATGTACTACTGATCTGTTGCAATTCTTGCCTAATTACAAATACTTTGACGGTTAGGTTCATTTATATTTTAGGTACTCTCCACTATTCTCTGTGTCAAAAAATTAAAAACATTGCTCATAAAATGATTTGTCAAGTGCAATAGAAATTAAAATCAAAATAACCAAAATAATGTAGGAAAAACAAACTAAAAATTATTGGCATAAGACAAGTACGCCACAAGTATGACGCCTTGGAAAGACTGGACTGTCTGCAGAAATTGAGCAAAGAATATTCTGAAAGACCAACGCTGATGTAATACTAAATTAAAGCTAACTATAAACTTAAATTGATTGTAATCAATCTACTTGTATGTTTATGAAATGTTACAAGCGAAGCATTATGTGATCTAATGTTTTAACGTGCGTC
Source organism: Lamproptera curius (assembly GCA_029286875.1). Lineage (NCBI taxonomy): Eukaryota > Metazoa > Arthropoda > Insecta > Lepidoptera > Papilionidae > Lamproptera > Lamproptera curius. The sequence goes on from JAGSMT010000154.1 coordinate 495,780, forward strand.
GGATGGACATGTAAGAGTCGGTCCAACCACCAACCTGCATTTGACCAGCGTGGTGGGATACGGTCCTAACATCCCCTAATGGGAAAGGCGTGAATTGGAGGCCTATGTCCAGCAGTAGACTAACACAGGCTGATGATGATGTGTGTTTTAACAAACCTTTCTTAATTCAAAAACTGGCGAGCGACTGTGTAGTATTCCTTAATTTATCAACTAATTGACTCTTGCGTGTATACATTTGTATTTTGTTGGCTAATCTAATTACTTATTATTATTAATTAAAATATTTATAGGAGCTACAAAACACTAATATTTGTGATATGTTTAAGCAATTTTAAAATCGTTTATTACTTCTTATTCTCTGAAAAATCTCAAAATGAAAAAATTGCAAGTTAGGCAAAATTTTAGTAAAGCTTTTGCAAAATACAGAATTTGCTTGTCTCTCTCTTTTTTTTGATGATCCCGAACCTTATTCTTATGTAACTAATAAGAACTATAAAAAATATTTTATTATTAATATAAAAATGCTTAACTTGAAGTAGTTGATATTGATTTAAAATCATTTGAACATATTTGTTAAAATTTTTAAAACCCAATGCATCACAGACTGAGGCAGCTTTGTAAGGAAACTATGTTGCCTTGAAAAAGATGCGGCTGACAAAAAGGTTGCTGTGCGTTCATAAAATACGATTAACTTTAGACTAAACGTAACGCATATATGATACATACATACAACATATAATTAACATTTCTTTTTTAGTAAAGCCATAATATGCCTAGTCTGTTATTTTATAGAAAAAGTGTTAATTTAATACTATAAATAAAATTATTGTCTGTTCGAACGCGATTTGACTTTGTATTTTGTCTCTTCTGTGTTCGAATGTCTTCTGATGAACAAATGTCAGGGAAAAAATAAAGATTTGTACGCAATGAAATATTTTAATCAACATTCTCGATAACTGACGTGAAGTTCTTGATAATTTTATAGAGATCTAAAATATAACAGTAACGAATATCCTGTCTAAATATCCATGGTTGTATTTCCGGAATGGATACGAAATTTATTCCAAAGGCGTGTTACATAATATTAAAAGACCATAATTAAATATTTTAATTTTGTTCAAATTTTAAAACTAATACTTTCAGGAAATACAAACATTTCCATTATAATAAATATCATATATTCGCTACCAATAGTGGTAATATTGAATAATAAAATCAATGGCAAACTACACGAAACAATTACGTCGTATGTACAAACAAAATTATCAGAAATCGAACTGAATTTACCACTTGTAAATAAAAAACGCGTGCTTGGTAACACTTATATAATATTGATACATGACGTAACTTTTATTATTCATGACAGATATGTGCGCTTAGAGACGTGAATTATGTAAAACATTATTTGAGTCCATCTTTTAAGGTTTAGCGAGCATTTTCATGTTTTAAATATTTATTAAAATAATTATTACAGAGTTATTAAAAAAATGGAACACAATAGCAGCTGCAAACAAAAGCGAATTGGAGTTACATGGTTATCATTTAACCAAAAACTAATACATTAAATTTAGAACCTCCTTCTTTTGGGCTTCGGTTACAACTCATCTATGTCTTTACAGAAAATAATAGTATCACTTACTTATAAATTAACCAATTTAAACTCAGATTAAATGTGAAAATTTATGGACCGCAGCCATTTCTAGTCGCCGCGCGATATAACACGTATTAAAGATTTTATTGGTGAAAGCCGTATGCGATACGCCGTGCCCTACGTCTTTTTTGCGTCAGAAATGTGCCTACTTCGGCCGTGCTGGGAACAGTACTTTAATTTGATTAAGGTAATTTCATCTGGGTAAATATAGAAGGTAAGTTTTGAGAAATAGATTTTGACTACCGGGCTGGCTACCTTAGCCCGCATTTCTCATAAGAGAGGTATTATATATATATAATAGAGGTGTCCCGTTGCACGCCGCAATAAGCCATTTAGCAGAAACTGCGGCCTGTGGTGACCTGCGCCTGACGCCCGAATGGTGTTCTTAATTTGTCGCTAGGAACGAGAATGTCACCGCTTTCAACACCAGGCCAATAGCTTAAACATTTCACTTTAAGAAGCCAGCTTTGTTCGTGTCACCTTAACTTTCGGTTTTAAATGCACATTTAGTCTTATTATTTTATTTAATTGAATCTGATTTTCGTTTAGTATTATTTTTGGAGTACTTTATTTTAGAAGTACTTTCTTTCATTATTATTTTATCCTTATCCCGCTGTTGTATATTCGGTGAAATTGGTTTTCTTTTTTCATCGCTGACATTAAATAGGTAATATAATATTACTAAGCAGTGTTATTAACTGGTGAATATAATTCATTGTAAAATGTCATTTCAGTCGTACGCTTATAAAATGTTCTATCATTTTTATTTTATATTTTAGTTAATAATATAATTTATGTATATTGTATAATCTAGTATAATGAATATCGAGTTTAAGCTAATTCTAAATGCTTTTGTTGAAAAGACCGTTGACATACTCTTAAAAACAATTTATTAATGTAGAAACCTTCTTCGTAATATATATTTGGTGTTAGTAACTTTCCTGTCTCGTGGCTGCAGCATTTTCTCATAGATACCCGATTGAACACGGCTAAGGCGATCATAATTCACATCTAAATGAAGCTTGAGCTGTAATCTTAGTACTCACAATAATCCCTATGGGAATATCTAAATTGTATAGTTTCATATTCTATCCGCGTTAAGACATAAATACTACAGGTAATTATAAGCTTTTATATATATTGTTTTATATCGCCCTTCACATGATTACAGAAAAAACGCGGTATATTACCACGCGCTTTAATCACAATAACTTTCTTATACTAAAGAGAATAGCCTCAGTTATTAAGCCAATTAAGATAACAATTACATCTATAGACATTTCATTCAACGTGTAAAATAAGTGTAGCTCGAAAGCAGCCTGCAATAATTTGTGCAATGACGTAATTTAAATCTTAGCTTTATCATTGCACAAAACTGAACTGTCTATTTTCACAAATACATTGATATTTAAAGATTAAAAGAAATCATCAATATTAATGTTTTGAATGGTATTAGAATACTAGTCTTTTTAATGGCTTACATAGGTACCATTTTAATATACATATTTATACATATATTTACAAAGGTTTTATTTATATGTGCAGTATTATTTAGATTGCTTTTCAGCGATCCATTATTCCTACAATTAACCGATTTGTGTACAATCGAAATGTAACAAAATGTGTGCCTATTAAATTTAATATAGCTATTAATTACACAATATTCAATAAATATTAAAGTGCCCTTATTTAAAAACGGATATAATAATTTTACGCAGAAGTGCATGCGACAAATAGAACTTTTTCTGTTTGATTTGTAGTTTATATATACCTTAATTTTAAAGGCAAGTACCGACATAGAAAACAAAAGAAAAATATTATTGTTATCTAATAGATTTGCTAAGTGTATTCCTATATTTTGAACTTTCATATATGGATCGGCTTTCGGAGACACAATTGATGCAAACTAATTAATTGTTTACAATTATTTGTAAATATATTATTAACGCTTATGTTTTGCACAAACAAGAAAACGATAAAAATACATTCTAGTATCTACCAAGGCATCATACGCACGCCTTTCAATTTGAAAACGAACGCCTATAACCTCGAAGACATCTATAAAATAATATCTTAAAAAGTTATTATTGAAACAGTCTGTTTACATTACTATTTATAAACTTCACAACATAACGACCAGCAAAGTTATCAAATAATATTTACAAGTAATCAAACACAATTAGTAAAGCGGACGCCGATTACCTCGGAGCCCTACCTATAACATAAGATGTTATAAAGTTATTTTTAGAACAGTGAGTTAATATTACTTTTGGTAAAGTTTACAACATAATACCACAGTTTAAAGATGTAAACTGAAAATAGAACTAAAATCTTATTATTTATTAATTTCACGTGTAATTCCTAAAACTTTTTATGTACTTTATGGTAATAATTATTTTATTTAAAAGCGAGCGAAACAATTCATCCACTGCAGTATTAACACAAAATGATAAAATGTATATTCATTCTGCTAAAGAACCTCGCAAACAGACGCTTGAATAATGTTTTCTATCTCCTTTTTTGACAAAATAAATGATATTCATATCACGTATTCGAAGACTGCATTAACAATATTAAGCATGTTATTTATATTTTATTTGCAGGTTTATAATTATCACGTATTATAATACATCGAAACTACAATTATAGAAAAGCTTTCAATCTAAAAGGTTTGCAATATAAGAGGATAACAACATGATTTTTTCGACAGTGACCTCGATTTATACCGCCACATTTAAAATCTATAATATATTTTCACATATAAATTTTAGTTACAACTGAACTATAAGGCACATTTTATTTAATTAAAATAGATAGACGATACTTTACTTATATTACTATAGAGCTTTGAAAATATCGTATTTATTTATTTTTGTACAGAGAAACATATAAATACCTACATTTTTGTTTACATTAACAATAAATTTACAAGTGACATTTTAACGAAAACAAATGAAACTTTAACAAAAAATATGACCGACTTCATAGAGCGTATAACTATTATACGCAATATAAGTAGGAAAGACACAAGTATACGCGGCGCGGATCCGCTAAGTCACAAAGAAAATGGATAGCGGCCTATGTAACACAATCTGTTTTTGTCCCTGTGACTTGGCTGCGAACCTTAGCTAACTTTGATCTAACCTCCGCACCTTTAGCAGTAGCATTATTCTTGAGGTTAGCCATTTTTCTCTGAGCTTCCCCGCGCCAGTACCAGTTTGCGCTTACTTAACTTCACCTCCACATATAGTGGAAACCAAACGGGTGTGTACTGTTGCCGACTTATAACAATAATAAAGTGTTAAGGACGTGTCCTGAACCGTCTCTTCTGATGGTATTAAATGTACGATGAGTTAATTATCCGAAATACACTCTTAAAAAAGTTGAAAATATAACTCCAGAGAAACTCCTCTCGACTTCCTGAACCACTTTACGAAAATAATATAGTATCGTAATAACATTATCAAACATATTCTTAATCTAACGGGACAATCGTCATTCAAGCTGAAAGACTGGAGGGTTAAAACACGATATAAAGTCACTATGATGCAGCAGGGAAAAAAGCGTTACAGTGGTACTTCTTCCAAAAAGAGCAACTAAATATAATATAATAAAAGCAAGAAAATATTTATTACAAAAAAGTACATTTTAACAAAAACAAATGAAATTTTAACAAAAATTTGATCGCGTCATAGAGGCGTGTAACTATTATACGCAATATAGCAGGAAAGACCGTGCTCCCCATACGAATTGGTCGTCAGTTTTCTACCACCACATTTAAAATCTCTGATAACTTTTAAGGTATTCATTTCAATTAAATTGTCGTGTATTTATGTCTATAGAATAAAGAACTTTATGAAAAAATAGTTTTACGTAAACTTAAACTATATTTCGCTCTCGCCGCGCCCTCAATTTATACCGCCATTTAAAATCTAAAATATGTTTTACATATAAATTGTAGTTAAAACGAACTATAAAACACATTTTACTTAATTTAAATTCATACCAATACTTTTCTTATATTACTATAGAGCTTTGAAAATATCGTATTTTCTTATTTCACAATATACCTACATATATGTTTACAATAACAATAAATTTACAAGCGGAATTTTAACAAAAACAAATGAAATTTCACCAAAAAAATATGACCGACATCAAAGAGCGTATAATCGTACACAATATCAGCAAGAAATTGCGTCGCGTTTTCTACCACCGCATTTAAAATCTCTGATAACTTTTAAGGTTTTGATTTCATTAAATTGTCGTGTATGGCCATTTTATTTTGATAGAATGAAGAATCTTATTAATAAAATAACTTTAAGTGAACTTTATTATCTTAAATAAACTTTTAAAGTTGCACATTGCAACTTTTATTATATTGACATTTAGATGCTTATTGTCGTTATTCTTTAACCATAGATCTATCCTATCGCGGACTTTGTTCCAGACCAATTTAAGTAGTACAGTTATGTAAGTTTTATTTATTTATTCTTCTTGCACGAGTAGTACAAAGACGGATTTATTGCTATTGATATTTTCTCCCACTCTACCTTGGAGTGGTGCAGAGATTAAATGTGGGGTGGTGCATAAATTGGATGTATATAAAAAGATAAATTGACTACAGCAAATACACCCAAAAATAAATACAATATACAAACAGAAAAAATTAACAAACATAAACGCTTAAGTAGTATTAATCAAAACATTAATTGCCAACCGTTATTTACTAATAAGTGCAGTAGGTTATTACATTACCACATAGAACATTACCACAACGGACGGATTTCATGATGAAAAGTACAAACTATTCAGAGTGCAAAGCTGGCAGCCGCTTATGCGGTATTAGCAGAATAAAGCAATAGATTTACGTTAGCGCGTATGTTTTTGTATTCTGTTGGCAATATCTCTTTGACGTGTGCACTCGTTGCCTCTTTCTGGTCCATTGCAGTCGTTCCAATATTAATTGGAACTACACGTCGCGATGATATATGGCATATTAGAGTAACCATTTTAATTTTTATCAAGGATTGTTCCGGCTTACCGCCTTTTTTATATCTCTTAAAAGTTTTTACTATATCTTATTTAATGCAATGGAAAAAATAAAGCATGAAAGCAAGAAAATAACAATATTTGATTGTTTTTTAATCTAAATACTTATTAGTTTTACCATTATGTGTAAAATATTTTAATAAAGGTGTTCCAAAAACTCAGAACCGAGCTGATAGATAGTTGACTGGGTCATCTGTTTTCAATGATCTGGACCGGCAAATTGAGTAATTTGTTTTACGCTTCCACGACAATGGTACAACGTAACTTTATTTCACATATTGTGTACATCCAACGTGACGTGTACTATCAATTCAATTAATGATTTTCTGACACGAGCAAAGTTGTGTATTACTAAAAAAGGACAAAGAAATTTCGCTAAAGGGTAATCTATTTTTTTGTTAATTATTTGTGTCATGAGATTTAGCAGCGAAAACGGCACACTATTAATAATTTTTCATGTTATAACATTCTTTCATTATTAAGTAAATATTTCATAAAAAGCGGGTTTAACGTGTATAACAACAATTTCATTGTACTTATTAAAACCACTGTTACGGATTTTCGAGTCTCTCATTATAGTCTTTGGTCATATAATTGCGGGTTTTTTTACGGATGACTCACGTTGGTGGAGTTAACCGCTACAACCCGGCGGTTCGAGGGGCTGTGCAACTTTGAGTGTGCACAGACTTCACCTCTATTCTGTGGCTTAGCTCCAAGGGACCCTGAAGGGGACCTCTGCTCAGGCTGCCACTTCTTTGTCCCTAAGCGGGCTTGATCGAGGGTGCCCAAGAGGGCCGAGCCTCGGCTCGATCAGCCGCTGGTCAGGTCCATGCCTATCCGTTAGCAACATTTATCGAGGGCGCCCCGGTGGACGAACCTCAGCTCGATAGGTTGCTTTTAGGACTTATTAGTGGAAGTTAATAACCGCCCTATCTGGTTGGTGAGAATCGGCCTGGTACGTGCCGATATCTGTTATACGGTGTATTCGTTTGCCCTCGACGGCGAGGACAAGATGTGTTGCGTCTTTGTGAGTTAAAACGTGCTTGCACGATCGTAATCTCATCGTCCGGATCTGTTATCGCGTTTCGCGCTCTTCGGTGGATGTCGTTTTAGCAAGTGAAATTGTTGGTTCGTAAGGCGGCGCTCCGAACTAGATCGTTTGGGTGTTGCGAAGCCGAGTCGAAATATCGGATGAAATTTGTTTTAGGTACTGTTTGATTGTAGGCAATTTCAGATGTGATGTCATTTCGTGCATCATATTAGCACTAATGTTAGGCCACACATCTTTTAGCTGTCAAAGTAAAACGCAGAATAACCTGGGGATCGGCTTCCTTAAGAGGTAGCAGTGCCTCATTGCTAGGAGAACATCTACTTGGTAATGTTACTAGAGAAGTCTATGCGTCGCGTATAACATTTCACTTGCTACATCTCCATGCCGTCTTACGACCGATTTCTGGCTAATGGGTATAGGGACCGCCCAAAGGAAAACATGGTAGTTACAACGTAGCACCAAGAAAATTTCGGTTGACCCAACCAACAAAACGAAGCCTTGAAAGACAATTAAAATTTCAATCACTTTCCTGTAGCCAGCGCGAGCACAGTGAGTAAGGAACGACCGCTAGTCTCTCAGTCAGCCTTTTTTTCTCACCCATATATCTTAATCTTGCATCAGAGAATCTGTACGATGCAAAAGCAACATTTATCCTCTCAAAAGCACTCAATTATCTTATCTTGTATTTGGATTAACATTTATCATGTCCACTATTAAAATTCTAAGATACATTCTATCAAAACGTCAAAAACGTCGACCCCGGTTAACAACACAGTCATAGACCAATCTAAGGAACCCCTCGATGCAGATCGTCTTTCTTTACGCATTTATGTATACATATCGTCCAAACACGACACTAAAATGTGATTACGGCTCTCATCATTTTCTGTTACACGCCTAAGCCAAAGATTATACAGAACGTTGATTTTTGTTAAGTGATTGAGGTCTTGGAGAAAATTTATCAGTAGCTAGACATATGAATCCGCTTCGTTTCTATACGTTACAGTTTTTACATCAATTTCATCTATTCTCTAGCTCAGGTATTGTCAATACCATTTAGGTTAGGGTAAAAGGTCATACATAATAGTATATATATCTTCATAGACAAAAAAGTAAAGTAATCAAATCAAACAGCTATGAACAAACAGTATGGTATAATGGAACAGACGTTAAAGAAAATAACGATAATAGTTTCGCACCGTTCAGACTTTGTGCTTAATTACATAATGCATAATGATGGGAATGTATACAATTCGCTCTACTTGGATAAGATGTTGTGACAGCGACAGACTGACACAAATAGCTTAATTAAACGTATCGGTGTAACAATTTCGCTTCGTTAACAAATGAACCGTCCCACGCTCACGTACCACGTTTCGAATTGAGTTGTGTGCGGACATTTTGGAAGTAATTTATTATATTTTTTTTATTTAATTATTGCTTTCATGTATTCTTTTCTAAATATATTTTTAATCCACTTTTTATGAAGAATATTAAACAGACACTGTATGTCCACGGACATATATGTAACCTACGCAAAAGAAGATAATTTAATTTGCATAAATAGACGATAAAAAGAAATTAAAATGTGATCTCTAAATCACTAAAACTAGTATTATAATTGTACATATTATCTTATAATTTTTAAGGCGGTGCCACTATCCAAGGTAGGGCCTATAGCCGTATAAAAAGTCAATATATATTATGCGAATAAAAATTATTTTTTTCTGAGGCATCTCATTGATCCTAGTGCTCCGATTATGTTCATTCTTTTTTAAATGACAGGTATCAGCTTCCCAATTACCCAAACCAAACTACTTATTCCCAAACTACTCATCACAAAATTATTTATTTTTTAAAAAATAATTTTGTGATAAGTAGTTTAATAGATATTTGAGAAATAAACAAATACGACTTTGAGCCATTAAATTACAAACGCTACTAATACCGTAATACATAGATAATAAGTATTTTCTAGGTAATTGCACTTCTTCAACCAGCCTTTAATAATACATCTAAGTTTTAAGAAAAACTCTTTTTTTAATTGCAATTAGGCATATTAAAGGCTTTATATTGTGTAAGTTCCCATAATAGTTAAAACATTTATAAAAATCTTCATTCTATTAGCAAAAAAATGTCATACACGTTATTTTGATAAAATAAATACTTCAAAAGATAAGAGAAAATTAAAATACGGGGTCAGAAATCACGGGGCAATTTTACATTGTTACTCGCTTGTACTGCGTTAAATAATTCTATACTATTTGAAGTCGGTTATAATTTTTTTGTTAAAATTTCACTTGTTTTTAAAAGTAGACTTTATAAATCGTATAACTACTTCGTTTTTTCATATTACTTAAAATATGTACTTTTCGTTACCTAAATTACTTTTCTAAGCGCTATAGATATTACACAAACTTTTACAGTAAGAATACTTTACAAGAACTAATCTCTGACGAGATATATGGCTCCATGCGGTCTTTGTCCCTTAACTTATTTTCACATCCCGTGCCTGTCCCGTGGTGGCAGTGCTATTTTCTCATAGACGCCGGCAAGATGGAGCTGCTCTATAATGGTCGTTACTTACACTTACGTTGTCTGAAAGGTAATCACGGCTAGGGAGCGAATTTATTTTTGCCATTTATAACAGTTTTAGTATATTTTAATAAAAAGGCATTTACTGTTTACCAATGTACTACTGTTGTGTTGCAATTAGTTGCTTAATTACAAATACTTTGACGGTTAGGTTCATTTATATTTTTAAGTACTCTCCACTCTTCTCTGTGTCAAAAAAAAATCAAAACATTGCTCATAAAACGATTTATCAGTGCAATAAAAATTAAAATTAAAATAATTAAAATAATCTAGGAAAAACAAACTAAAAATTAATGGCATAAGACAAGTACGCCACAAGTATGACGCCCGGAAAGACTGGACTGTCTTCGAAATTGAGCAAAGAATATTCTGAAAGACCAACGCTGATGTAATACTAAATTAAAGCTAACTATAAACTTAAATTGATTGTAATCAATCTTCTTGTGTGTTTATGAAATGTCACAAGCGAAGCATTATGTTATCATGTGTTTTAACATGCGTCGGATGGGCATGTAAGAAGTCGGTCCACCCACCAACCTGCATTGGACCAGCGTGGTGGGATACGGTCCTAACATCCCCTAATGGGAAAGGCGTGAATTGGGAGGCCTATGTCCAGCAGTGGACTAACACAGGCTGATGATGATGTGTGTTTTAACAAACCTTTCTGAATTCAAAAACTGGCAGGCGACTGTGTAGTATTCGCTTAATTTATCAACTAATTTACTCTTGCGTGTATACATTTGTATTTTGTTGGCTAATCTTTACTGTATTATCTATTACTGTATTAATTAAAATATTAAATATAGCCACAAAAACTAATATTTGTGATATGTTTAAGAAATTTAAAAATCGTTTATTACTTCTTATTCTTTGAAAAATCTCAAAATGAAAAAATTGCAAGTTAAGCAAAATTTTGGTAAAGCTTTTGCAAAATACAAAATTTGCCCCTATCTGTTTTTCTTGATGATTCCGAACCTTATTCTTATGTAACTAATAAGAACTATAAATAATATTTTATTATTAATATAAAAATGCTTAACTTGAAGTAGTTGATATTGATTTAAAATCATTTGAACATATTTGTTAAAATTTTTAAAACCCAATGCATCACAGACTGAGGCAGCTTTGTAAGGAAACTATGTTGCCTTGAAAAAGATGCGGCTGACAAAAAGGTTGCTGTGCGTTCATAAAATACGATTAACTTTAGACTAAACGTAACGTATATGTGATACATACATACAAAACATATAATTAACATATCTTTTTCAGTAAAGCCATAATATGCCTAGTGTGTTATTTTATAGAAAAAGTGTTAATTTAATACTGTAAGTAAAATTATTGTCTGTTCGAACGCGATTTTACTTTGTGTCCAAAAGGAATATTTTTAGTATTCATAATTATTTTGTCTCGTCTGTTCGTTATATCAGAACTATTAATTTCGTTATATCACATATATATCACATATATTTATAACCCTGTAGACAAACAAATGTCAGGGAAAAAATAAAGTTTTGTTGAAATATTTTAATCAACATTCTCGATAACTGACGTAAAGTTATTGATATTTTTATAGAGATCTAAAATATAACAATAACGAATATCCATGGTCGTATTTCCGGAATTGATACAAAATTTATTCCAAAGGCGTGTTACATAATATTAAAAGACCATAATTAAATATTTTAATTTTGTTCAAATTTTAAAACTAATACTTTTAGGAAATACAAACATTCCCATTAAAATAAATATCATATATTCGCTACCAATAGTGGTAATATTGAATAATAAAATCAATGGCAAACTACACGAAACAATTACGTCGTATGTACAAACAAAATTATCAGAAATCGAACTGAATTTACCACTTGTAAATAAAAAACGCGTGCTTGGTAACACTTATATAATATTGATACAAGACGTAACTTTTATTATTCATGACAGATATGTGCGCTGAGAGACGTGAATTATGTAAAACATTATTTGAGTCCATCTTTTAAGGTTTAGCGAGCATTTTCATATTTTAAATATTTATTAAAATATTTATTACAGAGTTATTAAAAAAATGGAACACAATAGCACCTGCAAACAAAAGCGAATTGGAGTTACATGGTTATCATTTAACCAAAAACTAATACTTTAAATTTAGAACCTCTTTTGGGCTTCGAGTTACAACTCATCTTTTACATGATCATGTCTTTTAGAGAAAATAATAGTATCACTTACTTATAAATTAGCCAATTTAAACTCAGATTAAATGTGAAAATTTATGGACCGCAGCCATTTCTAGTCTCCACGCGATATAACACGTATAACAGTTTTTTATTGGTGAAAGCCGTATGCGATACGCCGTGCCCTACGTCTTTTTTGCGTCAGAAATGTGCCTACTTCGGCCGTGCTGGGAACAGTACTTTAATTAGATTAATGTAATTTCATCGGGGTAAATATACAGGGTGAGTTTTGAGCAGAAGATTTTGACTACAGGGCTGACCACCTTAGCTCGAATTTCTCATAAGAAAGGTATTATATATAATAGAGGTGTCCCGTTGCACGCCGCAATAAGCCATTTAGCAGAAACTGCGGCCTGCGGTGACCTGCGCCTGACGCCCGAATGGTGTTCTTAATTTGTCGCTAGGAACGAGAATGTCATCGCTTTCAACACCAGGCCAATGGAAGCTTAAACATTTCACTTTAAGAAGCCAGCTTTGTTCGTGTCACCTTAACTTTCGGTTTCAAATGCACATTTAGTCTTATTATTTAATTTAATTGAATCTGATTTTCGTTTAGTATTATTTCTGCAGTACTTTACTTTAGGAGTCCTTTCTTTCATTATTATTTTATCCTTATCCCGCTGTTGTATATTCGGTGCAATTGGTTTTCATCTTCAGGCGCTGACATTAAATAGGTAATATAATATTACTAAGCAATATTATTAACTGGTAAATATAATTCATTGTAAAATGTCATTTCAGTCGTACGCTTATAAAATGTTCTATCATTTTTATTTTATATTTTAGTTAATAATATAATTTATGTATATTGTATAATCTGTATAATGAATATCGAGTTTAAGCTAATTCTAAATGCTTTTGTTGAAAAGACCGTTGACATACTCCTAAAAATTATTAATGTGTAAGAAACTTTCTTCGTAATACATATTTGGTGTTAGTAACCTTCCTGTGTCGTGGTTGCCGTATTTTCTCTTAGATACCCGATTGAACACGGCTAAGGCGATCATAACTCACATCTAAATGAAGCTCGAGCTGTAATCTTAGGACTTACAGTAATCCCTATGGGAATATCTAAATTGTATAGTTTCATATTCCATCCGCGTTAAGACATAAATACTACAGGTAATTATAAGCTTTTATATATATTGTTTTATATCGCCCTTCACATGATTACAGAAAAAATGCGGTATATTACCACGCGCTTTAATCACAATAACTTTCTTATACTAAAAAGAATAGCCTCAGTTATTAAGCCAATTAAGATAACAATTACATCTATAGACATTTCATTCAACGTGTAAAATAAGTGTAGCTCGAAAGCAGTCTGCATTAATTTGTGCAATGATGTAATTTAAATCTTAGCTGTATCATTGCAGCAAACTGAACTGTCTATTTTCACAAATACATTGATATTTAAAGATTAAAAGAAATCATCAATATTAATATTTTGAATGGTATTAGAATACTAGTCTTTTTAAAGGCTTACATAGGTACCATTTTAATATACATATTTATACATATATTTACAAAGGTTATATTTATATGTGCAGTATTATTTAAATTGTTTTTAGCGATCAATTATTCCTACAATTAACCGATTTGTGTACAATCGAAATGTAACAAAATGTATGCCTATTAAATTTAATATAGCTATTAATAAAACAATATTCAATAAATATTAAAGTGCCCTTATTTAAAAACGGATATAATAATTTTACGCAGAAGTGCATGCGACAAATAGAACTTTTTCTGTTTGATTTGTAGTTTATATATACCTTAATTTTAAAGGCAAGTACCGACATAGAAAACAAAAGAAAAATATTATTGTTATCTAATAGATTTGCTAAGTGTATTCCTATATTTTGAACTTTCATATATGGATCGGCTTTCGGAGACACAATTGATGCAAATTAATTAATTGTTTACAATTATTTGTAAATATATTATTAACGCTTATGTTCTACCAAACAAGAAAACGATAAAAATACATTCTAGTATCTACAAGGAATCATACGCACGCCTTTCAATTTGAAAACGAACGCCTATAACCTCGAAGACATCTATAAAATAATATCTTATAAAGTTATTATTGAAACAGTCTGTTTACATTACTATTTATAAACTTCCCAACATAACGACCAGCAAAGTTATCAAATAATATTTACAAGTAATCAAACACAATTAGTAAAGCGGACGCCGATTACCTCGGAGACACCTATAACATAAGATGTTATAAAGTTATTTTTAGAACAGTGAGTTAATGTTACTTTTGGTAAAGTTTACAACATAATACCACAGTTTAAAGATGTAAACTGTAAAATAGAACGTAAAAATCTTATTATTTATTAATTTCACGTGTAATTCCTAAAACTTTTTATGTACTTTATGGTAATAATTATTTATTTAAAAGCGAGCGACAACAATTCATCCACTGCAGTATTAACACAAAATGATAAAATGAGTATTATTCATTCTGCTAAAGAACCTCGCAAACAGACGCTTGAATAATGTTTTCATCTCCTTTTGTTGACAAAATAAATGATATTCATATCACGTATTCGAAGACTGCATTAACAATATTAAGCATTGTTATTTTATATCTTATTTGCAGGTTTATAATTATCACATATTATAATACATCAAAACTACAATTATAAAAAAGCTTTCAATTTAAAAAAAGGTTTGCAATATAAGAAGATAACAACATGATTTTTTCACGACAGTGAGCCTCGATTTATACCGCCGCATTTAAAATCTATAATATATTTTACATATAAATTTTAGTTACAACGAACTATAAGGCACATTTTATTTAATTAAAATAGATACCTTACTTATATTACTATAGAGCTTTGAAAATATCGTATTTATTTATTTTTGTACAGAGAAACATATAAATACTACATTACTACATTTTTGTTTACATTAACAATAAATTTACAAGTGACATTTTAACGAAAACAAATGAAATTTTAACAAAAAATATAACCGACTTTATAGAGCGTATAACTTATTATACGCAATATAACTAGGAAAGACACACACTCTCCTACAGTATACGCGGCGCGGATCCGCGAAGTCACAAAGAAAATGGATAGCGGCCTACGTAATACAGTCTGTTTTTGTCGCTGTGACTTGGCTGTGACCTGCGACCTTAGCTAACTTTGATCTTACTTCCGCACCTTTAGCAGTAGCATTATTCTTGAGGTTAGCCATTTTCTCTGAGCTTCCCCGCGCCAGTACCAGTTTGCGCTTACTTAACTTCACCTCTACATATATTGGAAACCAAACGGGCGTGTACTGTTGCCGACTTATAACAATAATAAAAGCGTTTAGGACGGTCCTGAACCGTCTTTTCTGATGGATATTAAATGTACGATGAGTTAATTATCCGAAATAACTCTTAAAAAGTTAAAAAATACATAACTCCAGGAAACTCCTCTCGACTTCCTGGACCACTTTACAAAAATAATAGTATCGTAATAACATTATCAAGCATATTCTTAATCTAACGGGACAATTGTCATTCAAGCTGAAAGACTGGAGGGTTAAAACACGATATAAAGTCACTATGATGCAGCAGGGAAAAAAGCGTTACAGTGGTATTTCTTCCAAAAAGAGCGACGAAATATAATATAATAAAAGCAAGAAAATATTTATTACAAAAACTACATTTTAACTAAAACAAATGAAATTTTTAACAAAAAAATTTGATCGCCGTCATAGATCGTGTAACTATTATACGCATTATAAGCAGGAAAGACCGTGCTCCCCGTACGAAATTGCGTCGCGTTTTCTACCACCGCGTTTTAAATCTCTGATAACTTTTAAGGTATTAATTTCATTAAATTGTCGTGTATGGCACGTTTTATATCTATAGAATAAAGAATTTTATTAAAAAAATAGTTTTACGTAAACTTAAACTATATTTCGCCCTCGCCGCGCCCTCGATTTTTACCGCCGAATTTAAAATCTAAAATATGTTTTACATATAAATTGTAGTTAAAACGAACTATAAAACACATTTTACTTAATTTAAATTCATACCAATACTTTTCTTATATTACTATAGAGCTTTGAAAATATCGTATTTTCTTATTTCACAATATACCTACATATATGTTTACAATAACAATAAATTTACAAGCGGAATTTTAACAAAAACAAATGAAATTTCACCAAAAAAATATGACCGACATCAAAGAGCGTATAATCGTACACAATATCAGCAAGAAATTGCGTCGCGTTTTCTACCACCGCATTTAAAATCTCTGATAACTTTTAAGGTTTTAATTTCATTTAATTGTCGTGTATGACCAGTTTTATTTTGATAGAATAAAGAATTTTATTTATATAATTTTAACGTGAATTTACTATCCTAAATAAACTTTTGCAGTTGCTCATTGCAACGTTTATTATATTGACATTAAGATGCGTATTGTGCATTATTCTTTAACCATAGATTTATCCTATCGCGGACTTTCTTGTAGACCAATTAAAGTAGTACAGTTATGTAAGTTTTTATTCAAAGTTTTTATTTATTTATTCTTCTTGCACGAGTAGCACAAAGACGGATTTATTGCTATTGATATTTTCTCCCACTCTACCTTGGAGTGGTGCAGAGATTAAATGTGGGGTGGTGCATAAATTGGATGTATATAAAAAGATAAATTGACTACAGCAAATACACCCAAAAATAAATACAATATACAAACAGAAAAAATTAACAAACATAAACGCTTAAGTAGTATTAATCAAAACATTAATTGCCAACCGGTATTTATTAAAAAGTGCAGTAGATTATTATATTATCACAACATGATGAAAGGTACAAACTATTCAGAGTGCAAAGCTGGCAGCCGCTTTTGCGTATTTGCAGAATAAAGCAATGATTTACGTTAGCGCGTATGTTTTTGTATTCTGTTGGCAATATCTCTTGACGTGTGTGACTCGTTGCCTCTTTCTGGTCCATTGCAGTCGTTCCAATATATGTGGAACTGCACGTCGCGACGATATATGGCATATTAGAGTAACCATTTAAATTTTTTTATCAAGGATTATTCCGACTTACCGCCTTTTTATATCTCTTCAAAGTTTTAACTACATCTTATTTAATGCAATGGAAAAACAAAAGCATAGAAAGTAGAAAATAACAATATTTGTTTGTTTTATAATCTAAATACTTATTAGTTTTACCATTATGTGTAAAATATTTTAATAAAGGTGTTCCAAAAACTCAGAACCGAGCTGATAGATAGTTGACTGGGTCATTTGTTTTCAATGATCTGGACCGCAAATTGAGTAATTTGATTTACGTCGCACGACAATCGGTACAACCAACTTTATTTCATATATTGGTACATCCAACGTGACGTGATGAATTCAATTCACGATTTTTTGACACGAGCAAAGTTGTGTATTACTAAAAAAGGACAAAGAAATTTCGCTAAAGGATAATCTATTTTTTTTGTTAATTATTTGTATCACGGGATTTAGCAGCGAAAACGGCACACTATTAATAATTTTTCATGTTAAAACATTCTTTCATTATTTAGTAAATATTTAATAAAAAGCGGTTTAAGTGTATAACAACAATTTCATTGTACTTATTAAAACCACTGTTACGGATTTTTCGAGTCCATTGAATATATTTGGTCCTTGACCTGCCAGACTTTTTCCTGCGCCCATTATAGTATTTGGTCATATAATTAGCGGTATTTACTTTAATTATTTATCTTAAATTACCTTTGGCGAAGGCAGAAACGCTTTTTGGGATTTTTCTAAATACAACATTAATACGATTGAAATATGGCTGCCCATTAAATTATATTAAGTCAGTATCGTAACATCATCATAACAGACGCCACCTTGACGGCAATTCTTACTCTTAATTAGGAATGAGCGTTAATAACTGGTTACGAGATATGAAACGTAATAACCCTGTCGTGTCAAATTAAAAGTAGTTATTTTTGTAAACACGTTATTCGGGTGAACTCGGCCGTTAGTTTTCATAGGTATGACTAAAACACATAGATACCACATTCGAGTGACCCCTGTTGGCAAAATATGTCTTGCGATTCCGGGAAACCAGCAGTTATTTAAATCAAAGGTGAATTAAAACAAAATGAAGATTTATATTGAAATAGCTGAACTAATCAAAATAACTAACCGGTATATATAAGAGTGAAAGACAGTTATAATAAAATCATCCAAAAGTGTAAACGCAACAAAAATGTAAATAAACAGTAAATATTATCATCATTGTATTATACATTCATCGTCGTTGTAACAATAAAATTTAATTTTAAGTACGCCAGTAGTAATATTTTTATTTAAATCATAGTTTCGTAGTAAACACCAATCAATCAATACAACATTTTATAATTGTAACCGGAGAAAAGTAAATATATTGATTTAACTATTAGGCATCAAACACGAAACCTTGGTTTTTGTTTCGTATGCAACCGTATAGTTGAGTAACGAAAGTAACCGTATATTTGAGAAACGTACGTAACCGTAGTTGTGAAATATGTGCATACATATGATGCACAGTAGCTGGATAAAAGTAAATAGTTATAAAAATAACTAGTTTTAAAACAAGCGACGCCGTCCACGTAACTGGTTACGTTTCGTTTCTTAATTTTTTTGTAACGACTCACGTCTACTCTTAATGCTAACTAACTATGTTTTAGTTTTCTGTGGCTAGTTTGGCCCCAGGTACTGGGCTCTAACACTACGGATTAGATTACGCTCATCCATAATCCATTGGTCAAGTGTTATTGAGTTTTAAAATTAAACAATCTGTCTGTCTTTACCGTTTAAAATGTTTAACCAATATCGATGAAATTTGGTACATACTTTGAATAGATTCCAAGAAAGAACTTGGACTTTAAATATCGCGATAAAAGTGAAAGAAAGGAGATGAAACTTTATATGGAATTCGTCATTAGGTTAGTAAGTAGTGACCCTGACTGTTACGCCAGTCGGTGTGGGTTCGATTCGTATTTAGTTCATTTTATTTATTCTTTTTCTTCTAGTATCTCTAGTGCAAGCTTTGCTTAGTTTGGGACTAGATAATTATGCGCTATGTCATTTTCTATACAACATTACGACCTTATATCACGATCCTTTAGGATGATTTCGTCTATTAGTTATTCCGTACGGGAGCACATTTTACGAGCTGACCGCATTCAGCCAACTTCTCCATTCGAGACAGGTGTCCCGCCCTGTACCGCAATAAATAGCTATTTAGCAGAAACTGCGGCCTGCGGTGTGCGCTGCTTGACGCGAGAAAGGTGTTCTCCATTTGTCGCCTGCAATGAGATTGTCGCTGCTTTCAGCATTAGACAAGCGGCTTTTACAATTCACTTTAAACGACCTAGCTTTGATTTACATTGTCACGAAAATGTATGTTTTGCTTTTGCACTTTGTCGAAAGAATAAATTTAGTACATCACTTACGTTATAATGTGATATAAGCATAACACTTGGTTCTGTTTAAGTTAAATTTCAGTTTTTAATTTTATAGTCGAAATGTGTACTAGAAAAATTGTTTACCATCAGAGTTTTTTTTATTTTAGATAGATTAATTAATGATTCAACCAAGATCTTTGCAATTCAATAAAATAAACTTTACAGATTGCGTTTACTTTAAACCTAACTTCCTGCGTTTTCTAGCCGTTTACAGCTATTAACATCGCCGGACAAATTGAGGTATTAGAAATTTTGTCACTATTATTAAAGCGGAATCGTCTGATTGATTATGATTTTTTTTTAATCTTTGCAATAACAAAGCTTCTTGTATATCAGTAGCGTTGTGGTTTGAATGAAATTTAAACCTTTGATGATTTATGGGATTTTTTAAGGGGTCGGGGGCATGTGTAAACTCATGTAGCGACTTACGCTGCAATTTCAATAGTTAGAGCGTATTATATACCAGCCCATGAACAAACAAAACAAAATCTTTGTCAACTCATCGCGCCAACTAATAAAAGAAATCAGATATTGTTTAGTATGAATATGTAGTTGATTAAGTCCAATGTAACAAGAATCAACACTATGCCAAGCAGATCATCATTAATTATTTTATTAACAATGATTAGAAGATTTTTTTTTATTTTACCCTCATCCTTCTCATATTTTTATTAATTCTACTATCATATTAGTCCTATATTATAAATGCTGAAGTTTGTGAGATTGGTCGCTTGTTACTCTATTACTCAAGATACTATTATATTATTTACTAGATAGATATTAATGAAACTTTGTAGTAATCCATACTAATACTATACATTGGAAAATAACTCTGTCTGTCTGTCAGTCTGTACGTTCATCTTTACTGTCTAAACCATTGAATGAGTAAAATTGCAATATAATTGCAATAAACATAAAGCGATGAATTTTTGTGTCTATATACTCTTAAGAACCATAAGTACACAGCTAGTATATATATATATATGAGAAAAACTTATGAGCTGTAATGTCTATATATTATCATATATAGTGTAATTTATCATAAACATAAATTTAATAAAATATTTATAAATGTAATAAACATATTTGGGCTGATATATACACTATTTAATAATTATTATCACAATCACCATGCGGCTCAAACCGCAGGGCCAAGCTTAAAAGTTATTGACAGTAATGAATAAAATATTCTAACAAACCATCTCCAGTAGATATTAAGCTGATAATAATACATCTCATGGATTATAATGTTCTGTGTTCTAATATGTTTATCACGACATTATAATTGAAAAATAAATCTAGCGTGATTGTGCATTTCATGAAAATGTCATCACATCGACGCATAAACGGTTTATAGCGGACGTGTCGATGTTGCAAAGCACCCTATTTTCACAGATCCTTCGATACGAAAGATCAGAATGAAACGTTGTATCCGAACCGAATCTTTTCTAATATCACACAATAGATATATAAAGGAAATCACGTTGTATACAAACTATTGTCGGGGGTTATTGTCCTTACAAAAAATCCTAAAAGTCCGCGAGCAAATTTATGTATATATAGATATTAAATTCTATTATTTATAAATTGAAAATAACTTGTTTTTAGCATTAGCACACATAGTAGTGGTTTTTATGCTATGTTATTAAACTCTCTGTAATTTTCATTATCTTATAATCAATAAAAAATGTAAAACACATTTTCAGAGCAAATTGAATTTTAAATTTTTTCCTATAATAAATTTCTATCAGTTTAGAATCTAGAATGTTCTTAATTGACGATATTAATATAAAAATATACACCACAAAAATGTAATGAGAGGCTTGCGATACCAACTCATTACGTACATTGAACATTCTTTTTCAAAAACACCAATATTTGTAAAATTTATAAAACGCAGTTATTATGAATATCTAATAAAGTATGGATAATTTACTCAACGATGTAAGACGAAACATGGTCAAAGATAATATTTAACTTGGTCATACTTTTGTAAAAATAAAAATTTTCCTCGTAATGGATTAAATATTATGATTCGAAAATTTTAAACACGGGTAGAAATATAAAATTTAGTAGTTATAAGCAAAATCACATTGTAAGTATATTCAAACAAAGTAAATGACCGATGGCAAACAACTACTATCTTCTGCTTTACGGAATAATATTGTAATTTTAAATTCATAAAATTAATCCAAAACCCTCTTATGGATAGGGGTGTATTAGAAGAGGCCTATGTCCAGCAGTGGACTATCCAGGCTGATGATGAATAATGAATGAATGAATTTTAAATTTCCGAACTGAAATGTACTTCTCTGCACATGTCATTTGTGAATCAATATATTGAGAACAATGCTGAAATATAATTAAATAGGTAAATCCAACCTTTGATTCCTTAAAATGAACGTCATTTGTTCCATCGACAAAAGGAAATGAAAACATTATTAAACAAAAATACTTTTTTTCCGTCTTACAGTTTTGTATGAATATTTATAAACGTATAATACTCCTTCGTTTTAAAATTAAATAAAATATGTTATATAATATTTATTAAATTATATAATGTTATGTACTATATTATTTAAAATTGATATAAAAGTTAAAAATATCTATAATATGACGTAATATGTGTTTAAGGACCTTTTCAACTTTTTAACAATAAAAATTATGTACTTCACGAGATAAATAAAAGTAAATAGTTGCTCTATTGTCGATGAAAAAAACAATGAATTATGAAGGCATGGTAACTAAAATTTCATAAATGCTAGGAACTATAAAGAATATATAGTTTTTTTATATACAACTTCGTAAAAAAATCCTAAAAAACGAAGAGCCGCCAAGTTTTTAGCCACCCTATAAAAATAATTATTATACGCTTTTGAGTACTTCAAAGGTTAATAGTCAACAATAAAAGTACTAACGTTAATTTATCTCTCATTGCAAACAAAAACATAACAAGATTACCATTTTTGATACCAAAATTTACAGTTTTATAAAATTTTAAGTTTTAAGTAATTTACAATTATATTATAATTATATCCGATGTACCGACTCATTTTAGAGTATATTGTCACAGAACAGACCCTTATGTACAGTAAAGTCTTGACACTTAGATGGTAGAGATACCTGAGGCAGACACAAAACAAAAAATTAGTCAATCTATAATTTAAATAAAAAAATAACATTAAGATTGTTAGGGACAGTACAAACAGCTAAATATTAAAGTAATAAGGTAGGAGAGGAAAAGTTAACTATTAAATCCTAATATTGTTGACCCGAATAAATTTGTATAAAGTTTTTATGAGGTAAGGTTCGGAGAAGGTAATAAGAAAAAGAAAGGTTAACAGGTCTGGGAAAGAAAGAGGGGAGGATGTCATATAGGGGAACTTTAAGATTTCTGCATGAGAAAAACAAATGTTTCAGGGTAACTTCTGCAAAGCCACATTGGCACATGTAATGGTCGAGTATACGCAGTTTAGCTAAAAATACTGGGGAGCATACATGTCCTGAACGGAGTCGGATCATCACAGGTGTAATTAATTTAAAAAAAATTGTATATAAAGAACCATGGCTTAGATGGAATATTGGCTTGAATGCTAGCAAAAAACTTGCCTTTAAGTCTTTGGGATTCTCGCCAACAACTATTTCATGATTCTATTTAATAAGTTTTAGCCATAGAGCACAAATCTTGCGCTGGAATGCAAGAGTATCTGGGGTCACCAATGTCAATAACCTAGCGTAAAAGTCAGCTACCCAATTGCCTGCAATGCCTGTATGGCTAGGAATCCAAGCCAGAATTGTTTCAATACCAGCCTTTTCTAATCGAAATAGTAATTCTTTTGTGGAGATTTTAGAGCCTCCAGACGACTTAGAGAGTCGCTCAAGATCATGGATTAAGGGAAGAGGGATCTATTGGAATCAATAAACTTAACTGCCTCCAGAATCGCAATTGGTTCACCAGTAAATATTGAGCATTCAGGAGGGCACTTAAGGGACAATACAGCGTTATATTTGGGAATATACACGGATGCAAAAACATAGGAATTGAGATATTTCAAGGCATCCGTAAATAACAGAACCCAGGCTTCCCATTCCTCACTTACAATGGAATTAAACATAAGTTTAGCGCTTGGAGACTTCTTATTTATGCCAAGATTTAATATGATATTGGGTTGATATATGAGCATCGTAACTATGGTTTGATAAGTGAAGAACAAATACCCGGGAATTTCTAAATCTAATATAACTACCTACTAAAAGGGGATAGGATTTGTTGGACCCATCTGGAGACTGATCTACAGAATGTGATAAAAGGTCTAAGGTTTTTAGAACAGGATGAGAGGGGTACTAAACAGCGTTGAAAAATAATCTGTCTGCAAGAAATTGCCTACGGAGGAACAATGGAGGATCTACACACAACTTGGAGGGCATTAACCGAAAAAGACTTCATTGCACCGCTAATTATACGAAGACATTTGTACTGAATTCTGTCCAACTTTTTCAGAGCCCGCTTGCTGCATGGCTCTAGAATAAAGCTGCCATAGTCCCTATGACTACGTATAATTGCGTTGCAGAGGATTTTTGGGAAAAAGGATGAGAGCCCCAGCGGACTCCTGATAAAGATCTAAGAACATTAAGATTTCTTTCGCATTTGTTACAGATATACTCTAGATGTTGTAGTCCAGTCATCCTTTGGTCTAGAATGATACCCAACAATTTCGTAAACTTCTTAAAAATTATTTGTTCACCATCTAAAGTAAGAGTTAGGCGAGGAATCTGACGTTTTCGGCTAAAGATAACGGCATGGCATTTTGGGATGGACAGATTTAAACCATGCTCCAAGAGCCAATTGTCTAGAGCGGAATTGAGTCGAGAATAACCATTTTGCAAAGTAGAGCAATGTGTGTACAATGCTATATCGTCTGCATATTGTAGTATTTTGCAAAAGTTGTTTACCGTTGTGTCTAAGTCAGCAGTATAAAGGTTATATAGAAGAGGACTAAGAACTGAACCTTGAGGAACACCGTTCCTGACGAGACGGGAAGGAGAGAGAGAGCCATTATATCGGACATATATTGAGCGGCATATAAGTAAATGGAAGATAATGTTTACCGACTTCTCATACTCTGTTACTCAGATGAATCATTTTCTGCCTGAATATTGGAAGTTGGACATTATCATAAGCAGCTGAGATGTCAAGGAAGACCCCAATAACATGCTCATAATTATTTCTATTGCTTGCGCAATATTATACATTATTAAATAAAATTACTTTATCGACCACAAATCCTCGCTAAAGAACACCGATTCCTACCAAGGATGATCCGTGAGGCTATTGAGATTAAAAACATCCAAATTTCAATAGAGAAGATGGTTGGGTTCTACCACCTGCTTGGGATCCCATAATTAATAAATTAAAATTTAAACCCAAGCATAATACCACTGCTGGCTGTAAAGATAAAATCAGTTCGTTTTGCATAGGTCGGAGTACAGATTAAATATAATTAATAAAACTAAGATCAGGAAACCCGCTTCATCACTGGCAACAAGACGCATGACATCTCAGTCTACCCCGTGACCACGGCCGCTGGAAAGTGTTCGAAACGTCAGGGAATTAAAATGTAAAATAAACGCGATAAAATCCGTAAAGTAATTTTATTTAATAACATGCTCATTGTTAGAAAGATCGAGTCGTATGTCAGATGAAAGGATACCAAGATTATCCATAGTGCTCATGCCACGTCTGAAACCAAATTGGGTATTAGAGAGTAGACATCTCCTCTCCGCTCTAATCTATTTTTAACAAGATTTTGGCCATAACAGAAGATAGGGCGATGGGGCGATATGAAGTTGAGTCACTAGGGTCTTTGCCAGGTTTAAGAATCGGGATGATTATTTGAGTCTTCCATGACTCTGAAACTTGTCCAGGGGAAAATATTTCGTTTATAATATTAAAGAGAGTTTGTTTTGTAAAAGTTGAAGATTTGGTTATAAAAGAGTAGGAAGTTCCATCAACGCCTGGAGCTTACTCTTTCAGGTTATCTAGGGCACATGATAATTCGGGATAGGAGAAGATTTGGTTCATCCTGTCCAAGGGGGAGGAGGGGCAGGAATGTGGTAAGAAAAAGCAACCAAGAGGAGGAACAAAAGGAGGGGATAGCCTGTCGATAAAGTCGTCAAGCCACGGGGAGGGGTTATTAGAGATGGTATTTTGGCATGTGCGGGATCCACGGAAATGAGCAATTTTGCGCCATACCGTAGTCATGGAGGAGCGAGGAGATAATGTTTCGCAGTATCTAAACCAACCTTGAGACTTTTTTTGGGCTAGGACTCTTTTAGTTTTGGCACCAGTATGTCTATAAGCTAAAAAATTTGTCATGCATCCTTTTCTGCTAATTTTCTTTGTTGGGCAGAAGCATTACACTCTGAATCCCACCACGGAGGGGAGGATATTCGGCCGCAGGAAGCGTTTTTAATAGGGATGGATTCTTCTGCTGCTGCAGTCATTGCAGCAACAAAATCATTGTACAGGGATATAAAGTTAGTATAGTCAATAGGAGGGAGACAATGGATTCTAGATTCTAGGCTCTTGAAGTACTTAACCTAGTCTGCATCAGAGAGTCTGAACCGTTGCAGAGGTGAAAGATTTGGGGTGGGAAGAGAAAAGCTTAGGAACTGGATTAATATAGGAATAGTGATCACTGCCATAAGAGTAAGGCAATACAGACCATGACAGGAAATTTATAAGTGAAGGGGAGGACAAGGATAGATCAGGTGCATTGGGGATATGGCCAGGTGGTGCCCTTCGCGTGGGAGATCCATCATTTAGGATACATAGGTTGTTGTCGTCTATTAATTCAAGGAAATAGGAAGAGTAACAATCAGTATGATTGGAACCCCACCTAGGGTGGTGACAATTAAAATCACCACAAACTAAGTAGGGGCGAGGAATTGAGGAAAGAATGGAGTTTAATTCAGAAATAACAAGACTGTTAGGGTGAGGGATGTAACAGGAAATAATGGATAAATTATAAGTTCTAACTCTAACTATGTGCAAGTTAGAGCTAAGAGTGGGAATTTGGAAAAAAATTATGGATCTTCTAGGTCCATCATTTCTTGACAACAAGAAGTTCACAAGAACGGCACAGCCTGCCTTTCCGTCATCCCTGTCTTCCCGGAAACAAGAATAACCAGGAAGTCTTAACACAGAATTCCTTTTCAGCTATGTCTCCGATATAGCAAGAACTACGGGTTTATATTTATTTGTTAAATTAATAAAGTCTGGCTTTTTTGGAATTATACTTACGATACTTACTACAATTCCATTAAAAAATCGCAGCCATTGTGGGATATTAATTTTCGAGGAGTTATTGAAGGAGATTAATGACATTGTTCGGTAGGGAATCAGAGAATTTCGAAAAAAAAATTGATCCGGGAACAGGTGAGTAATTCAATTAAGTTGTCGTTTGGAGTTAGCAACAGAGTAGACTCATTAGGTTGAGTAGAAACAGTTAAACTAATTATGTCTTTGTGAGTGAGAACATCGTAAGTTTTACCAAGAGGATCTTTAGGCCGAAGGGATTTATAGGTAATTTTGGAACATGATGCCCGAGTATTGGTTTTTTGTTGAAGAATTAGAGAGGGAGGGGAGGGTTTAGAATCAGCAGTGGATTGTGATTGTAAGGAACACTGAGAGATGGTCATATCTGAGTATAATCTTTTCGAGACAGGAAATCCTAGAGCAGCCTTAGTATAACTTATACTCTCCTGGGACATAACCATTTTTATAGATTTATGTCTGGAATGCTTAGGGCATTTGGGGTCATTCGCCTTATGGTTTCCATTGCAAAATAAGCAGTGGACATTATCTAAGTTGTTGCAATTTTCCCCAGAATGGCCCTGGACACAGACAAAGCACCTAGATTGAGATCCACATTGTGAGGCAATGTGACCAAATCTACAGCAATTCCTACATTGGATAGTTAGAAGGAGGCATATGCAGACAGGAAGGGAACTATAATAACAGAATACTTTTTCAGGAAGGATTTGGCCAGAAAAAGTCAGGACCGCGGTAGTAGATGTGACCCATGTGAACTTGTCTTCTGAGCGAACTTTAGTGTTTAATATACGGGCCCTTACTACTTCACCACAGTTAGCAGGTGTTTTTATATTCTCAACCAATTCCTCCAAAGTCCAATCTGTGGGAATGCTCTTTACAAATCTCAAGCGGGTAATATTAAATTTTGGAATAGAAGCACTAAAATTAATACACTACTAAAACGCTCTTATCATTTTCGGCCACTTGCCACTATACCTAAGCCAAAGAATATACAGAA
This sequence comes from Lamproptera curius, assembly GCA_029286875.1. NCBI lineage: Eukaryota > Metazoa > Arthropoda > Insecta > Lepidoptera > Papilionidae > Lamproptera > Lamproptera curius. The sequence continues at coordinate 524,162 of JAGSMT010000154.1, forward strand.
TTGCAATTGCTGTAAAGAATTGATTGTCGCTAAGTGTCGTCTTGGTGAAAATTTATCACTAAGAATGCTATACATGTGACGCGACTTCCTTGCTTTGGGTAACATTGCTTACGTCAATTTCGTCTTTTCTATAATTTGGGTATAGTCAATATATTTTAGGGTAGAGTTGAAAGAGATAAAAGGTCATACATAATTAATTCCTTTACAGGAAAAAAAGTGAAGTAATCACATTATACAGCTTTAAGCAAACATTCTGTTATTATAATATAAACATTCAAGAAAATAACCATAATAGTTTAGCACCGTTAATATTTTGTGCTCAATTAAAGATAATCACAATGACAGATACTGTATACAATTTGTTCTACTTGGATAAGCAAAGATGTTGTGACAGCGACAGACTAACACAAATAGCACGATTAAACGTATCGGTGTAACAATATCGCTTCGTTAACAAATGAACCGTCCCACGCTCACGTACAAAACTATCACGTTCGAATTGAGTTGAGTGCGGACATTTTGGAAATTCGAAAAGAACTAGAGAAGTACTTTTATTATTGTTTTACATTGCTTGTTGTTTTCATGTGTACTTTTTACAATAGCTCACGCATCATCCTGGGTAGGAATCGGTGTTCTCTGGCAAGGATTTGTAGTTTGTCAATGGTCGCGTACTCTAGACTTCTTCAATCGGCGATGCTTCATGTCAGCTATGGCCTATTTCATCCTAGTTCTAATGGATTGCTTAATTTGGCCTATATAAGAGAGACCACATTCACAATCAAGCTTGTACACTCCTGGATCTTGTAGAGGGATTGACACACTTGACAGGTGGTAGTAACTGAGTTGTTTATTGAAAATCTTCTTAGGTGGCTTGAAAAACGTTTTCATAGAAGCCTATGTACGATATAGCCAATCGTGTCAGTGACTCCTCTTCGGTACGGCAGAACAGCAGACACTCGCTCGACTGTGGCTGTCTTCATGTCAGGCGTGGGCTTGTTGTCCCGCATCACTTGCTTAATATTCTGGAGCCCAGCAGCCAGATGTTCCTTATTACAGATCTCTCGTGCTATCTGAAACAGTTATTTATCAACTATAAAGGATGGTGATGGGAAGCCCCGTTAAGATATTTATTTGTATGTGTTTGCTTGCTATTTACAGTATGGCTCAAGGTGTTATTAGGATTTCTTTTAACAATTACACCATTCCAAACACCAGGCCAGACAACCTGATTAGTCTAGACCAATTTGCCTGAAAATCAAAACGATTTATTGGTAGTTTGGGCATGTAAAAAGTTAGGCCCCAGTCAGCAACACTGTTACAGGCCAATCTAAGGAACCCCTCGATGCAGATCGTCATTCTTGACGCATTTATGTATAGAGACACAGATGGTTTTACAAAATTCTGCAATCTTTTGCAAATATGACACATTTTTCTTTATCACTCTGGTAATTATAATACACGGCAACGTTATTTTCCGCACCAGACAACAAAATATATTTACGTCTTTGAATCTCTTTACGGGGCGGGATTATGCTTTAAGTATAGGAACAATGCACAGGCACATGTGCACTGCGTGTGCGAATATGCTTCGGTTTATTGGGAAGCAAACGCTATTATTGTGATTAATTTGCCTGTAGTCGCTCCATTCTCTAATTTCTATAATAAACTGCCTCCGTAGCCTAGTGGTGTGAGCTGTACAAACCGGAGGTCGTAAGTTCGAATCCCGCGGGGACTCAACAAATTTGCATTGTTGTTTTTAAATGGCTGATCACCCAATTATCTAAAAAGTAAGATGATCCATGCGTCGGATGGGCATATTAAAAGTCAGTGCACCCACCAACCCCCGTTGGAACAGCGTGGTGTGATATGGTCCGAAACCCTCAAATGGATAGGAGTATATTAGGGGACGCCTATGTCCAGCAGTGGACTATCACAGGCTGATGATGAATGATGAATGAATGATGCGTCGCTACATTCTACGATACTTCATCATATATCACATATATACACAATATTAAAACGCTCTTATCATTTTCGGTCACTTGCCACTATACCTAAGCCAAAGAATATACAGAATTGCAATTGCTAGCATCTACTGTAAAGAATTGATTGTCGCTAAGTGTCGTCTTGGTGAAAATTTATCACTAAGAATGCTATACATGTTACGCGACTTCTTTGCTTTGGGTTACATTGCTTACGTCAATTTCGTCTTTTCTATAGTTTGGGTATAGTCAATATCTTTTAGGGTAGAGTTGAAAGAGATAAAAGGTAAGGTACATAATAAATGCCTTTATAGGAAAAAAAGTAAAGTAATCACATTATACAGCTTTAAGCAAACATTCTGTTATTATAATATAAACATTCAAGAAAATAACCATAATAGTTTAGCACCGTTAATATTTTGTGCTTAATTAAAGATAATCACAATGACAGGTACTGTATACAATTTGTTCTGCTTGGATAAGCAAAGATGTTGTGACAGCGACAGACTAACACAAATGGCTCGATTAAACGTATCGGTGTAACAATATCGCTTCGTTAACAAATGAACCGTCCTACGCTCACGTACAAAACTATCACGTTCGAATTGAGTTGAGTGCGGACATTTTGGAAATTCGAAAAGAACTAGAGAAGTACTTTTATTATTCTTTTACATTGCTTGTTGTTTTCATGTATACTTTCTTAAATATACTTTTAATCTACTTTGTATGGCGACTATTAAACGGACACAGTCTGTCCGAGGATATACATGTAACCAAAGCCATAAATTTGTACAAAGATAATTTAATTTGTGTAAAAACAGTAATAGAAAAAAATTAATATCTGATCTCTTAGTAGTTGAAACTACTGTTATAAATGTACATAACATCTTATCATTTTGATGGCGGTGCCGCTATCCAAGGTAGGGCCTAAAGTCGCATAAAAAGTCAATATTATGCGAATAAAAAACTTCTACTGTGCATCTCATCTTCACTTTGTAAATTACTACTTACTATTTATAACTACTTCGTACTGTCATGTTCAAAACCTTAAAATTTGTGCTATTCGTTGCCTAAATTATTTATCTAAGTGCTATAGATATCACACAAAATTTTACAGTAAGAATACTTTACTAGAACTAATCTCTGACGAAATATATGGCTCCGTGCGGTCTTTGTCCCTAAACATATTTTCACATCTCGTGCCTGCCCCGTGGTGGCAGTACTATTTTCTCATAGACGCCGGCAAGATGGAGCTGCTCTATAATGGTCGTTACTTACACTTACGTTGTCCGAAAGGTAATCACGGCTAGGAGGCGAATGTATCTTTGCCATTTATAACAGTTTTAGTATGTTTTTATTAAAAAGGCATTTACTGTATACCAATTTACCACTGTTCTGTTGCTATTAGTTGCTTAATTACATAGACTTTTCACGGTTAGGTTCATACGAATTATGTATATTTTAGGAAGTCTTTATTTGTCCCTTTCTGATAAAGAAGTGAAAACATTGCTCATAAAACGATGTATCAGTGCAATAAAAATTAAAACCAAAATATCTAAAAAAATCAAGGAAAACCAAACTAGAACTGATAGAAGAAAATCACAAGTATAAACTGGACTGTCTGCGAAATTGAGTAAAGAACATTCTGAAAGACCAACGCAGATATAATACTAAATTAGTTCTAATTACAAACTTAAATTGACTGCAATCCATCATTTTGGGCGTGAATAAAATATTATAAACGAAGCATTATGTGATCATGTGTTTTTACGAACCTTTCTGAATGCAAAAACTGACAGGCGCTTGTACAGTATTCGCTTAATACATCAATTGATATACTTTTGCGTGTATACTTTTGTATTTTGTGGGTTAATCAAATTACCGTATTAATTGGAATATTTATTTGAGCTACAAAATACTACTATTTCTGATTTCTTTAGGCAATTTAAAGGCCGTTTATTACTTATTATTCTTTGAAAAATCCACAAAATGTAAAGTTCAAAATTAAACAAAAATTTTAGAAATACAAGATTTTGCAAAAATCTAAATTTGTCCCTATATTTTTATCCTGATGATGAACCATTTTCAAATGTTACTAATAAGAATATAGCTATGATTTTGTCTCTTGCGTGTTCGTCATATTAGAACTATAAATTTCATTAAATCAGATGTATTTATGACCCTTTCGATAAAAAAATATCGGGAAAACGATAAAACTTTGTATTGCAATAAAATATTTTAATCAAAATTCTCGCCATAACTGTGACGTCAAGTTGTTGATGTTTTTATAGAGATCAAAAATAAAACACTACATTTTTAATCACTTTTTACGATATGTCAAAATATCCATGGTCGTATTTCCAGAATTTCAACGAAATGAAAAAAGGCGTGTTAAATAAAATTAAAAGACCATAACTACTTATTTTGATTTTGGTAAAATTTTGAAACAAATACTTTTACAAATATACAAACATTCCCATTTAGTGAATTTCATATATTCGCTACCAATAGTGGTAATATTGAGAAATATAATTAATGGCCAACTAAATGAAGCGACTACGTCATATGTACAAACATGATTAACAGAAATCGAACTGAGTTTACCATTTGTTAATAAAAACGCGTGCTTGGTAACACTTATATAATATTGGTACTAGACGTAACTTTTTAATATTCATGACAGATATGTGCGCTTAAAGACGTCAACTATGTTAAACATTATATGAGTCTATCTTTAAAGTTTTAAAATGGAATTATACAAAGAGCTCCAACAGAAAAATGGAGTTACGTGGTTATAATTTAACCAAAAACATAAATAATCTAAATTTAGAACCTTCTTTTGGGCTTCAGTTAAATAGACACCCATTTTTTTCTATGTATATCTTTACAGAAAATAATAGTATAACTACTTATAATTTAGCCAATTTAAACTCAGATTAAATGTAAAATTCCGTGGACCGCCGGATAAGCCAAATTTACGTCTTTTTTGTTCCAGAAATGTGCCTGTTTCCGGCAAAGGAATTAGCGCTTGAATTTGTTGACGTTAATTTCATCGGGAAATTCGGGGTAACTTTTGGAACAGATTTTGGCTAAGGGCTGACCAATTTAGCTCCAATTTCTCTAAGAAATTATTATATATAATAGAGGTGTCCCGTTGCCGCCGCAATTCCATTTTGAGAAACTGCGGTTGGGTAACCTCCGTGCCCCGGGTGTTCTTAATTTGTCGCCAGGAACGAGAATGTCACCGCTTTCAGTACTAGGCCAATGGAATAAACATTTCACTTTAAACAAGCCAGCTTTGTTTGAGTCACCTTAACTTTGGCGGTTTCCACATCATTTTGTCCTAATAATTTAATTTATATTGGAATCTGGTTTTCGTTTCGTAGTATTTAAAAGAACCTTCTTTAATTTATTATGTCAACTTATCCCCTTTTTGGAGGTTCATTAACAGGTTTTCTTCTACCATCCCTTACATTAAATAGGTATTAAAATTAATGTTACTGAGCAGTATTATTTACCTTGTAAAATGCCTTTTCAGTTGTAAGCTAATAAAATGATTTATCATTTTTATTTTATATACAAGTATAAATTATTTTTATATATATTATAATCTATATCATGCATTTCGAAGTTAACCTAATCATTAATCCTTTCGTTTAAAAGACTTTTGACATACTCTTAAAAACAATTTATTAATGTAGAAACCTTCTTCGTAATATATATTTGGTGTTAGTAAACTTTCCTGTGTCGTGGGCGCATTTTTCTCCATAGATACCGATTGAACCGGCTGAAGGATCATAATTACATCTAAATAAAATCGGTTGAATTTAGGACTTTCAATAATTCCCCATTGATAATTCTATGTGCGGAATCACTCCATCCGGGCGTTTAAATTACAAAAATAAAATATTAATTTATTACAAAACTGTACTGTTTTATTTTGATATTCCAATTTTTCAGGTAATGTTGAAATAATTTTAGGCAAGTACTTATTTACAACAAAGAAAATCGATTTGCTAAGTGTATGCCTATTTATTTTATCGTTTTCTCATTGCTAAAATACGTTATCTATTGTAGATGAAATGAAATTTAGGGTATTCAAGTGAACTTTATAATGACTGCCTGGATCGGTTTTCGGATATACAATTAGGGTTATTTAAATTTTTTAAATTTTGGTGAAAGGATCAAAAGATTACCAACAGGAAAAACAATACGAAAATTTTTTTATATATAAAACCTTGTTTTACCCCGAAGACACCTATAAAATAACAAAAGTTTTTTTTAAAAGTCTTTTAATTTTTTGATAAATTTTGCAACGTGAGTTCACAAATTTATCAAATACCTCCAAAGTTTTAAATTTCAACAAATTTAAATTTTTAATTATTCACACAAATTTAAAATGAGTGTTATTCTTCTCAAGAAAACCCTGAAACAGACGCTTAATAATGTTTTCATCCCTTTGTTGACAAAACAAATGATGTTCAAATCATATTGAAATTGAAACAAAATTAACATTGCTATAAATTTATTCTTATTTGCGGTTCATAAATAAAATATTATAAACATAAATGTATTAAAAAGTTACCAATTTAAAAAGTTTTTCTAAAGGATAACTTTTCTTCCCATTTATACCCCCATTTAAAATCCGAAATATGTTTTACATATAAATTTTAATTAAAACGACCTTTAAGACAGAACAAAACTTCGTTATTTGCTTAACTAGAAAATATCTATCCATTTTTTTTTCTTTTTCTACACCACATACAAAATACTTTTTTTTACAGTAACCAAAATATAAAATACATTTAATACAGTTTTTCAAATCTATTGCTTACGGCTAAGCACTTTTAATCAATTTAATCGTCCACAATTTTTCTTTTTTTTTTAAGTTAACAAAACACAACTTATTTTTTCAAAAAAAACTTGAAACACACATATATTGATTTATATCAAAACAGAAACTTTTATGTCAACGAAAAAAAAAATATATATTAACTTAAATTTGAAAAAGACTTTATTATCCTATATTATATAGAGATACAACAATTCTATAATAAGGTTACTTCTAACTCACTTGTGCCGTCGCAGTTCCAAACATCCGGTACGCCGTGATTTTAATCAGGGCAATCACATTTACAGGTGTTCTCTTCAAATTTATGAAAAGGTTTTATTTTGTAACAGCTATGAGTCAAATTCTTCTAAATATATCTAACCTTATCAAACTGACGTATATGTGTACTGTTGCCGACGTAAAACAACGACAAAGGTATTATTGACAGTTCTAAACCGTTATTTCTAAAGAGAATTTGAAGTATGTGAGTTAATCACCCGAAATTGTTCTTACCAAAGTTAAAAAAAGTTATTAATGGGATCTACTATAAAACATTATTTGCACATTCTTAAAAGTATGTTTTTTGCTATGCGCCAAGAAAAAGGGTTAAATTTCTTCTACAAGGAGTTCAAAAAAATTTGAAAAAATGGATTTTTATATATTCGTAGTTTTTACAAAATGGTTCCTTGAGTTTTTTCCTTTTCTAACCCTCCAGTCCCGTCTTCCTAACCTATGCCAGTCCCCGTCTTTGCATAGCAAAACGTCCCCTTGAAAGCCCGTCCGCAAAACAATTCATGCCGGGGAAACGGGTCCCCATTATCTCGCAACCATGACCTCTGGATCTGGGTTCCCCAATCCGCGGTACCTCAAACGCTCTATCCGATATTTACTGGCCCTCCTAATGAATTGGACGGAGCGCCCCACCTTTCCAATCAATTCGAGCAAACCAAAACTGGCGAGCGCGCCATTTCTCCACACGGACGACGAAACCAGTCAACAAGCCCGTGGAAGCCGGGAAAGCCACGCCCTCCCTTCGGGGCCAGTTCACCGTTCAGTAGATTGGCGTTCCAGGCCATTTTGCCATCTAGATAGGGCGGTTAAAAAACTTCTAAAATAAGTCCTGGCGACCCTATCGGCCGAGGTTCGGCCCCCGGGGCCCCTCGATAATTTGCTGGGTAAACGGACCTGACCAGCGGCTGAGGGCCGAGGCTCGGCCCTGTGGGCACCTCGATCCACGCTTCGGTTAATATCAAAGTATGGCCCAGGCCTTGGGGTCCCTTTGCTTTTAAGAAAAGGGGTTGAAGTCGTCCCCAAGTTCCGCCCCTCAACCTCGGGTTTAGGTTAACCCCCAACGGAGTTCATTCGAAAAAAAAAAAAAAAAGATTTTTCTCATAGGTTAATTTAAAGAAAAAAGTTATTCCTTACAGATGTAAAATTATCAAAATAACATTATTAAAAAGACTACGTTGCCTGCTGAGTCTCTTTTTGCCGTTTTTTTCAGGTCAGGCGTCCTACGTCAACCAGTGTTTTAGACAATTAAAGTGAAATTTTATAGTTCCATATAGAAATTCCTCTTTTTAAAACCCGATATTTTTTTGTTTCCGAATCATATGTTTAAGCCCGGCGTTTGCGGAAAAAAATTTTCGGTTGTTTTTCGGATTTGTTCACCCCCCCTTTAAAACCCTTATCAACCAAAAACCTTTAAAAATAGAAATTTTTAAAATTAAATAACAAGATGAAGAAATCAAATAAAATTAATAATAATATTCTCTTTAAATTTTAATTAAAATAAAAAAAAAAAACGAAAAAAGATAATTTATGTGTTTTTGTTTATTTAAAAAAAGAATAACACTTGCGTGCCAAAGTTTTCACGGGTCAGGTGTTTACACGGGCAAAAAAAGCCAAATTAAATCCGTCCCCCTCCCGTTAACAAATTCTCCCGTCCGTACCAAAGTTACGTTTGAATTTTTTCTTTTTAAAATTTAAAAAAACATAAATTCATAAATGTTTTAATTATTTGCCTGTTTGTTTAATTAATTTGAATAGCTAAACAAATTTAAATTTTTTATATTTTAGCCTTTATTTTAAACTCTTTTTAAAAAAAACCCTTTAAATTTATTTTTTTTATTAATAATACTTGACCCTTTTTAAATACGTTAAAATTTTAAAATTTGTTGTTACCCCAAAATTTTAAATTTTCCCAAAATTTAAACCCTCTTATAAAAATTGTAAAAATTTTTTTTAATCCCATAAAAAAGTTTTAAGGTTTCTTCTAAACAATAAAATTTGTCACTATTGGGTTTAAATTCCTTGAAACGTTTAAAACCAAGATTGGTTATTAAATATTTTTTATTTTTTAAATTTAAAAAAAAGTTTGGGGAAACGGGGTAAAAAAATTTTTAAAATTTTAAAATTTATAAATTTTTTAAAAACCCAAGAAAAAAAAAAGGCAATTCTACTTATCCAAACTTTTTAAAATTTTTCTTTCCAATTTTAAAACTTTTCGGGAAATATTTCTAAACTAACTCGGGAAAAACCCCTTGGCCTTTTAAAAAATTTTATTCTAAACCCCGTTTGGGCGATATTTTTCCGAGGGGCAAAATAAAGGATTCGGAAACCCCACACGCACTGTGGGGTCCCGATTGGGGCGTTCCCACATTTTTTTTAACCTTTTTTTATTTCCATAAAGGAACAAACGTTTCTACCTGGGAAAAGGGCCCCCCTTTTGGGTATAACAATAATGGGTATCTAAAGTGGTCCGTGTATAGGATCCGGTTTCAAAAAAAAGGAATAAGGGGTTCTTGGAATTTGGTTAAAATTTTTTAATTACTTGGGAACCAGATTGTGCTTTTGCGAATTCAAAATGTAAAAATTCTTTGAAATTAAGGGTTTTCACTTTTTTTTTGGAAACCGGGTTTTTGGATTGCCGCGATGGAAAGTTTTGTTTCTAAAAATTGGGAAAATTTACCTTTTGTTCCTCAACCATTAAATTTTCCCCGGTTTCACTCATTCGCCCCGCGGGCCTGGGGCAAAGGAATTACCCCCCAAATGGATAAGGTACCCATAAACGGTTTTTTTTCCCGTAGCGGGGGCGGGACTTTGAAGCACCCATTTCCCCTTACCCCTTTTGGGGATGGAAAAATTTTCCCTTTTAAATTTATGGGTAAAATTAATAACCCTTTATTATAATGGAATTTAAAACGGTGCGGAGGAAGAAGTGACAACGCGTTTATTAAAAAATTTAAAGGTTTTAAAATTTTAAATTAATTTTATTTTAACTAATTTTTTAATAACACAAATAACCAGGGGATTGTGGAAATTACACCAAACCCCCCTTTTAAAGGTACCCCTTTGGTAAAGTTTCCCAATTTATAAATACGCCAAAATGTTTAAAACGCCCTGGTTTTTTTAACGGTAAAATAGGGGGGGCCCCCGCAACCCCCTTTTGGAACCAACTCTTGTTTAAACACCGTAAAATGTTATATTAAAAGTGTATTTTTTTAAAAACGACAAAACCCTAAAAATTTCAAAAACATAAACCACTGTCCCGGGGGGGAAAAACCTATTATTTCTTTAAACAAAAAAACAGGGTTTTCCTTGGTGGACTGTTTAAAGGAAAAAATTTTCCCTTTGGTTTCTTAAAATTTTAAAAAAATAAACTTAAAACTTTAAAGAAATTTTAAAAACTTTTCTTTTTTCCCCAATTTTTTTTAAAAAATTTCGCTTTTGGTGGTTTGGGAAAAAATTAAAGAAATTTGCTAATTTGATCTTTGGAATATCCTCTAATTTAAATGAAAAATGTTTGAGGCAGCTTTGAGATGACAGACTTTATGATGAAAACGCATTACGTGGCCATGTGTTCGTACAAACATTTCTGAGTACAAAAGCTGGCAGGCGCTTGTGCTGAATCCGCGGAATAAAGCAATAGATTTAGGTTTGCGTGTATGTTTTTGTATTCCGCTGGCAATATCTCTTTGACGTATACACTCGATGCATCGTTCTAATCTCTTTCAGTCAACCGAATATTAATTTAAACTGCATATCGAAGAGATTTACGACACGTTCAACTTTAAGCTTTGTTCTTTATGTTATATAATTTACTTTTACATTGCAGAAGTTTCAAAACAACGACTAAATAATATATACAAAACCGTATGAAAAAAAACAGACATTTATAACACGAAAGTAATGTAGTTGTTTGCTAGTAACTTATAATACTTGCATTGGAACGTCGAGGAACAAGGAACCCTTGAAATGTTGTTACTCATACTTACTTGAGTGTATGCATGAATTATTGAGATAACATATTATTTAAAAACTTACATTACATAATATAACTGAAAAAAAAACCACCATAGAGAAAAATTTTAGAAAATGAAGACAATTTTTTTTCGTAATTTTTTTAAGTCTGATTTAACTTTCTTAATTAACAACCATAAATAAAAGTTTGTTGATAGTTCTAAAAATTGAAACGTCTAATAAAGCATATGAGCAGCCAACTCCAATTAATTCTGGATTACTCCGAATATTCGATGACACAATGTGTGCTCTTTTTCTTAGTATTCCAGAATTGACGCTAAACATTACGACATACTTCTGAGAAATAAAAACAGTGCATAAAATGTAATGTTAATAAAAAAATAGTAAGATTGCAATCATGAGACATGTTGAAAAAAATATAATTTTAATCACCAATGTACATGGAACACAAATTTTATTTCCGGTCCAATATTAAAAATTCTAAATTACCCAGAGTAGGGAAAGTAATATTACTATTATGTCGTATTTAACAATTAAAACATATTTTTTTTTGTCCGTTACTAACTTATTACTTAGGTCGGAGTACAGATTAAAAATAATTAATAAAAATTAAGATCTGGAAACCCCGCTTCAGCACTGGCAAGAAGACGCATGACATCTCAGTCTAACCCGTGACCACGGCCGCTGGAAAGTGTTCGAAACGTCGGGAATTTAAAATGTAAAATAAACGCGATAAAATCCGTAAAGTAATTTTATTTAATAATGTATAATATTCGCGCAAGCAATAGAAATAATTACGTATACAAACTGTTTGACTGTGCATTTGTTGAAAGGTTATGTACAGAACACTTATTTTATGATGCACTTACGTGTAATACGTGCAATTTCTTTTGCATAGTATCATCATCATATCAGCCTAAAAAGTCCACCACTGAGCATAGGCCAGCCACATAAGCCGCCAAGAGGTACGATCCAGCGCCACCTGCATCCATCGATTTCATTAGTCGCCACTCCATCTCGTAGGGGGTCGTCCATCATTGAGTCACTCGAAAACCTGTCTTCCTTAACGGTTCTCGCTTCTACGAGCTAGTATAGTCAGCCCTTCTGCTTGCTAACTCTACGAACAATGTCGTTCTACTGCGGATCATTAGGTACTTTATCTTGCAGAGAAATTCCGATACATAGCTCGATAAGCGACTTGAAGCTTCCTCATACGGCCAGCAGTAAAGGACCACGTATCAATGCCGTACGCCAATACTGGCAACATACACTGTTTGAAGACCTTAGTCATCAGACTTTGATGGTATTGGATGAAATGATACATCTGAGCTACCCGTAAGCTCCGAGTTCGACTGGGCTCTGGGTCCAAGTTGGACTTACCTAACAGGACTCTTGTCCTAGGTAAACATATTCGTCGACAACTTCGAGCATAGCGCCCGTAGCGTAGCGTTATAAGTTGTGCATAATAAAGAGGACATATGATCTGTAGGATTTGCTACTTAAATTGTAGACTTTTAACGCACTCGTATAAAATTAAAAGCTCTCATAACATTTCTGCGACTAAGGCTGGAAACAATCAGAAGACAGTTATTTTTCATATATTTTGGGAATAATTAAAATTAGCAATACATAGGTGAATGTAAAGAGAAGGCGAAGTATAGGATAAATTTTTATATTTATCTATTCAAATTTTACCGTAATCGTGCCCGTTTAATTTATAGTAACTACTTTAGAGTTCATTTTCGAATAAATATATGCTTGATTGTTTTGACGAACATGGCCTCGTAATCAACTATCCAAAGAAGTTTTTGCATTAGATTTAGTTCCGGTACCGATACTTTATCAATAGAAAAAACTATATGATAGAGTTTTAATTATCATGGAAGGATTAATTATTAATATTTTATTGAAAAATAACTTTTTATATTATAACATACTTTTATACACTTCTGTTTATTATTTTTTGATTTTTGACATAGTCATTTCCACTTGAATAAATTTTATTAGGTAATCACAAAAATCTACGACACCTTAACATTTTTAATTAATAGTCTCAAATTTGTCAAACCTTTTCGTCAGCGGACAATCTTTACAATACGTCAGCCATTTACGCAAAATGTATAAAAATGTTCAAATATGTGCATGACATGGACGTAGGACCGTTTTATATATGAACATTTAAAGCATCCACAGGTATGTCTTATCTATATCTACATATATTCTTCAGTATCAGTGGATTGGGAAATCGGTCAATAATAGCGTAACTAACTTTAAAATACAAAATTATCAAATTCTTACAGGATCCCCTCGGCCCTCGGTTCACCATACGTATAAAGTATATATATAAAAAAGGATTTTTTCATGCTTATTTTAAAATAGCTGATGTGTCTATGATATTTTGTTAGTTTTCTTTAAGAAAAATGTTACTCAAATCAGACCAGTTATTCCAGAGATTAGCCACAAAAAACTGATAGACAGACAGAGACAGAAAAATAATAATTAGATGATCTGTTAGATGTATCGGTTATAAATCAAAACTTAATCATTTAAAAAATTTTATCTCGATATTACAAACAGACACTCCCTTTTTTATATCTTTATAAATTAATATTATTTATGAAAAAAATTAAAGGATGTTAATTACATCTCGTGACACTGCTTAACCTAGCAGTCAATTTTTGTAACCACCAGTTGACCTTCACTTAAAACTCTGAAGGTTAAATTTTGTGCTATAATTGACGCCTTATAGAAGATCAATTGTTTTATAAATGTAACATAAATATTTTAATGATCATAGATGAGAGCTATATAATTTATATCACTCAGAAATTCTATATATACTATGTATAGAATCTAATATAAAAATGTACCAGAATAATTTAATAAGCATAGTTCTAACAATTACTTAGATAGATGTAGTAATGTACGTGACTCACAATTCGCATATAGCAAACACTACAAAAAACCTGTTATGATGGCCAGTCTACAAGAAGAATCAGTTATTTGAAGGCTGTTAGCGGATGAACAATATTATTTGGTGATTAAGCATAGTACGAAATGCTTCTAAAATTTTATTCCACTGTCTTTATAATTTGTGTTTATCAAATTGACATCAATGTGGCGGAAAATAATATCCGAGGTAATTATATATTCTTAAATTTACTTTATCGTCTTAATTATTATACTGTTATTGTGCACTTTGACCTTCATTAGGCCAACGACACAATCATATCATACATTTTAACGGATATGAGCTAAGCAAACATCTTTTTTTTTGATCTTCGCTGTTGAATAATTTGGTCGTTTTATTATCTAAATTATAGAGAACGTAAAGTTATTACATAAGATTTATATATCCATTAACACCTCCTTTCTATTAGTATTATAATTATAATAAATTAGTATTACATTCGATTCTATAAAATATACATACCTTTTGGTACTGCCTCCGTAGCCTAGTGGTATAGGCGTGTGCTTTAGAATCCGGAGGTCGTGGGTTCGAATCCTGCGGGGACTCAACACATTTTCATTGTTGTTTCCTAGTTGGTTAGGGCAATTTGGGCCGATCACCCAATTGTCTGAAAAGTAAGATGATCCATGCGTCGGATGGGCATGTAAAAAGTCGGTCCACCCACCAACCCGCATTGAACCAGCGTGGTGGGATACGGTCCAAAAACCCCCTAATGGGTAGGGGTGTATTAGGGGAGGCCTATGTCCAGCATTGAACTATCAAAAGCTGATGATGTGATACATACCTTTTGGTTAATAATGTGAAACGTCTTTATGGTTTTGTTTTAATAACGGATGATTCGTAATAGAAAACTATCTTAAAACTAATTATTGTATATTAGATATATATAAACGAATAGCTAAGAGTAAATAGACTTCAGAATTAACATGTTGACACTTTATAATAGTGTGATATAAAATGAATTCATTCAAAAAGAAAGATTATAAATGTTTTAAAGGGAAATATGTTTTACATCTAATAAATATTAACTATTTAACTAATTATAACAAAGGAATTTATTGTTTTATCAGAAAAGCGAAACCCACAAAATCAATGGTGGAACGATTCATTTCTATCGAATAAACCGGAGGATATAACAGAACAGCTATCTAATTGGAATACAGATCCAAAAAGATTTTGGAACGCATTACCGCTTCAACAGTTATACTTTAAAGATTTATATAGTTCAACGAATTATCAAAATAAAGATAAAAATAATTTCGGAACTATACCACGTAGTTCTAACCCATCGCAAAAGTCCCACTTGGAATCGAAATATGAACCATATTACTACAACAGAAGTCCACCTATGCCACCAGGGCCACCACCTGGACATGATAGGGATGCGTCAAATTACAAATGGGGTCCAGCATCGCCTGATCTCAAATGGGACTTGGCATACAACAATTGGAGACCACCACCTTCACCTCATGAAGGTAACCGAGACGAGAGATGGGATAGTCATTCGTTCAGGGCCAGGTGCTCCCTCTAATTATCAACAATCACAAGATTCTGTATCGTCAGAACATCAAGCTGGATATCCATATTCTCCTTCCCAATACTATCCGTCTCCACCACGCCACCACCATCACCAATGCCACCACCACCACCACCTCCACCACGCCATTTTTTAGAAGATTCTATTCTCAATACTCTACGGTCCTCCCTACAACAACCTTCTAAACATCAAGCATCTAATCAATTTAATCTGCCTCACCCTCCACCTTCTTCCTACGAAAACATGCCTCCACCAAAACCATTCCATCATAGTGAAAAGATAGGTTCTGATTATAAAAATATTTCTTTAGTCATCGGATCATCTTATCCTACTAACTACTGGGATTACCCTACTCATCATTCACCTCCCCCACCACCGTCACCACATTATCCACCTCCCCCACCACCCTCACATTATCCACCTCCCCCACCACCCTCACATTATCCTCCTCCCCCACCACCCTCACATTATCCGCCTCCCCTACCACCCTCACCACATCATCCACCTCCCCCACCACCTCCTCCACCGCCTGAACATGAATACTACCAATCTCAGTATTCATCTTCTCAAGGTTATCCAATGTTTAACAATAACAACCATTACCCGTACACTCAATATGAAAATATTCTAAATTTAAAATCTCAAGACAATGTTAACCTGACACGTTTGCCTTCTGAAGTTACTTTAGATAAGGATGTGGAATACAAATCATCATTTCAAAGTATTGGGAAACAGTTGGAAAATTTATCTAAAATGTTTACTAGTCAGTCACAAGCAAAAACTAATACAGATGTTAAAAAAAGTACAGACAATGAAGAAATACCAAAATGGTATGTACGCTCCGGATTTAGTGACGATAACGAGGAACCAGCCTTGACTTCTAAGTCAGCATTGATAAATCAAAAATCAGACGATGAGCAACTCATGATTATCAAAAGTTTATTTAACAACGCAGAACCTACGGATAGCCCGCTTATTGTACCATTTTTTCAAGTTATGCCTGTAAGGCCTAGAGAATGAGAAATTATATTTAAAAATTTTGTATTAAAAATATATAAATAATAATACTGAGTTTTTGATTCAATAGTTTATTTTTAGGCTCTTTGGCAGACATTATGTTGGTATTTTCATTATAAATCACATAAAAATCTTTTATGTAATTCGAAGATTTTCATGACGTACTCCACTATCTTGTTATCTAATTAACTTGTACTTAAGTAGTTAATTAATTGAAATGACAACACTTTAAAAGATATGTAAGGTTTTTAGTATAAAAGTAAATAAAGATCTTGGTGATATTGCAAAACACAGATTATTTTCTGGTAATTTAATTTCTTACTTTATATATACCTACTCTGCAATTAGGTAGCAAACAAGATAAGTGGCCACCATATAGTTCATTATCGTTCACATATCGTAGATTATTTAATTTTTTTAATAATTTTTTTTTTTAGAATCTATATTTAGAACGTATTACATGTTACCGCTCGATTAAAAAATGGTTTATTATTACACGTTTCAGAAAAACGCTCGCCTCAAGGTCCGCCATTTATGGTAAGAGGAGTCGTCCCGCCACCTTATGATGGAAGGCACTCTTTTGATAATAGAGCACCTCCTTTTGGTCGGGGACCACCATTTGGACAGCCCCCGCCTCGTAGAGCACCACCCGGTGAACACCAGAACTGGATTCCACCCGGCCATCGTGATTACCCAGTTTACAGTAATCCACAAGAAATATATAACATGCAAAATAATTTACCTCCAGAATCAATGACAGGACCCATTAACATCGATGACACTTCTACTGAGAAGGGCGTTGAAGAAAATAGTAACGATAAAGTAACCATTACATCGAATGGGCAATTGGAAGAAGTAAAAGCCGGCACCTTTAGTAATGTCAACTAATGAAAATGAAAAATTAACTTACGACGCAGGGCAAGTGGTAGCAATAATAAATGGAAATTCAAACACAGGATCAAAAATTATTCCGGTTACCTTAATTTTTCAAGCTCAACCAGTAACACCAGCCAGTTAAATGAGCTACCTAAATATAAATTTAAATCAATTTGAAGCAAAAAAATTATTGGAATGAAAATAAACAAATTATAGCACAAAGTTTTCAATTACGTTTATTTATTTATATCAATTCACCAATTTTAAAATGTAGGTTTACATCTACCATCGGGCGTGCGCTCATAGCCAGTTGCACATGAGCCTTAAAATTTCTCTTCCTTCTTGCTCAGTAGCATTTGCCTTTGTTTCACTCTTAACTGAGGTGACAGTGGCTGCTGAGCTTGTTGATACCTTTACAGTAGTCGTCTCTGCGCTTCCTTCGGATATATTGGATACTTTAACTGGTTCATATTTATATTGTTCGTTACGTCTATTTTTCGATTGAAATACGCTCTTTATATCATTTCCAAGCTTTTGCGCAGATTGTTGTAAAGTTCCAAAAATATCCACAACAACATCCCCATCAACTTTGGCGCTAAGTATTAATATGCCACCAAAAATAAAAAGCAAAAGTGACAATTTCATCTTGACTTATTTAACGTCTCTTACTTCTCGCGGTTCTTTAGAAAATATTATAATAATACATTTATGATACTTTCGAGAGTAAGAATAGATAACTTTATAACCTAATGACCAATGGTATCTTCTGTCAATTGCGATAAATGTTGCGTTCTACGAATTGATAACATTAACATAACATGCTATTTGAAGGAAATCTTTTAAAAGCAAACATTAAAATTAATGTTTTCGTCAAATTTTCATCATAGCGGTAGTAACAATCTGAAAAGAGCAAAATTTAGGAAAGATTAAAACAATACTTACAAAATTATCGAAGCTGCTAGTATTTTAGTTATATTTGTACCACTTGTCCATTCTTACATTTCTTATAAAGGTTGATTTTAGTTCAAGTTCAGTGGTCCACTTAACTTTTTTGTTTGAAATTATTAGTTAAAATTATATAACAAATTTAACCATCAACAACATCGATAAACTATATTTTTACATCGTTTTGTGGAACAAACTTCACTTTATACTATTCTACTACATCGCTTGTATTTTATGAGCATCAAATCTATTAGGAATTATATCAGAGCTCACCTTTAAAAAAGTTCTCTACAGTTGCCTAGATGATCACGTCTTTGTCCGTCAGGACAGTCTAGCTCCGGTATGCGTATGATTTGACCGCTTTTCACAGATTCTGTAGTACTTAATGCTGCTATGCGCAGTTTATCATGAAAATTAAATACAACACCACACTGTCCCATTGCTAATGCACATAATATTATAAACGCAATATATAACACACATTTAACGCCCATTTTATCGAATGTTTTGAAATGAACTGAGGACGAATTGATTTAACGTAAGTGCGGGCCCCAATCACCACGGTATTCTACACGCTCCGTAGATATCCTTCACTGCGCCGTTTGTACAGCTATTAGTGTTCATTGGCACATCAATCATTGTGGTTTCAGGTGTGACGCTTTTACCGTCATCTTGTTTTGTATTACTTTTGCCGAGTTTATAAAGCATAAAGTTGATGATATCCTTCACTGGATTACTATAGACCACAGCTAAATCTTCTTTTGATATTGGTGGAGCTACAACTTGCATGAAATTTAAGTGTATAAAAAACAGTATCGCACACACCAATAAACGAAACATTTTTACATTCTTATAAGTAAAGTCACGAACTATAAAACATCTTCATATGAAACTTCTAATATTATATTATTTTGACGCTTTATCTGTTTCTTCCAGCTAATCAAGTAAACATGTTATAGTCGGTACAATCACTCAACGAGTGACCTATTTATAATACGAAGTCCATATCGTATACCCAAGACAAGTATCTAAATATTGTCAGCAGATTTATTGGTTTGTTTATGTCAAATAATAACTGAATGATTCATTTTTTTGTTCATCGGACGGTTAGTGCTAATATTATAAATAGTGCATGTTAAGTACTAATTTATTAAACAAATAAAAACTCATGGCACACAAATGCACATCACGTTATTGATATCCGCTTTTATTGACATTATTTTTATTCTGTTTCAATATAAATGACGATTCATTCAGAATAAAATATGAAATATTATTAACTACTTTTAACTGCTGTAAAATATTTAATTAAAACAAATAAAGAAAAATATATTAAATATTTAGAAAATAATTAGTTATTGTTAAAAAGTTGTTAACTAGACTAAACGCTTAATCTCATACAATTTATATATAACAAATAGCGTTTCGTTATACGTTAAATAATCAAGCATTTCAAGAACGTGACAATATGAACAAGCTTTATGGAATTTAACTTGGTAAACAGTAAAGGAATTCTTCGCCAAAATGTAACATTGACTTGCGAATATCTATAAACATAATTTGGGCATTATGCTAAAACAATTAATGCTTTGTGAATATAGACGTTGTAAAATTTTAAAAAAATATTTGTGACCGACTTTGCAAAAGGTGCTCAATGCGGAGCGTTTGTTTTTTCTCTACAATGTTACCTCGTCGCTCCGCTCCTAGTGATTTTATTGATTCTTTTTTAAATGATAAATATTAGCGTCCCATTGGTCTCATTTATTTTTAATTTGAGAAATAAAAAAATACGACACCAAAAATCACAACCTCGTACGGTTAAATTCCAAACGCTGCCAAAACCGTAAAAAATAGACAAAAGTATGTTTTACATAATTGTACTTCTTAAATTAGTCGATAATAAAGCCGCAATGGCGTATATACATGTTTTAAGAATAACCCACAATAAGCATTTTATTGTAAACATTTTTAAAAATTGCAATCAGACACTTTCAAAGCTTATTTAAGATAACACAGTTTAAGTTTACATAAAAGTTATTGCATTAAAAAAATTCTTTATTCTCAGTACATAAAGCTGGTCATAGACGATTTGATGAAATAATTAACCTTAAAAGTTATGAAGGATTTAAAATGCGGTGGCAGAAAACGCGACGCTATTTTGTACGGAGAGGGTGTTCTTACTGCTTATATTGCCTAAAATAGTTGTACGCAGTTAGAAATCGGTCATATTTTTTTGGTAAAATTTAACTTGTTTCTATTGTTTAAAAGCGTAATTTGCATATATACTTAAAATACTTAAAACAAAATATAGAAAAAAAAATGCTTGAAAATTAGACGCATTGTTGTAGACTTAAATTATTTGTATTGTAATGTATGTACTAATTAATACATTTTATAACGCATTACAGCTTTTATTTTAACTGTCCACGGATCCAATATTAAACGCGTTCAATAGGCGGTGAAAAAAAAGATTTATAATCTGTTCGCGATTGCAGGTTACGAATAATATCGTGTTCAATTTAAAAATGATATTTTCAAGTTATCATGATTACGGAGAATGCTCGAAATTCATCATTATAAAAAGCTCGTTAGTGCCGTCCGCAATACACACTCGGTCCAGCGGTTTTATTCGTTCGGGAGGAATATAACTAATTTTCACAAGAACTCTGACCAAATTCATAGTTGGCGCATAGGAAATTGTTGTAAATATTTTTTTGCGTATTATTTTTACTAGCAATAGTATTTATTTTATTTTTACTACATATAAACCTTTTAAATTGTTGAGTTTTGCAAAAATTTACAACAGTTTATATTTTTTTCTTTACTTTTTTTACCTTAGTTAACTCAATCATATCAATGCTACTCATAGCCCCGAACAGGCCTTATAAAGAACATCACGTATGTATTGATAAATTGACATCTTAACACGTGTATAAAATTATAATTTATTATAAAATTATCTTTATTATCGGGACGTTATTACAAAAACATTGTATTTTGTTACTATTAAAATCCATAAAAATGTTTAAAAAATATTGAATATGAATAGGAAATTCAAACTTACAAAAGATTCGTCTCTGTGACTGTTATTGCTGTTAGTGTTTACGAAACATATGGTTTATAACACAGCCTGTGGTGATTTCTAGTAAATATTTTGTTTTACCGTTGTCAAGGAGGAAAAGTGAATCAAGTATTATTAAAGATCATTTAAATAATTTACCAAAATCGATGCATGAATGATTTTATGCGTCTAATGTGAATTTTTATTAATTCGAGCGCAGAAATCAAAGGAGTTTAACCTGATATATTTTAGTCCATAAAATAAATTGTATATATTTTTTTTTGTTTATGATATTCCAATACAATTCATATACTCAGGTAAACATTAAATCGCATTTAAACTTTGAATTAAACTTAAAATTATGTAACCTTTATATTACTTTGATATAACATATTATAATTTATTCGTAATGTTATGTAAGTTAAATTTTTTTCGACATTTTAGCTTTGATGTAAAATATTAATTATTTTGTAATTGATGTACATTATAATTTTATTTCACGAACTGTTTTCTTTTTATCATTGCTATTTTAATAAAAAAAACTCTGACCATAAAAATAAAGTTATTTGAATTATTAAAATATTATTTGAACTTCAAATCGATTGGGTCAAATAGGCTAGAATTAGCGCGTAGGTATATTATACGAGCGCATTTTGTTTTAAATTAGAATTACAGGACTACGATTTCATATAAACAAATTAAATGATTTACTTAATCTTACACTGACTATAATTTAGTCCCAAAAGTTCCCCACTTTATCATATAATCCCATAACTACTCATTAGTATCTGCGGTCTGCTCCAGGCTTGGGAAGCTAAGAGAAGGGTAAGCCTTAAGAATGAGGTCAGCAGCGATGAAGTCACTTTTGGATACTTTCTTACGGATGCGCGGGCGGATAGTTAGGTGTAGGTATATCGTCCCCAACCCTCCACAGCGGTATTTAGCAGGTTTCTCTATCTCCGTCCGCACTGGATTCGACGCGCCCAGAGGTGTAGCGGATCCTAGGCCTGAGATGGGGCTGCTCTAGCGCTGCGGCGGGTCGCAGAAGATAAAAGCGTACAGTGAGGTCACGTACATTCCTTATATACGTGGAACATTTAGCGAATTCCACCACGATACACATTATTGCCGCATAGTGGTAGTGTACAAACACTACTGTGTTTCCCGAGCCACCAGAGCTGAATTTTTAGGCCTAAGCGTGTCCAGTGGTTTCGTTCATACAAACATTTTTAGAGGTGGTAAGTCCCATTTTTACAAGAAACCGTCTAGGCTAGTACTTCCTATTTCTGCCGCAAATCATAGGCGTGTAAACGCTACTGTTTTCCGGTTTAAAAGGCACTGTTATAAGCGTAACTACTTACTAGCTAAACTAGATATTTTTCATGTCTAAGGTTAGTTATGAGATTTGTGGCGTCTTACGCTGCATTTCTAGTATAGTGTAGCGCTTATACAGTTATCACTATTGACCAGGTGAACCTCTGCTCGTCTCACATGTCATACAACTATCACACGTCAAAATAAAAACAAATACACACAATTTATATGGGCACAAGCTTTTGTTCTCCATCAGTTGAAAACTTGTATCGAAACTTGCGTACGATAAAAATAAAAAAATTGAACAAGTCATGTCTCAGTATAAAATATTTAAGATTGATACACAACCACACACGCACTACACAAGCTCGCTGTGTACTCCATAAAAACGCCAAAAACATGTGTGAGCTAGAGAGGCATTTCATTATTAAAATACCTCTCTACCAGGGCGACAATATTTCAATTACGTGTTGTGACAACATTTGTAATTAAAACCATTCAAAGCGTGCCAACGCCTAAACAAGTAATAAAAATTACGATACCAAAAAAAATAACTATTTCGTATATTTCACTATCACTTTCGTTTAATTTTGATTGATTATCTATCATCTATGAATAATTTAAAAAATCTTTATTTTTTATTTTAAAGGCTTCACAAATCTAACAATGAACACCTGTAAAATTCCCCTTCACCTTACATGTTATTGTTACTAATACTACTGTATTACTATATATTATATTATGTTGTATTGCAGTATAATATGATGTAAATATATTAGTTATAGCGTAAATATTTGTTTTAAATATTTTTAAATATTTTTTATTTAATTTAGCATTATAATTTTTTGCGTAAAGTACAACAAACTTATAACCGTTAAAAAAATATTTACAATCTTTATCCATTCTTTTACATAACTTTACATTTCCTTCCAAATTCCTTTCTTTTACTGAACTTCGTTTAAAAAAAAACAATGTTTTTCTTGTGACATCTCATATATTTATTATGTAGCAATATAAAACAAACCATTCAACGCGGCCTTTAATGATAAATGTAGAGAAAAAAACAAGCAAATTTAATCACGAGCGTGTTATAAAATTAAACGAAATCGGATCGAGATCTGCATCGGCAACAATTTATGGATTAATTAACTCGTATGAGGGCTTTTCACATGCACAACGGAAGCGGCGCAGGTTTTAATTTTATGTTTATTAAAATCTTTTAAGCGTGCTGTTAAATATTTTAACGTTCGAAGTATTAAAAATATACATTCCGCTTTTCAGTTTTACACGTAAAACGCAAACAGTACAATGAAGTTGCGTCATTATTTTGCTATCTGCACTCTCTACATGGTTTTTGTTTTATTATTTCTTTGTTATGCTAATCAAAAGATCTTGTAATGCTTTCCTTTTTTGTGCTGAAACAAAATAAAATAAAATTAATATCCTACATGTACTTACTTTGTTAATTTAATTTGATTCACATATATGTGTTTTTTCCTATTTTAACGGAATAATGCGGTAGCCGATTACGGTAAAAATAATAGTAGATGTGTGCGCAAAACGTAATATTTTTCAAAAGTGTACGTCCATATTTAGACTGGTTAAATAATCAATTATTAAAGGTAATCCAATAATTATATTGTATTATTATAACTATATATTAAGAGTAAATTCAGATTTTGAAACTATCTAAACGGGAGGAATTTTTATTTAGAAGTTATTGTTAAACGATAACCCTAAAAAATTCATACATCCATGGAATTTCAAACCAAAAATTCGAAGAACTTTTAGTAGAGTAAAAATAGAAAAACAAATCCGTCAAAATTATTACTTGTCCTAATTTGTAATCCACGTTCTCCATCTAGGGTTAATTTAAACATTTGTAGTCGACGAAAAAGTTCAGTTAATAGCTGTTTATATAATGCTAGGGCAAAACACACTAAAATACTGCTTCGTAAACAACAAAACGTACAAAGTTTTCCGTCTAAAAATTTTACAGTTTATATTTGCTGCAGATTCAGGGTATTGTTAGTTTAAGAATAATCTAAAATAGACTGGATAGAAGCAGCCGTGCATTACAGCATAGTAAAAAAATCTTACATTTGTATAACATGTTCCAGTAATAAAAATATTTTCAGGGAGTCTAAGTAATATTTGTAAAATATTTTAAAAATCACTTCAACCTTTTTACAACAACAATGTCAAGTTGATGCTAATTTGATGAAGTTATAGGTAACGTAAATCAACGCTGTAATACATGAACTCTAAAAGATGATAAAAATACTCACGTGGTGCGATGATTCCTTTTCACCGTCACTGTTACATTTCGCATCATTTCTGTCTTCCTCCGAGGATGATGATGAAGACGACGAAGATGAAGAAGATGAAGAATCTTTACCGCGGTTGCGTCCCTTTAAAGAAAGTAACATATTCTTATGTTTACACAATTTCTTAATTGCACATTAACAAGATTGTAATAACTAGACATACGTTCGCTAATTAAACAATAATATTGCTTCATCTAGTTTACCTACGAGTCACAGCTAGCTAAACTATTAAATGCTCTCTAAAGTGAAACCTAGCAAAGTTTTCAACGTAACTATTTAGCGGCAGAAATGAGTACTTTAGATGGCATTGTATGGCAGAAAACTTTTGTTCACTATTTGAAAATAAAAAAAATATTAAGCCTGTATTAAAAACATACATCAATACTAAGTTCTTTTTAAAATGAAATATGCATCAGCTAAAACAGTACGTCGCCACTCATATTCACTGTCTTAACGATTCGAATTGATAATTATTTTTTTAGTCACATGTTTAACGTATAACACTAACACTAGAAAATGAAAATGAATTTATATTACGATTCGCGATTTTCCCGCCCCCTTATGTATCTATTAAAGTGGAAAGAAAAACGCGGCAAAAGTTAGGGAACAGTTTCATCATTATTGCTCATTAGAGCCGCAATTGAGGCTCGCTTGAAGAAACCCGCCGTAACGCGAACATTCTCCAAACAAATTGGAGTGTTTCGCTGCGTACACTACAGCCAGCCCTGCGGGTAGGCAATACATAATCTGTGCAAACTTTCGGTAATTAAGCCGCGCGTATTGAGAACTAAACGTGCACTTTAATAAGTACAAAGACGTGGTGCTTTTTTTCATTGCTGTTAGTATGGCGCGAATTGATTTCGAAAACAGCAACCGATCGGTATATTCTGTTTAAAATATATTCATCAAGGTCGTGAATTTTATTTCTTTTAAAGCCTTAATTTATATACAGACACATAGTTTTATTGAGCACTAAATATATATGTGGCATACTAAAAATGTACACGTCATTAATACTGCTTATCTATATGTAATATTGTAATGGTTGCTTAAATAGTTTAATAGTTGAAGAAAATAAAAACTTACGCATTTTTTATCATCTTCTTCTGATGATGATGACGATGATGATGATGACGAAGACGAGGACGAATCATCACATTTCGATCTTTTTCTGTTGCACTGAAATTAGTATAACAAAGAGACGTGAGCTAGATTTTTTCAAATCCATAGCTATGTATATTATTCCATATTACTATATAAATATATTATTCCACTATATACATATTATTCCATCCATAACTATATATATACGTATATTTCTTTATTATTTATAAGGAAATATATTTTAACAAATGTCGCGTTGTTCTTTAAAATATTAATTCTACTTGTACTAATTAAAATTGTTAATAAAACTGATATATTACTATCATATGTTAAGTTTGTTATTAAGAAAAGAAAAATATTAAAGAGGTACGATTTTATGTATTTGAATAATTTAAAGTGATGAAATATTTATGGTATGTTGTATTATATAAATTCATTAAATGAACAAAATTATAGCCAGGATTATAGCTATGGAAGTTTGCTCGAGGCGTAATTATAAATTTATTGATAATACCTAATAACTGTTTTCGACAAGTTTGTACCAGTGAGATAACTATAGTAGCGTTAAAGCCCTTTGAACTGTTCTAAATCCAACGAATCACCGATAACACTAGAGTTTCAAGTAAGTATGTCAGAGATATTAGAATGAACAAATATCTACTCTAATAATAAATTGTAAACAATAATATTTGTGACAAATTTAAAGAAACTAATTGTTTGTTTTAATTCAATGATTTAATGATTGAACATTTGGTTAAAATGTGAACGGCAATCTGCAAATAATATACATAATGTTAACTTACGGAGAATTTTTTTTATTTTTTTAAATGTACCTAATCAATATAACTCACATTGTTGTCTTCCGCGTCATCACATGATACATAGCATTTTCTCCTGTAATCATAAAACATTTGATATTTTATTTAAAGTATACCTAACAATACCATAAGTAGAAAATTTAAAGAATTTTCCTATTATTATTACATTATTTCATGGCAATATTAACTTATTTCCATAAGCCACAAGCGTAATATACATGGTATAAGTGTTTTTGCAATTTTGATACTGTGACTATATGATACAATGTTACTAAAACATCTCTTGCAAAACATTTAGAATAAATTCCAACCAAAGTTTCAAGTTGAAGTTTTTAACATGAGCCCTCCTGGTGTAAGGTACAGGCGCCGATGAAGGCCCACTTAATTTCAAAACCTTGTAAAATCTTGCAGATAAGTAGAGTAAGCAAAAAACCTAATGGAAGTTGTAATATATTTATTCGAGAAACAAGATATCTAAAAAAGTAGTACAGCTTTTGGCATTTTAACACAAATGTAAACACTTTTTAAAAACATGGTATTGGGCTATCTTGGGAAGATGGTCACTTAAGATGGCCCGAAAAATATTAATGAAAATATATGCATTATAAGCACTTTAACACTTTTATCATAAAACATCAAAATAAAAACACATCTTCTCATAACATTATTCATAAAAGGTAATAAAATCAACCAAAAATTTTAATGTGGGCTATCTTAAATATATCAAAAATCAATTATAAATAGACAAACTACTAAATAAAATTAATTTAACTTTGAGATCAACTTTGAAAGTAATTTATCAAAAATAAAAATAAATTAGTTCTATTTCTTAAATATTTTTCTGCCATTCATGAGTCGATGGACTAATATAAAGGAATACTGAAAATTTACTTTGAGATCAATCAAAATATACTTTTAAAACAACAACTAACAAACACTCTGTTTCGGTCTATTCCTACGCTGTTTCTTAGTAGAATGTTCCATTTCAATCTGCGATAAAAATAGAGTATAAAAAGAAAAAATTGGTACCTCCAATAGTCATTTAAAAATCAAAATTGCTGACTTCAAAATAATACATGCTTATTTAAGCTCAAGAACCACTTGAGCAATTTTGTTGAAACTGCCCTATTTTTAAGTTGGACTTATAGGTACTAATTCAAATTTAATTTGCAATCCAAACATAGAGTCCGAAACTGCGCAGACAGAAAATACAATATACGAACACAAAATATACTAACACTATATTTCAATAACCCTAGAAAGGCCCGGCTATCTTTGGGAATTATGCTATAGGCCATGATAGGAAATTACACTCGGATTGAATATAATCTTGAAAAATACAAACAACGAAATAAAATATAACTAACTTATGTAATTGGCTAATAAATAGATTAAATATGAATTTTCACAGTCTAGAGTAAAGAGTTTTGTTTTAAATTTGTTAATTTTTAAAAGTTAAGATAGTGGAGTTATAAAACGGTATCGTCTTGATATGAACGAGCAAACTGTCATCTGTCTTCAAATGGCGACGCCGGTAATGAAATACACTTGCACTTTTGATATGGTCTAGTAGAGTACACCCGCAAAATTTCAAGTTTTTCGAATTATCATAGGTGTATTTTTTTAAAAGTGGGCTATCCTAGGAACTGGGCCATCTTCGGCGACACTACCTTAGAACCACCGGTACCCGCTTCTGCCGCAAGAAGTAGCGTACAAGCACTACAGTCTCCTTTACTCATTCAATACGCTGGCTACGGTGCACTTAAATAGGAACACAGTGGTGTTTTCACTCTATTGCTTGGTGGTAGATATAAGCACTGCGGTGGTACCACCCAAGACGGCCCCCTGTAAAAGGGTCCTACCACCTATAAAATTGCCTTGTGAAGTTTGGTTCAGTGCGTATCAAATGCGTTGCACAGGCCTTTATACGCCAATGATGATATCAATCGTATAAAAATATTTATTTTTTAAAATTGACTTTGACGAACATCAATACCACAAGTTATAAATCTTAATTTAAAAACATACCCTGTAGATCTAGTCTCAATTAGAACCGCTAGTACCAAAACACCCAAAAAAATAAGTGTAGTTTTATTCATGATTTTTTCTAGTCTGCAATGTAAAATAAGTAAATATTAATATCAATATTTAATCAAATTCTATAAATTTGTGAGTTATACTTAATTTAAATATTTAAAAAAAGGTTACCCTAAATAATCAATTTAATTACACACAAGTCCTGACTTACGGCAAATGACCGATTTGCACTGATCAACTCTTATACATACTTCTCACACCAGCATACCAACTTAACTTGTTTGGGGTGAGACAAAATTATTAAGGTCACTTGATAAGAACGTGCCTCCATACAATCGCAATATACATACGGATAAACAAGATTTAAGGAAAATGAGAACTTATACAACAAATCTTGACAATATTTCTTATCGCAAATTGATATTACGTAAGTTTAATAATATTACTATAACATCAACAAACGTTAAAATTGTTAAACATTAGATAAAATAAAAATTAAATTGTCCCGTTCAATGTGTTCCTAACAGATATTAAATAATGCATTTACTCGTATAATAACACAAAGGCGAAGCGATACGACGGTTTATTCAATTCTCCGCCGTCTTATCTGGATTATTCGATAAACGTTTTGCCGTCAGCAAGAAAACAAGCTCCTTACACAAATAGAAGGGATTTTAATATTCCTAAGTAGTGATGATACTGGCCCGCTTTATAAAGGACTGGCAAAGTAATCCATAGAAGGCGAAGGGGCTACCTCGCAAATCTGCTTCGGTCATCGCAACCTTTTCAAATAAACAAAACTCGGAATGTACCGAAGAACGTTTATTTTTTTCCGTTCAACTTTATACGAGCGTTTTTTTCGCTGATCCGGTCTTAATTAAATAAATATTAACATCAAAGGTAACTTCTATCGCGATAAATTTGAATATTAATTCCATAATTATGATACTGTTAAATGTTTTTAATCGATCTAAATTAACTCAATGTCACAAGTGACTTTATTTCGTGTCTGTGGTACACGGTTTTACAGAGTAATTTGCTAATTATGGCGTTAGGTTTAAATATGCAATAATAATGTAGATGTTCTGACAGACGAGAAATCATCTTTCTTCTGGACAGTGTCCCAAATTTTCATGGAGTCGACTTCTGATTAGAATATTTATCGAGATTTACCTGTTTTTTTATTATTTCAAGCGATTCGTATTTGACCGCAACCCAAAGGTTAGTTGGTACTGACTTACCAAACGACCGCCAAAGATGGTTTTGACAACCAGAAACAAACATAGCCCGTGATAATTGGCCTGTACAACCCTTATTTACAAAAAAACTATGATAACATATAGTTGTTGCCCAACAGGATATGAAACCAAGTCCTCCAATTTGTTCAGCAAGGATGCCACCATTAGGACTCGGAGGCGACAAGCACGCAAGAAATATATCATACAAATTTTCTTTAAAAAAATTGTAAAAGAAAAATTGTCTTACAACATTCCGTGCGTCACTAAGGCGTTGAATATTAAATTTATCTTGCGTCCAATACTGTTTTCACAAAGAAAATATTTTAGCACTTACTTAAATTTCTTAAACAGAAACTTAAACTTAACATTAAAAGCTTAGAATTAAACATAAAATTTAAGAAGATTCTAACAACGGAACACAATGCACTTATAAATTTTTCTACCTAAGAACAAAAACAGAAGCAACTGGCTCAATCAGTTCATGTTTTGAGATTTTTCTTTAATAAATAATAAGCAACCCTGACTTTTACATCGCCCCATTTCCCAGCCCCAACTAGGCAGTTTACAATTTATCGAATTTGCCTATAATAAACGCTCAATGTATATTTCTCGCAAGTCAAATTACGAACTGGTTTAAACTTCCCGATGGAGTGGAGTTCGAAAATGGCATTATAAATTTAGCAGTTTACAATCACAGCGCCACTTGGTTGGGGCAAAAAACCTCCGCGGGAAACTCGTTCTAACTTTTCCTATTTTTCTGCGTTAATTTCACCTGAACCCATTACACTTTGCAACAATTCTTAGTGCGAACGTTTCTATTAGGATGTTAAAATTGTATTTTAAATGGCTTTTTTGGAGTTGCGAAGAAACTAGGGATGGCGCCGTTTGAAGTGCTAAACTTTAAATTAGAATTTTGAGGACGTATTAGAAGTACTTTCGTGCTTTGAAATTATAAAAGTAAGACTACGATTATAAGAGTGTTGTATAATAAGTTAAGTTTATATAATAATTGTGATAAAAATTATCCGCTTATGTGGTCTATTGGCCTTTGCTCGGCCGGTTCAACCGGTGGTCGTGATTTTGAATCCTGCTTTTCAAAACGTCGTGAATACAGTACAATAAAAACTGAGTCATGATAATTTAGCGAAAATGGCTTGGAGACATAATAAAACGATTTTTCAATATAAAACAAAATGCGTTAAAGATACTTTAATACGCTTTAATATAATGAAATAGTAACATACACGATCTGTTTGTAAACAGCGATTTTACTTGAATATGTTTTAATACATCAAACTAAAAAAACTATTGACATTCTTCGGTATGTCAGTACAAAACTTTCAGTAATAATTATTTCAGTATAATACTCAAACATTACGGACTCTCGACATTCACCACGTGAACTCTACTAGTTAAATATGCTTGACGCAACAGTAACGGAAAATTGTTAGCGAAGTTGAGCAATGAAATGTTAAGGATGAATAACTTAATTGGCCCCTAGAGCGTATCGGGGCCTCCTGTGGCACAGAGGAATGCATTTAAATTGGATTTTAAGAGCAGAAATCACCGGCGAGCGGCCCGCCTCCCGGAGCCTTGTTAGAGTCAATCTAAAAGTTTACGTAAACGAATAAAGCCCCTCCGTAGAACTGGATTTATTGGTATCAATCCGACTGTACATTTATAGGTCGCTATTCATTCGCGTCACAATGTAAACTCTCCATCAAAGTTCTACCTTTTAATTAAGTATTAAACGGGAACGATTTATGCGTACTGTTATACGTAAATCTTAAGTATTCAAAGCTTTATACTCTTTTATTGTTAGTATGTTATGAATGTTGAAGCAATAAAATCTTTTTTAATTTTACAATACGTTATTATATAGTTATTTACTAGACTATGAAGATATTTTACACATAAACATCTTTTTCTCTAAACTTAAACATCTGTACCACTGTTTAGAAATTATATATGAGTTGCTATAGATAGCAACTTTAATATATATGATAAAGCATAAGTAATAAACTGTGACTTATAATAATACATAGTTTACGTACTGGATAAAAAGGATTTTTGTATAGCAGTGGATGGAGAATAACTACGATTAATGGTCATCATAAAATTGCTTTAACAGAAAACTTTAAGAAGGTACATTATTCATATTAAAAACAGTACATTTATCATTATTTTGCACATAGTTGTTTAATATCAAAAAAGACTTTAGGAGTCACTTGATGGAGAAATTATTCTTGAAATGAACATAAAATATTAATTTGATGCACGTTTACCTCAATTTTAGTTTGTTTATTAACATTTAATAAATCCTAGCAGTTTTGGTCGTAAATTAAATATAAACGAAGTCAAGAGTAACATAAATCAGCCAGTTACATAATACAGTATGTACATAAAGCGATAATATATAAAAGTTAGCACAGTGGTTTGCGGCTTGCATACCATACAACGCCCCGACCGAACTTTCTCGAAGGTAGCGGTTTGCTAAGTTTCGAAATTTTCACCCATTAATATTTCATCTACAAATCCCCAAGACCTTTTGATGCGTAGTTTATCAAGTTTCTGATTTAAATAATACTGAGCTAAATACTGTATACAATGGATCACATCGCCGGTAAAGGGGACCTACCACCTGTAGGTCCCCTTTACCGGTGGTAGATCCCCTGTTTACAGGAGACCGTCTGGTGGAATACCACCGCGGTGCCTATTTCTGCCGCGAAGCAGTAGGTGAAAACACTGCTGCGTTCCGGTTTGAAGGCACCAGTAACTTCAGCAGTATTACTGGGTAAAACAAGACTTAAGACCATGTTGTCTCACTGGTAGGCAGCGCGTCGGCGATACCACTGGTATTGTCAACGTTCTATGGGTGTCGGTGACCACTTTCCATCAGGTGGCCCGACTGCTCGTCTGCCTGCGTATGCTATAAAAAAAAATCGCCATTTTTAAACTTTTATTTAGGTACTCACTAGCCGTTGCGCTCGACTTTGTCCGCTAAGAAGTAGTAGTTTCTTAGCGTCTATTAAAAAAAAAAGTGTAGTCTATTAGAAAAAATATTTTAGTAGCTTTTTCACGAGAAATAAGCTTATACCAGTTTCAACAGCTACTTTGTAGTGATAATTCTGTCAAAATCTGACCAGCTATTCAGAAGATTAGCCGGACACCATTAACAGACAGAGAGACAGAATTAAAAAAATATTTTATTACATGTATCAATTATTTATCACGGTGTAATTATTTTAGGTTTATTCTGGTGTTAGAAAGAGACACAAATTTAATTATTTTTTTAGATTTAAGGGATTTTTTTTTATTTAGAATCGATATATATCGCCGAAGAATTTGTTTGTTTTAGTAGAAATTGAAATACGTTCATATCATATCTACAACTATACTAGTTTGCTATTTGCTGGTATATTTCATATTTTATAAGTAGAGCATTTATTTATCACCTAACAATTTCAGCGGTTTGTTCTTTTTGTGATATAAAAACCACTAAAACCGTTTTTTATGACACATGATATTAATACCAAAAATTGAAAAAGTATCTAAAAATATCTTTCAATTCATTGTGCTGCAAAAAAAATGTTATAATACATACAAGTAGTAATAAAAAATTATAAAATACTTTTTTTTCTTTAAGATTTGATAAACAAAAAAATTCTTACAAATTTAACAATAGTCGGAGTTAATGGGCTTTACAAACTGAATTAATAAATCAATCTTTTTCTAATGCTTTAAAAACTAGAAGTTTTCATGACACTTTCAGAAGTTTTGCCAAAATTCTAGGCAATATTTTACTTATATAGACTACAAGCCCATGAAAAAAAATTATCTAAAAAATGAGCAAACGTGAATAACGCTTAGAAGGCTGTTACTAAATCATAATTTTTAATCATTACTCAAAACGCTGTGCCGTCATTTCTGAGCGTTACAGATGAATACATTTTTTTTTAAATATGACGAAAATTGACATGCACGAAATATTTTACGTTAGTACAGTGATCATGGACGCTATGAAAGAATATAATAGTTTATATATACGTGAAAAAGCCCTAAATATGAATATAAGATATAAACTTAAACTTATAAAATGCTGAAGCAAGAACACGGAACTCTTGGTTTACTATTATGTAATGAATAAGCTTAATCGGTATGAGGCGGTATTTTATCATATTGTGTTTGTCGTTTTTTTAAGATTTGTTCTTGAATACGAACGTTTTTGAAGTCATCGTGTGCTAAGCAATTTTTTTTAATGATAATTCATATTTTTCGTTATCGATACTAATAGTATAAATGCGAAAGTATTCTGACTGTCTGTCCGTCTTGACTGTCTAAGCCAATGAACCGATCTAGATTAAATTTGGTTCACACTTAAAATATATACCAAGTAAGAGGCTCTTAAGGCGTATGGGCTCTTAAGTATTAATGTGATAAAAGTGGTGAAAAAGGGATGAAAGTTTATATGGAAATCGTCTCTGTTGAATATAAAACGATAAAATTTTGTGTCTAGATACTCGAAACGAGCCTTAGATGGTGTTTTTGTGGTAATTTTTTTTAAATTAAACTACGGATATGAACTAGGGGTTGAAATGTTGTTGTAAGTCAATATGGAATATCGTCATTGTGGAAGCAAAAATCAAAAAACTTTGTGTTTAATGATAGGCACATGGAATTCAAATTCATAATTCATATATATTTTGTAATTCAACTCATAAAGTCACGTATTCACACTGCTTATTGATTGTCAAGGTATATCACGGTATCTAAAATAGACGCCTATCGACTGAGAAGAACGCGACATTTACTCGATAAATACTCGCAAAATACTCTATCCACATTTCGTTATATCCGATAAATCTTATCTAACAAATAAAACGAGCAGTAAGGTGTACAATTTCTACCTTATATCTAAATTACTTTTTATCTATGTTAACATCTATCAACATTTAAAAGCAGTATTAGAATTCAAAAAAAATACGTGATATGATACTTTTCGCAATGTAAATTCATTGAGAGCCATATAAATACTTCAAATATACATGTTGCAAACATTTTTAATGCGACTGAATACGGAACCGGGGTCGGTTAATTCAGGGTAACGCTATAAGTGCCCTCATAAATGTTGGTTCCAACGAGTAGGAGGTTGTAGAAAAACATTACGACCAAAAATCACTCGGCATATTGAAATACTTCACTTAGTACTGTTGTTCTATATATCGGTGCTTATTATAGCCTGAACTTTAATGCGATATTTATCAAACGAGTTACACACTAATTACATCATTGCTGTTTCGAATAAAACGGTTCGCCTTGATTTTATAGGTCTTAATACTTGACACAGTTTTGTATTGGCCGTATTTGTATCGGAACTTTAAAAAGAACATGACAAAATTCACAACATTATATGTATTCAGTTGATAAAATAATATAAAAACGTCTATGCTTTTTAGACTTTAACAATATAATAATTTGAACATTCATTTTGTCAACGCGTAATCCGCAAAGGGATAACATTCATTCATTTTATAATCTTCTTTCGCTTTCCATTGATAACGCTAGGTAAAAGGTATGTACATATTTTTAAAGGTAGTTTTTTAGACAAAAAATCTGCTATATTTTTTTACGGGTAACTCGGTTTTTGAGACAAATAAAATGATAGATGAATTCATACTTTTCTTTGTTTACGCGAATACGACGTTGGCGTTCGATTACTTCATTATTAAATATTTCATTATAAAATTAAAACCAATGAAATGTAATAAAACCCGTGAAACTGTCTTTTTAGAAAAACATTACCTGAACAAGCCAATCGAGTAATTTTGAAATACATTTAAAATAAGTGAAAGCATGTATACGTAGCCATCTAATATAATACCAGTAAAGCCATTATTGCAAAAACTAACTTAAGATTGCGTAACAACTCTATCAGACCTTATAAAATTTAAATATAATACATGTACAACTTAATATAATATCCCGCACGCTCGTGTAAATTCCTGTGCATGTGATTACGCACGCACACCCATTGTAGTTGTTTTATGTGTCGTGAATCTCAGAATTAAACAGGAGAGAAATACATCTGATATTATCTCGCTTGTACTACAGACAAATTTTTATACATGAATACACTGCGTTAGAACAAAACGCTCATTCTAAATTAGGACATACGGCCGATAGTTTATCTTCAGCGGGGCAATGAGTATAGGGCGTTTAATAAAGCAAAAACATTTGTTACTTAGGCAAACTCATTTACGCAATAATTATGAGATCTCATTTGGGGGCATGTAGGTCATATCTCAGGTCAGCGGCAACTATTACGTTAATGGTCGGACAGACTGATGACTGTACGCTCCCTATGCGTAATAATGACCAGCTCCATTGCTTTTGCCTTTTTTCTTACGTTTATAACTTTATTATCGCTAACATTTACTTATGTATGCGTTTTCTTAGATCTATTGTGAATGGCTAATGCGAACAAATGACCTTAGCAACATAAATATTTTACAATTAATTGATAAAAGAAATATAGAAACGATTTATTAGATTTACGTTATAAAATTCGATTCCGATTTAAGACGTTTACATATGAAACGTAAAAAAATAATTGTGGCATTGTTAACATTATCTGCGAATAATATAAAAAGTCAGCAGTGTTTTTTTATTCTTCTATCTTAAGATCTTGTACCTTTTATTATTAATAATATAAGTTATCTCAAATTGATTCAGTACATCCTAGATATGGAAATGTAAAATAAAAATTACTTTGAGGAATTATAAAAAAAACAATATTTTGTGGCAGTACAACTAAATAACATTACCTTTTCGCCCACGTGTGACAATATAAATGGTTATATACACTGAAAACTTATTTTTTTTTGTTTAAAAAAGTATTCTCGACTACTAAAATATTCTGACGATGAACAATGTATTCTTAGTAATAAACAGAAGGAAACTGAACTGACTACTTTAATAGAAGTTAGTGTTATCAGTGAGAAATTAATTGCAGGTCACCACCAACATATCTGTTTTAATGACCCACATCAGAGAAAATTTCATATAATCATAATTGTTACAATTACACGGTTATAATTGCTTTAACGTATAAAACTTTACATTTGCATAATAACAAGGTGCTCTATATTACAATATTTTAGTACCGTAACCAGTGGTGTGTCTGTAGCTCTCATAGCATTCTTTGTATCGTCTTCTCAATCCAGCATAATATACCAACATAATAAAATAGATAAAGATGCTAAATTGTGATGGGTTTACTTGGTTGAATAGCCTAGAAGGACCTGATAGTAAGTGATACCCGTTGCTTATAGAAAACGATGCTTAAGACTTAAAACATTGACTATATTTACATAGTAATTACGCTAGGAACGATGCTCTCAAACTGAAAATTGACATTCCTGTGTACTTGATAGCGGTATACTAATCACTTTTTGTAAAAGGGACAACCACCTTGAAACAGATATGACGTCGTGTAACCTGGCAACTGTGATTCAAAACATCACATTATTTGAACAGACAGCCTAGTCAGACACTTATTTTAAAGTAAAAGGATTAAAAAACATCCAATTTGTCTTCTTGCAACAAGAAAATATCATTAATTAACGTCATCACTCACCATTTTTTAGAAAATATCTCGAAAACGTTATACAGACCAAAACAAATTACTTAAACAAATCCGAAGCGGCATGGAATGGAATCCTTTGGCACCACAAAGGATTGACACATTCATTAAGGGCAATAAATGGAAAGAAGGAGATATTCGTGGCTAAAAGATAAGAGGTCAAATTAATCGTCTCTTAAAAAATTTTTGGTTATCAAGCGATTTCTGCACATTGTTATTTTTTATAGGTTTTATCGCATACTTACCGAAACGATGAGAATCGATCCAGTTTATACACTTTCAGATCTTACTTAGAAAAATGTATATTTTCATTTCAGGCAAAAATTCCGAATTCGAAAATTCCGTAAGTAGTACTATACTTTTATTGATTAAAGTTTTTACACGAGCAGGACTTTTACTTTATACAGAATGATACTTTTCATAACAACACAGAGTTACATGCCACAAATCCA
This sequence comes from Lamproptera curius, assembly GCA_029286875.1. Classification (NCBI taxonomy): domain Eukaryota; kingdom Metazoa; phylum Arthropoda; class Insecta; order Lepidoptera; family Papilionidae; genus Lamproptera; species Lamproptera curius. Next base: position 562,574 of record JAGSMT010000154.1, read on the forward strand.
CTCACCGAACTAGGAAATGGGATGTGACGTATGTTTAGCCAATATATTAGCTAGCTATAACGCCGTCCAAATCGGAAGACAGTAGTAGTAGCAGATTTACACATTGCTGCTTTTCGTCAGAAATCGGTACCTGTTCTATTTAAGAATCGTGTCTCGTTATCTCCTCCGATTGCGCCATCAATAAAATCACGCCAACATTCCTGCTTATGAGAACATATGAAGTGTTCCCGCGGGAAATGCAATGCGATTGTTGGATTCCAGCAAATGGTATATCGTCTCGCGTACCGACAGCTCAGGGGATTTAGGGGAGCTTCGTCAGTTGTCTCCGCGCGCTGCATTCGATTGTCTCGTTGCGGTTGTGGAACGAATGTTTTCGCTCACGAATGACGCGATTGTCTGTACTGAATGTTTGAAAAGTAAATCCAGTTTATTTGAATATTTCCAAAGACATGTTTACTCCTTTGGATGTGCAGATGTATTCGTTTGCCCCATCGGTATAGAATAAAACGTCGCCTTGAAGTTGTAATTCGTAGACTATCACTGATGGCTTAAAACTTTAGCCGCTGAAGATTACCTGACTGTATTTGTCTGAAGTGAAGAAGAACAAAGTAATTTTTCTTACTATTCACTGATAGTTTTGATTACAATAGAACATTGTACTTTCTAAACATGTAAGAGAAGTTTTACAATTAGCGAATATTGAAAAACAACTGGTTTTAATAATTCAGTTATTATATTTTTATTTTGTAGTATACCCTTGCCTAATAATTACGGCCACCAGGAAAAATGACGGGTTCCACATATTCGGAAAAAAGAAACAATTGACTCTTCTTAGCAAGACAACATAAACGCTAACTGTTACTAAATATGAAGCATTTCTATTTTATCTGACCGTTGCTCCGAAACGGAATTAAAACATCTCTCCGGTCGTCATAAGCCCGGGCCCAAAGTGACACTTGAACAAGCATATTCGATTTATTATTCCCACTCTGTACAGCGAATTTTCGTTACTCATCCACTAACCTGACCGGCCCTGTCCATTTAACTTGAATAATGATGTGCGAGAAAAAGGGATCGGTGAAGCGGAGCGTTAAAATTCCCGGAGCACCGCACAATCTACCCGCCCCGAATCCGGCTTCGACCCCCGCTTGAAATAGTAATGTCGGCTGCCTAAAATCTGCTATTTGAATAATCGCTAATCTTTTAAGGTTACCACGTGAAATTCGTTGTTTTCTAGGATACTGTTTCGTTTTTAATAATCCACATTGTTGAAACGAACCTTTACAACCCGACAAAATCGAGCTCGGGTCGGAGTCGGGTTGTGCAACTTTAAGCGTGCACAGGTCTGAACCACCTCGAAACTCTAGGATAGCCATGTGCTCTCATGCCTACCTATTATATGTTTTTTACAGGGGGGAACTTCTGAAGGGGAGAGACGATCTCGACGACCGGATCTGAGACACATTAAGCTGCGTTTTTATGAATGAGGCGTCGCTTAACTATTCTTGCAACAATTCTTTTAGTAACTTTTCTCTAACTATGTTTGACTTGATGAGTAAACTGGCGAATGAGAGCCGAGAACGTTATAAAACGTGTGATCAGACTAAAATGAAATATTCAGAACTAGATTAGAATTATTTGAATAAAAGTAAATAATATGATTATGTTCGTACATAATCATATATGTTCGTACCATCTTTACGCCGATCATCTGCAATTGTACTTTCATGACACTGTCGATAAGATCAATGAAATAGTCCAAAAACTAAATTATGAACTTGATGTAATCAAAATGTGGTCTCTCAAGTTTGGTCTAACAGTAAACCCATCTAAGTGTCAGGCGATAATTATTGGCAACATCCGTACTTTAAATAAAATAGATTTAAGAAGCCTTCCATCAATAATAGTTGATAATTACATAATACCTCTTAGCGACAGTGTTAAGAACCTCGGTTTTTCGTTTTTATTCATCACTAAGTTGGAAACAGCAACTAATTAGCGTTTCTCAAAAAGTTACAGGGGTACTAAGAACGCTTTATAGATTTAAAAACTTGTTTCCGATAAAAACTAAAATAACGCCCTTTGATTGACTATGGTAACGCGTGTTACTTTGACCTGAATGCAGATAAACTCCTTAAACTTGACCGACTTCAAAATAACTGCATTCGATTTGTATTCAATCTTCGAAAGTATGACCACGTGTTACCGTATCGAATACAAATTAAATGCTGTCTGTTCCACAACGACGAGCGCTGAGGGTCCTCACAACTCTTTTTCTTTCTTCATTCTCCTCCTTCGCCGTTGTACATGTCGCTATATTGCCTAATATCTCAGTGATAGTAGCCTCAAAGATCTTCGTTCGACAAATAACCGTCTTCTCCATTGTCCTACTCATCGTACTGATTTCGTTCACATGTCCTTTCATATACAATCCATTCTTCTATGGAACGTGCTACCTCTGGAAATGGCTTTAAATTATTTTCAGTTTAAAGGCAAAGTGCGCAAACATCTTTTGAATAAGGCGTCGGCGGATTGATTGTCACTTTAATTCTGAATATTTATTTTCTATTGTGTATATATATATATATATATATATATATGTAAATGTTTTTATGTGTATATATATGTTTGTATATATTTATACATATGTATGTTTGAGTGTATGGATGTATATTTTTATTTATGGATGTATATATGCCTATGTGTTTATATATCACATTTTTTCATGTTCGTTTTTTTACATGTATTATACAGGGTGGCCCATAAGTCCTTTGAAAAGTAAAATTTGAATAAAAGGAACAGGGTGCGCGTGACTTTATTATCGCTAACATTTACTTATGTAGCGTTTTCTTAGATCTATTGTGAATGGTTAATTCGAACAAATGACCTTAGCAACATTACAATACATTGATAAAAGAAATACAGAAACGATTTATTAGATTTACGTTATAAAATTCGATTCCAATTTAAGACGTTAACATATGAAACGTAAAAAAAATAATTGTGGCATTGTTAACATTATCTGCGAATAATATAAATAGTCAGCAGTGTTTTTTTATTCTTCTATCTTAAGATCTTGTAACTTTTATTATTAATAATATAAAAAAATTGATTCAGTACATCCTAGATATGGAAATGTAAAATAAAAATTACTTTGAGGAATTATAAAAAAACAATATTTTGTGGCAGTACAACTAAATAACATTACCTTTTCGCCCACGTGTGACAATATAAGTGGTTATATACACTAAAACTTATTTTTTTTTGTTTAAAAAAGTATTCTCGACTACTAAAATAATCTGACGACGAACAATGTATTCTTAGTAATAAACAGAAGGAAACTGAACTGACTACTTTAATAGAAGTTAGTGTTATCACTGAGAAATTAATTGCAGGTCACCATCAACATATCTGTTTTAATGACCCACATCAGAGAAAATTTCAACTAATCATAGTTGTTATAATTACACGGTTATAATTGCATTAACGTATAAAACGTTACATTTGCATATTAACAAGGTGCTCTATATTACAATATTTTAGTACCGTAACTAGTGGTGTGTCTGTAGCTCTCATAGCATTCTTTGTATCGTCTTCTCAATCCAGCATAATATACCAACATAATAAAATAGATAAAGATGCTAAATTGTGATGGGTTTACTTGGTTGAATAGCCTAGAAGGACCTGATGGTAAATGATACCCGTTGCTTATAGAAAACGATGCTTAGGACTTAAAACATTGACTATAATTTACACAGTAATTACGCTGGGAACGGTGCTCTCCAAACTGAAAATTGACATTCCTGTGGTACTTGATAGCGGTATACTAATCACTTTCTTGTAAAAAGGGGACAAACCACCTTGAAACAGATATGACGTCGTTAAACTGGCAACTGTGATTCAAAACATCACATTATTTGAACAGACAGCCTAGTCAGACACTTATTTTAAAGTAAGAAGGATTAAAAAACATCCAATTTGTTTTCTTGCAACAAGAAAATATCATTAATTAACGTCATCAGTCACCATTTTATTTTAAGAAAAATATCTCGAAAAACATTATACAGACCAAAACAAATTACTTAAACAAATCCGAAGCGGCATGGAATGGGAATCCTTTTGGCACCACAAAAGGGATTGCAACATTCATTAAGGGGCAATAAATGGAAAGAAGGAGAGATATTCATGGCTTAAAGATAAGAGGTCAAATTAATCGTCTCTTAAAAGAATTTTTGGTTAACAACCGATTTCTGCACATTGATATTTTTTAATAGGTTTTATCGCATAGTTACCGAAACGATGCAGAGAATCAATCCAGTTTATACACTTTCCAATCTTACTTAGAGAAATGTATATTTTCTTTTCCGGCAAAAATTCCGAATTCCGAAAATTCCGTAAAGTAGTACTATATTTTGATCGATTAAAGTTTTTACACGAGCAGGACTTTTACTTTATACAGAATGATACTTTTCATAACAACACAGAGTTACATGCCACAAATCCACTCACCGAACTAGGAAATGGGATGTGACTTATGTTTAGCCAATATATTAGCTAGCTATAACGCCGTCCAAATCGGAAGACAGTAGTAGTAGCAGATTTACACATTGCTGCTTTTCGTCAGAAATCGGTACCTTTTCTATTTAAGAATCGTGTCTCGTTATCTCCTCCGATTGCGCCATCTATAAAATCACGCCAACATTCCTGCTTATGAGAACATATGAAGTGTTCCCGCGGGAAATGCAATGCGATTGTTGGATTCCAGCAAATAGTCTATCGTCTCGCGTACCGACAGCTCGGGGATTTAGGGAGCTTCGTCAGTTGTCTCCGCGGCGCTGCATTCGATTGTCTCGTTGCGGTTGTGGAACGAATGTTTTCGCTCACGAATGACGCGGATTGTCTGTACTGAATGTTTGAAAATGAAATCCAGTTTATTTGAATATTTCCAAAGACATGTTTACTCCTTTGGATGTGCAGATGTATTCGTTTGCCCCATCGGTATAGAATAAAACGTCGCCTTGAAGTTGTAATTCGTAGACTATCACTGATGGCTTAAAACTTTAAGCCGCTAAAGATTACCTGACTGTATTTGTCTGAAGTGAAGAAGAACAAAGTAATTTTTCTTACTATTCACTGACAGTTTTGCTTACAATAGAATATTGTACTTTCTCAACATGTAAGAGAAGTTTTACAATTAGCGAATATTGAAAAACAACTGGTTTTAATAATTCAGTTATTATATTTACATTTTACATACCCGTGGCCTAACAGTTACGGCCACCGGGAAAAATGACGCGTTCCACATATTCGGAAAAAAGAAACAATTGACTCTTCTTAGCAAGACAAATAAACGCTAACTGTTACTGAATATAAAGCATTTCTATTTTATCTGACCGTTGCTCCGAAACGGAATTAAAACATCTCTCCGGTCGTCATAAGCCCGGGCCCAAAGTGACACTTGAACAAGCATATTCGATTTATTATTCCCACTCTGTACAGCGAATTTTCGTTACTCATCCACTAACCTGACCGGCCCTGTCCATTTAACTTGAATAATGATGTGCGAGAAAAAGGGATCGGTGAAGCGGAGCGTTAAAATTCCCGGAGCACCGCACAATCTACCCGCCCCGAATCCGGCTTCGACCCCCGCTTGAAATAGTAATGTCGGCTGCCTAAAATCTGCTATTTGAATAATCGCTAATCTTTTAAGGTTACCACGTGAAATTCGTTATTTTCTAGGATACTGTTCCGTTTTTAATAATCCACATTGTTGAAACGAACCTTTACAACCCGGCAAAATCGAGTTCGGGTCGGAGTCGGGTTGTGCAACTTAAAGCGTGCACAGGTCTGAACCACCTTGAAACTCTAGGATAGCCATGTGCTCTCATGCCTACCTATTATATGTATTTTACAGGGGGGTACTTCTGAAGGGGAGAGACGACCTCGACGAGCGGATCTGAGACACATTAAGCTGCGTTTTTATGAATGAGGCGTCGCTTAACTATTCTTCCACAAATTCTTTTAGTAACTTTTCTCTAACTATGTTTGACTTGATGAGTAAACTGGCGAATGAGAGCCGAGAGCGTTATAAAACGTGTGATCAGACTAAAATGAAATATTCAGAACTAGATTAGAATTATTTGAATAAAAGTAAATAATATGATTATGCTCGTACATAATCATATATGTTCGTACCATCTTTACGCCGATCATCTGCAATTGTACTTTCATGACCCTGTCGATAAGATCAATGAAATAGTCCAAAAACTAAATTATGAACTTGATGTAATCAAAATGTGGTCTCTCAAGTTTGGTCTAACAGTAAACCCATCTAAGTGTCAGGCGATATTTATTGGCAACAACCGTACTTTAAATAAAATAGATTTAAGAAGCCTTCCATCAATAATATTTGATAATTACATAATACCTCTTAGCGACAGTGTTAAGAACCTCGGTTTTTCGTTTTTATTCATCACTAAGTTGGAAACAGCAACTAATTAGCGTTTCTCAAAAAGTTACAGGGGTACTAAGAACGTTTTATAGATTTAAAAACTTGTTTCCGATAAAAACTAAAATAACGCTCGTGCAGTCTTTAATTCTCGCTTTGATTGACTATGGTGACGTGTGATACTTTGACCTGAATGCAGATAAACTCCTTAAACTTGACCGACTTCAAAATAACTGCATTCGATTCGTATTCAATCTTCGAAAATATGACCACGTGTCACCGTATCGAATACAAATTAAATGGCTGTCTATTCCACAACGACGAGCGCTGAGGGCCCTCGCAACTCTCTTTTCTTTTCTTCATTCTCCTTCTTCGCCGTCGTATGTCGCTATATTGCCAATACCTCAGTGATAGTAGCCTCAAAGATCTTCGTTCGACAAATATAACCGTCTTCTCCATTGTCCTACTCATCGTACTGATTTCGTTCACATGTCCTTTCATATACAATCCATTCTTCTATGGAACGTGCTACCTCTGGAAATGGCTTTAAATTATTTTCAGTTTAAAGGCAAAGTGCGCAAACATCTTTTGAATAAGGCGTCGGCGGATTGATTGTCACTTTAATTCTGAATATTTATTTTCTATTGTATATATATAAAATATATAAATAAGTAAATGTGTTTATGTGTATATATATTTATACATTATGTATTATGAGTGTATGTATATATATATCTTTATTTATGGATGTATATAGCTTATGTTTATATATTACATCTTTTTATGTTCGTTTTATTAGTTGTATTATATTAAGTTTTATTAAATTTGTAATTAGTTGTTATACAATAATAATTGTTCTTAACAAAGAGTGGATTAAGTGGAACAAAGTATTATTATGTTAATCTAATATTTTCTAGTGCACCTACACTGAATTTTAGTTACCTCCCTAAGGTTGGCTGTCAGAGAATGCCTAAGGCATTAAGCCCGCCTGTGTACACTTTAATTGTACAAAAACTTTAAATAAATAAATAAATATGAGTAAGTGTTGACGATATCTTCATATATCTAATTTTCTATTATAAAAGCGACAAAAATGATCAAAGATATTTGAATTAATTTATCGGTTAGCTTATTTCGGGTGGATGAGCATATAATTATTTACTCATCCATTGAAAATCACTTGTTCGCTTACCATTAGGGTTGCACAAGTATACTAAGATAAAATTTTTATAGGTTAATATTTTTAAAATTCAATTACATTATAGTGCGGGAATTTTGATAAATTAAATTGGGATACTTAATAGAAAATCGACAGAATGTTAGTGGGACGTAACTGTACATTTGCTGTGAACGCTTGACATAAATGCAAGCAAATCATCTACAAATCGTAATAAAATTCATCCTATATAAACTTAATATACACGTAAGTGTGTCTCATTCGTAAAATTATGTTAACAATACAACATATCTAAGGGCACTAAAGCTAATATTTAATGCGTACAGACGAACGTGTATCCGTGGTGCGTAACTCCGCCGAAAGGAAACGGTTTTCTTTACGATCTATTCCGCTGAGCCAATATTTCCTCGCGACAGTGCGCGCCATCATAAAATAAAACGAAAAATTCCAGCACCGCCCCGGGCCGCCATGAAAATCATAAGAGGAGAGATTTTATGACCCATCGGCGTGGACAGTGCTCTTCCTTCGGTGATTAATAACATAAGCAATACTTATTACTATCATACGAAACATACAATTTGGCTAGAATATAATATAAAATGAACATAACGTCGTAGTACATATAACAATACTTTGATTGTCTCAATATAATATGCCTGCAGTAAATATATTACACAATAAATAAATAGGTACTAGGTACAAATTATGCAGGAACTACAAAACATTTTTTTTTAATATTTAGCTCATTATAGTTAAAAAATAAAAACCATAAATATTTATTATAACACATATATATATATACATATATATATATATATAACACATTGTAATACACACTAACACATTGAGGTAATTTTTAAAATGTATACGTATTTACTAAGTATTTATTTACGGAGCATCCTAAAGTTATGTCAGTCAAAATGGTAGACTTAATTTTCGGTTAAAAATATATTTAATATTTTGTTTTGAATATTGTATCGTACAACCGTATTTCTCTCCGATTTAGAACTATTTGGACAGCTATCTAATATTAAAAACACTCATTATACTTCTATGAAGTCGCTCAGACAACATTAATCAAATGATTTTCGCTTTCTAAACAATCAAAATCTTGTTAGAATGACAAAGATAATTTATCTCCTTTAAAACAGCGATGAAAATTTCCTAAAATGTAATCAATACGCACCGCCTAAAAACTCTGTAAAAGATCTTAAGTATTCATTATTGTGCTAAATGCGTCGCCGTTCAGAACGTAACATAATAACATTACTTCCTTAAACTTATATTCTACGTATTAAACTTATAAGTAAAGAGGGTTACCAACTATAAAAAAATACGTTACCACCTACGACCTGTAAAAAAAACTTGCATCCGTGCAAAAATCGTATGCTTCCTCCGCAATTTGGATTTCCAATTTTTGTTCATTGTTCGCAGCCTGGAAAGGGAGCTAACTGTTCCAGGAACGTGTAAAGGCGTATCGAGTGCACTCAGATGTCGTACACTCGAAATTCCTACTCGTACGACAAATAATGCCTGATAAAATACTCTACCAATTGTGTTGGAGTCCCGCCCTCGATTGTTCGAGATGAAAAATGGCTTATTCGGATTGTTCCCGAACAAATGCGTGGCGTGTGGGTCATTACGCTTTGTTTTAGAAGTGAGCACGGCTAAAAAAAATTCATTGTGAAAAGTTGAATTTTTCGTTTCCGCCCTCCTCAGCCGGGAGCGCCTAAGCAGTGTTTAAACTACACCCAATTGTTTCACTCAGATTTTTTTAATCGTACAAAACGTAACTGTTTAATTGACTCTGAAAAAATATCGTTATTGCGTTCCTTTTATTTCACTAACATTCGAGATGAAACGTGAAATTGGACGGATAAATGTAAAGACAAAAATCGTCAATGGAATTCATAACAGACGAGATTTTACTGCCCGGCATCCGATTGAAGTAAAAAGATTGTTTCAGAGCTCGAACAGAATTGAAGCGATAATAACAATGTCGTCACTTCCTCAATATAGCTCTCTCAATATTTCTACTGAAGGATATTCTAATAAAATTTTATTCAATGGCAATGCTTTTATGTTTTCTGATTACGAGAGGATATTGCAAAATGCAAGTGAGAAATTACGGCGTAGTACGGTCATAAATTTGAAATTTTATCTCGCACACTGACGTAAATAGTTAAACTTTAAGTTTGTTTAGCGTATATTTCACGGGTAAACAATGAAAAAATTGGAAATAATCTATACCAATAAATAAAATTGGACTGTTTGTAAACACTGTTATTATATTAAGTCCGCCTGTTGTAAAGCTTATTGTGAAGTTTGCAATAAAGTATAAATAAATATTAAGATGTATAACCGACACATAAGAAAACACCGGTTTTTTTTAAATTTTCTGTCTGTTTGTTCTAGCTAATCACTGGAATTGCTCCGATTTTTACAACACTTTTTTTTTTAATTTAGCATTTTTTTACATAATACGTTGAAGTTGCCATAACAGCTAGTATAAATTATAATCCATCCTGAGACCCTGTTGTAAACTGTTTTAAATTTTTAATTTAAGCTAAGTGGTAGTTTTTTAGTTTATAACGACTCTGTGTCCTTAAAAAGTCAAAAAACCAACAAATTTTTTTCATGATGCTATACTTTCTTTTCAGATTAGAAACGATAAAACCTAAAGCATCAAATTGAACAGCTAATCTAAATCAGTTCAAATATAAACAGACCGTTAAAAACAGATCACATTAAATTAAGCCCCGAGTAATGTTTCTCCCCAAACACGATGCCTTCGGCGACGAAGCCGATATCCGCCAAGTCACGCCGTGTTTTCTTCCAATCACGTTTGTCCTAACGCCCCGGCGGTGTTTACAAGTTACTTTACGAGCTACTAATTGCTCTGGTGGTACACAAAGGTTTTATACGACAAAATAAAGTGGATTTAGACTGAGAAAATTAGAGAAGAGGTATATATATTACTATGATAACACCTTTGGTGGCGATACGGAGGACGTTATCTGTTTAAACTGAATTAGCTGCTTTCTTAAAATTAAAACCCTACACATAAGTACCATTATTACCAGTATAAAGTGACTAGTCGAGCACAAAATTTATCTGAAGGTATTAAAAATAAGTTAAACGGTCTGCCTATAAGAAATAAAATGTGAGATATCATTACATCACACGCTTGTCTGAGCAGTAGATTTATAGTGCTTTATAATATTGCATTATTACAAATATATAAATGAGGTAGTAGTGTTTGCGTACTCCTGCTCTGCGACAAATATCGCTGTGATATTTATCTTGTCTACTGCTTTTGATGAATGGTAGATGGGTAGAAATTAAAAAAACATCTGTGATTTATGAGGATTCTATAAGTTAATGTGAATAAACAGGGCTAACAGTTCACATGCTCATCCGATGCATAGAACATCTTATTTTACGGGCAATAGCTAATCGGCTTAACCCCTAATACTGTTCCCCTACCGGGTTCGAGCCCATGAGTTTTTGTTTTACACAAATCAACAATGAAAATGAATACAAGGGTATTTTTTCTTACACTATTTTCAAATCATATTTATTTTCTATATTTAGTTGGATTGAAGTGTATTTTATAAATTATAATTTATTAATTTTCAAATAACGCGGATATTCACCTGATGGTTTGTCATACGATATTCTGCTCATAAGAAACGCAGTAAAACAGGCTACAAATCTGCTCGCCGCCTAGACATGGCAGGTTACGTTTTTTTCACCGACTGTCCAAAGGAAGGAGGTTAGGATTCGAAATATATTTTTTCATATATATGTAACCTAGCTGCTACGCTATTAAAGCACCGATTTTGATATTTTTTTTACACTCGGTAGGTGTCATGCGTTCCCATTTTTTTAAATACAAATATTATGCGAGTAAATAGCAAACGCTGGGTAAACTTTAAAGAAAGACTGTTATAGTTGTATTTCTCGAATTTGTCTTCAATAAAGTCTGTGTAAGTAAATATTTTAAGAATAGTCTATAGAAATTCTAACTCGAACCAAAAGGCAGCACGTTTATACCTCAATGCTTTGCGAAAGCAAAAACAATCCGACACTCTACTGTAGCCATGAAACTGACAAAAATTTACGTAATAAGCAATGAAAACTTGACGATTAATAAAAATTCTAACACATTTTGTCACTTCTATAAGAAAAAACGTCCTAAGTCAAATCCGAAGTCGCTTTAATAATGATCAGCGTATACGAAATTATAGCGCTCCTTGTATGTCGATGTTTGTCAAGTAGATTAAATTTCACACATCACCCAACTCCCAGTTGGTAACATAACTCTCAAAGCCACCTTAAAACTCATCATATTAAACTAACCGAGAGGGATGAATGGTCATTAATTAATTAAGGCAAGCCCTTTCTGATTACTCCCTGAAGACCCATTACTTTATTAGTATTACCATGTGCTGATTTGTTAAAGTTTTTAAAATTAAAGGGACACTATAGAAACACCATTTTTTATAGAATTACGGTAGTGGATATAAGAATTTAGAGCACTGAAAAAAATATAAAAAACAGTTAGGTTTGTAACATTAAAATAACAGTTTTTTACCAAGTACATTGTAATATATAACTAGTACATATAAACAAAAAAACATTTTTTTAATGTGCGCCTTTCTGTCTGTTTGTTTGTTCTGATTAATCTTTGAAATAGCTGGTCTAACGTTGAAAAGACTTTTACTAGAAGATAGCTCATGTAACTAGGAGTACCTTAGGCTGGTATTAAAAAACAAACAGATTTTTTACGAGACACGGATGAAGTCGTAGGCAACATCTAGTACAGAATAAATATTTTAGTACAATCGTGTAATAACGCTATTTTACATGGCACGAAAAGGCAAAGGTCTCGGTATTATTCATCGCGATGTTTACTAATGCATTTTATGTTCGCGGAAAAATATTTATGGGGCTCAGGTGAACACAAAAAAATACGTAAGACTCTAATCCTCTGTTTTCATATTAGTTTTATGGCCAATAACATTTATTATGTACGCCATCATTCTTATAACAAAATAACTTTGTTTAAAAATTTCATCATCATCATCAGCTTGTGTTAGTCCACTGTGGTATGCCTTCCTCTTAATGTATGCCTTCTACATTGGGACGTTTTGAACCGTATGGTGGTGGTGACGACTTTTAACATGCCTCACCCGACGCATGGACCATCTTAGCTTTTCAGACAATTGGATGATCGCCCAAATTGCCCTAACCTCTAGAAACAGCAAAAAATTTGAGAGTCCCTGACACGATCTCGGAACCCACGACCTCCAGTTTCTAAAGCACACGCCCATACCACTAGGCTTACGAGGCAGTCAGGAGGAGTTTATGTATTTATCAGTTATCTAGTTTCCATAGTACAAGCTTTGCCTAGTTTGGGACTAGATGAGGTTGTGTTATTCGTCCAGAAATATTATAATACTGCTAGACCACAGAGGTGGGTCAAATATTTAAACTTACAAAAAATCGACTCTAAAAATATTTCGCGCGCAATAAATTTCTCTCTTTAACGATTTATTCCTTGAAGGCCAACTCTAATTGCTTGTTATCTTTTGTTTTAGCACCAAAGCTTTAAGAAGCTGTTCTCTAATCCCTGTATTAAGAATTATGCGTGGCTGGGGATTTCAGGCGTGTTTTTCTTTATTTTCATAGGGCAAACCGTCGCGTACCGCTATCCTCGGGGATTCTATTCCGAAAACCTCCATAAATATTTCTTACAGTATTTGTATCTTCCTTGGAGTATCGTTAGCACGGTGTTTTCTCTTTTCCACGAATGAGTTACCATCTCTTTGAGCGAGGGTTTTTATATACAGTAACAGGTATATATATTTTTTTTAAGTCAAAGTAAAAATTATTTATTTAATTTAGGCTCTACTGAGAACTTATGGACGTCAAAATTTTACCTTTCACCGGTATCGGTTCACAAACTCAGACCCGTCCAAAGAAGAACCGGCAAGAAACTATGCGGTCTGTTTTATATGTATTTTTTTTAACATTAGCATTTACTAAATTTTAACTATACATATTTTTTTTTAGTTACCAGTGGATTTGCAGGTGCAGAATATAAACTACTTCCACACATATTGGTCCTCAATATAATTTATAACAGTATAGTAGGCTTTTTCTATAAGCTGACAACATTACGAAAGCTTGAAATATTCAGTTGCATTTGGCGGTCATTTAATTCATTGTACATTCTTATATTATTATACAAGAAAGATTTTTTGGATCTGGTCAGTCTAAATCTGGGTCTAAAAGTGGTCTAGGGGCTCAATTCGACCCCTGCGTGGCAGATTACCTTTCATTATGCTACATCTATATGAATAATTATTTTTTAACATAACTTGTAACTATAAAATACTTTATATATTGAATTTTAAATATAGACTAGAAGATAGAAGGTACAGTTTTGTTTCTATAAAACATAAATGTCTAATGTAAGAGTTTTAAATAACTACATACTGTAAGCACATAATAAACGTGTTGACGTTTACATACCTTTATGATGGAACGGTCATGTTCAATAATGGTGCTCATGTCATTCCAGAACGAGGTGTTATATTGACATTGGCTAGGGCCTTTAAAAATAATTTGGCCGCTTTTATAGACAGATTAGAATATCAATAATGAATTTAAAAAATATATCTCAAGTAAGTATAAACGACGCCAAAGACTAACGAACCTAAATTATTACTATAACTTAGCGCTAGACAAATAAAATAAATGCTCTTTATATAAAACAATTTACATTCTATGTAATACGTGTTTATTTTTTACCTTAAACTATAATTCAGAGCGTTAAAATTTGTAATGCTACATAAATGTTACGGAATCCCGTTAAGGGCGATCTAACTTTAGTGTCGTTGCAATAACAAAACGAATAAAATAAATGTACCAAATGACGATTAGAGTGTTTACAAGGTCGTAAACTAAACAAAAAACGTTACGACGAGGTCTGATTGTGAACACAAATAAATGGCGAATAAAGTTTAATGTTTACAATAGCTTTTAAAACGACGATGTTGTACGAACGCAAGAAATAAAGATAACAAAACGCAATACTGTGGCATGAATGCACGTTACATTAACCCAAACCCAGGGGATAAGGTGGACGACATAATATGTCAAGGATGGATTATTAAATTAACTTAGGGTATACTTACTTTACATTTTACACGTTGCCATAAAAGTAGGGCAAGGAAAAAAGTTATTATAACGGTAATAGTTGCCTGAATCGGTTTTTCAAACGTTTGTATAGGACATTATTATTTTTAATTCAATATTGCGCAGCATTAAGTTATGTACAAAGTTATTCGTATGCTCGTAACCATAAAAGAACAAAACTACCATATAATATGATTTATTACGTTTGCAATAGTTAAGTTCATAGACATTTTATACAAAAATTGATAATATGCATTTTTACTATTAACAAAAATGTTATATTAAAAATATCAGTTTTTTACTCGGTTAACAAGTAAAATAGGTTAGGTACATCGTATAAAGGCTATCGACTTCAATCAAAACGATTAAGCTTCACAAACAAACTGTTAATATATGTTAAATTTACATAACCGTCAAAGCAAAATGTCAATGCCAACTGTTCGAGCTTTCACAATCCGTTTTATACACTTTCCCGTTATTGTTTCGATGTAAGTACCTATAAATTTTACTGCATATATTTTGAAGGTATCGAAATTCGAAGTTAATTGTCAATTTACGCCGTTGCCGTTTACGTCCTCGACAAAAACATCTGGCACGTTGATTGCTTACGTTTTTATGTTCACTTTCAAAATGGCGAGTCGCCATAATGTTTATAAAATAATAATGAAAGCACAGAAACATTGATTGTTTCCAAATTAAATAATACTCTGTTAGTAAAAGTTTCTACAACAAACTTGGTAAATGAATAGAAGTGCCAAGTTGTTCTTCGATTTCAACTTCGTATCGACCCTGATTCAAATCTTCGAGACGTTCTGGCACCTTGCCTGTCTCCATTAACTGATTAGCTACAATTCTAAACCCGATCCAATCCATTCTATTCAATACGATATTTATCTCATTCAATATAATTGTACGTACTCGTTTCATTACAGTAAAATTTATTTAAATTGATATTCAACCTTATAACTATATATCGTGGGTATTTTATTAGCTCAGAGGCCGTAATTTAGTTTATTAATTTATAAACTCATAAGAATCTGAAATAATCACTCTTTTTTACTTATCATAAACTTATCATACTACACATTATTTCATCGTCTTCAACACAAACTTAATTATGTCATCGTCTTTCTTTAAAAAAATCGTATCTATGTCTTTAAGAAGAACGAACGTTTCACTGAAGGGTTAAACCATTGACTTGTTACTGACTGAATATTTTAATTCCTTAAATTGGTAGACATTAAAGCACTGCAATAACATTTGCATGGCATCTAGCTCGTTTTTATAACAACTTGTTAAAAAAGTTTAATGCTTTTAAGGAAAAAACGCATGTCCTAGAGGTATTTCTTTCTTTAAATTCAAACAAGTATGGTAGTCAGAATGGTTTCCAACGACACAAAGGAAAAATTATCTAATCAGGAAATTTATCAGTAATATTTTGATAGAACATGTGCCAATAATATGATTTTTCAATAAAGCAAGTAGGAAAATATTAATTTTCAAAATAAAATCGTATTAACATAACGTATACAAAGTTTGTTTCTTATTAAATGATACACTGTATGGTTAAGACGGTTTTTAACCTAAACGTATATAATCAATTTTAAGTCTCTGCTAAGTTTTCCTTCTTTCATCGTGGAAATGAAGATTTACAAATGTCAATAGAATAAAGGCATTTGGTGTTCTATGGCCCCAACCTAAAAGCGAATTCGTGTACTACAGTCCTTAAGGGGCTTTTACTGACCACATCCCAAGGGTCAAATGAAAGGTTTGACCATACTACGAGTATTGTAATTCAAACAACGCTTTTGCACAGAGCAAATAAGAATTGGGACGGAAATTTTAAATAAATTTTCGAAGTGTACTTCGTTCGGGCTGAGCAAATGCGACCTTGTTGGTTACCTTACTCTTCTTTAATATTCAAGCGTTATAATTAATGGTGTTCATGATATTATCGAAGGCCTTTACATGATTTTCGATAAATATTTTATTACCGACCTGAGAAAATATTGTACAAGATTGAAGCTATAAAAAAATTGTTGCTCTTTTCGTTTTAGCTTTCATTGCCATTTTTTTGAGGGTGGTAAGTCCTCTTTTTATAGTGGACCGTCTGGGGCAGGACCGCCGTTGTGTTTTCCTGCCGCAAAGCAGTAGTGTAAAACAATACCGTGTGACAGTTTGAAGGGCACCGTAGCATATTTACTGGGTAAACTAGACATTCTCTGTCTCACAGTAGGCAGCGATATAGAGAGCAGGTAGATGATACGCCTGGTACTGCCAATGTCAGTGGACGTCGGATACCGACCAGAAGACCCTAGGCCACTCAGACCGTCATTTGAGATGATTATTAGTTCAGGGTTAGTAGCGAATGACTTCGCGCGTAGGTGGCTTTTGCATGTCTAGGATTCCCTACGGACATTAACGACAAAGCGCACCTCATTTCATCACCGTGTGTTCAGCGATTTGCTATGATAGACATCCCATGGTGTTATTAAAATGTCTTCTACAATGACAATTGATGATATTACGGTTTTATAGTAACCGTAAGATTTCTTTTTTATGTATAAAGAAAAAAAAACCATTGCACGACAATTCACCTGCACCCTTTGCGCAAGACCCAGAGCCACCAACCACTATGCCAAGTGGGTCATCAGACATTCCGAAACTACCCGCAACCCGCGTATTTTATAACAACTCCCGTGACACGCGAATACATGCGGGGCCATTTAGTCGGTACACGGCATTTGAATAGCCCTACGTTAGTTATTCAACACACGGCTCGCCCAGCGGCCAGACGCTCCCTCGTAAATCAAACTAGCCATTCGCTATTCGCTTATGCATTATACAATTTTATTTGTGCGAGCCCGTTGAATAGGTAATAAACTATGGCAGGTGAAACGTTCCGCCGAATGCCGGACGAATTTGAATTGTACGCAAACACTCGTTGCGCTAGTTTGGATTGTGATTCATAGTAAGTTTTTATAATAAACTAAAACGCGGAATTATACCTCCGCTTACATTAGGTATCTCTGCTTTTATTAGTACTGTTTGATACATTTTTAAGATACCATATATAAATCATTGGTCATTTTAATATTCAAACCTTTATCACACCTAGTTTGTACATTTCTATAAAGCATAACTGCTAACAACGCTACACCAGACTAGCAGGGCTGCTACTCAAGACGATCTCTCTTTATTTTAGCAAAGTAATTACTTCTTTCAAATAATGCATCTATCATAAACCGAGTTCATTTATAAAAACGGCAGTATTCCTGGTGCTATTGTAAAGGGTTTCTTCATTGTCTACTGCTGAACATAGGCCTCCCCTAACGCACGCCTTCTCCATTAAGGGGTTTTTGACCGTATCCTACCACGCTGATCAATTGCGGGTTGGCAAGTGGACCGACTTATTAAATGCCCATCCGACACATGGATAATCGTACTTTTCAAGCAATTGAGTGATTGGCCTAAATTGTCCTATGCAACTAGAAAGCAACGATAACACAAAATTGTTTCCCCGCGGGATACAAACCCTCGACCTTCGGTTCATAAAGCAAGGGCTAATATCGCTAGACCACGGAGGTCGCTAAGGGTTTCGTACCAACTTATAAACCTACTAAATATATATAACTAAATTCATAACATAAGTTATAGGTACTATAGAGACGTCAATAGAAGACCAGAAAGCATCAAGAGACGAAGACAATAAGCAGTTTATTAATTAATTAATTAACAATTTGTGCACTAAAATTACAAAAACGCACTAAATGCCACAGGCATTTTCTGCCAGATAATGAGTGAAGAGTTGCATAGAAAAAAAAAACTTATATGACAAACATAAGAGTACTCATGAAAAAAATAATTGCTTACTGTTATCTATTATTAAAAAGTTGCAAAAAACATAAGCAAAAGCATAATGATTACAGAAATTCTTCGTATCAAGTGCCAGCGTCGTAACATCAGCGTCTAAATTCCGCCCCAGACCCTTGGAACGTAATAGCACGTTCGGACTTTATATCGCTGCTATTAGTAGTTAGTTGTGCAGAGGTCTCTCCATCTAGCGGCGCGGCGGAGCGGAAAATTCACTCCGACCCTCGTTCCACACGTGGCTGCGTGCATCCCAGACCTGTCTAGCGATAATCCGTTTGCTAATTTTAATTGTTTCCTAATGTACATGTCATCCAAATAGATTAGGAAAGAAAAAATATATGTATTCAGAATTATCTGGTTATCTTATTAAATTAATGAATATTTTGGGACAAAACTGGTAATGTTGATGTTTGTCCCGGACTCAAACTAAAAACAATATACATATATTATACATATACTTACCCCGACATAAATAAACACTATGTTCATCACATAATTTGTGCCGTGGTGGCAATCAAACCCAAAGCTTTTGATTTGGGTTTGGCAACAGTCTGGGTCGCTAACCACTACGCGAAATGGGTAAAAATTAAGTAAAAAATAAAGGTAGACTAGGTAATTTCGATGTAAATACTTATAATCATTACGGTACTGTAACATTACGTAAATTATAGCCTACCCTATGTTACGGAGAAAGTTACCAGCAAAAAGACTTATGAATACAATGTGATCAAACGCCCATATTTTGAAAATAGCTTTGCCTGTTTTCCTCGCATAGTCATAGTAATTTGTGACAATGATGTTTGCATATAATATAGCTACTTGTAAGCGCAAAGGTAAATGCGCTGCACGTCCGAATAGCGAGCAGATGGTATGTTGTTCTACATACATGGAACTTATTATTATTTTTTGTATAATTTACACAAAATATATTATATAGGTTATTCTGATATAAAAAGAACTATTTATCGTAAAGTTTTATTTAATTCCAGATCGTGTTTACGTGAAAGAGCAACGAACATACATCCACTATAATCAAAATGCGCGTTAAATTTTCTTTACCATTATTACATAGTAAAAAACTAAATTACGCTATCTATCCTTCGTTAAGCATATATACTACTTACATAATTCAAAAATAAGCAATATTATGAAGAGATAGAGTGATTTGTGGGAAATTAAATCATAAATAAAAATGCATATACTACAGTTTAATTTGATGTCGTAATAAACATAATTTTACAATTACTTTGCAAACCTAATAGTATTGAACAAATTTAAAGGTATATAAAAGTAAAAAAATCGATTGTATATTTCAATTACTTAAGGATTACTCAATAATCCATTTTCATATTTATAATTTTAAAAAATAGACTGCTAATTTATTGATTTAAGTTTCATCACCACTGATCATGTAAGTAGGTGGTTAGTTTTGTGTCATCACGTTCAAAGCTGGCATGTGCTACTAAATGATAAATTGGACTTTAAATAAGGCCATTTTCATTGTCGACCTACTCGATGTTAAAAGCTACATTATTTTATAAAAACATTTAATTTGTCATGATTTAATTTGTAAATGATTTAATGGTGATTATATAAATCTAATAAATGAAAAATTGCTGACTAAGCTTAGCTTAGTGGATATATGAAGTGTAAAGGTAAAAATATTTTAAAAATACCATAAAATCTTTTATGAAAACATTTAAGAAAAATTTAAAGAAAATTATTTCATACTAATTATGAGTATTATCTAAACGGAATCATAATTTTAATTTCTAAAATCGTAAAGTAAATCATTACATGGATGAATAATTATTAATCTAAACAAAAAATTTCATAATTTAGTTGTTTCTCTTCCCGTACTTAAGCGCATTATGGACATTTGAAATGTGAGTATATACCAAATTTATGATTTCATCATAATGGAGACGTTTGAAATTGTTAAACGAACAGTTAGCAAACAGATCATTTGATATCAACATAAATTCATTACCTATTTTAAAAATTGGTAGCCCATTACGATGTTGATTTAAATTTGGTTATAATAATTAGAGAATTCTTTATTTAAACTTGAGTTTTGCAAGTATGCTAAAGAGTGTGGCTAACACAAATACCACAAAGTATTTAACAGCCCAAAATTTAAGAAAATATTTTCATCATCATCATCAGCCTCTGATAGTCCACTGCTGGACATAGGCCTCCCCTATATCACCTATCCATTAGGGGTTTGGACCGACCCCATCACTCTGGTCCAATGCAGGTTGGTAGGAGGGCCGACTTTTTTCATGCCCATCCGACGCATGGATCATCTCACTTTTCAGACAATTGGGTGATCGGCCCAAATTGTCCTAACCAACTAGGAAACAACAATGAAAATTTGTTGAGTCCCCCGCAGGATTCGAACCCAAGATCTCCGGATTTTAAAGCACACGCCCATACCACTAGGCTACGGAGGCAGTAAATATTTTAGAAAGGTAAAATTCACGTATATAGACACAAAATACTCTATATTTCTATATAGGCTCTATAATTAGCGAAGGTTTCTGATGTAGATGGCCGCAATTTTACTTTTTAAATGCAAACATAATGCAAGATTACTACATAATACAAAGTCGCTTTCTCTGTCCCTAAATCCCTATGTATGCTTAAATCAATTACATCAAATAAATTACACCAAAAATTTCGATTTACAAAGGGCAATTATAGCACAGCACGAACAACAGAATGACGAACAGTTGTAGCCAAAACGACCTCTTTGTCACAATTATCATTATCAATGTAACCATAGGATAATTTAAAACAATGCAACACGCTGATCCCCGTTCGGTTTAATGAAATGGGAAGCGAAATGGTCATAATTAGGGTAAACGTTTTTGCTGTATTGTTGGCAACCCTCATCGACGGAATTACCTGACCAAAACAATTTCCAAAATATTTTCGACAAAATGAGAGCAATCGTTTGGTAAGCAAAACAATTATAAATAAATAGCAGGGGTTGGCTGTTTATTTTATAATTTTTTTATAAAGATACCGGTAGTTTATTAAAAAACTTAATTTATCTATATTGCAATATTTTTTATTTTATTTTCTTAAAATGAACACAAAAAAAAACAATAATTCAGTAAATTATGTAAAAAAATTTAGAAGGCTCATTTACCCTATTTTAAACGACCTTAATATCCTATACGATAGAATATACTTCTAAGTCCGACGGCTGCAAATGTATATAGGTGGTTATTAAGATGTACTGGCATTACGTCTATATATATATAGCTGTAGGACTTAGAAGTATATTCTATCATATAGGATATTAAGGTTGTTAAAAATAGGGTATATGAGCCTTCAAAATTTTTTTATATCCATATATAATAGGTAAACTTGAAGAACATTTAACACAGTGCTGTCAAAAATTTATGAAATGGTGGATATGATAATAACATGAAAAGAATTCCTTTTCACGATAGTCTAAATAAAAACTAAAGCAATTTCAATACCAGTTGCTTATGTGCGACCTATGAATAAAAGAGAATGTTGAATTTATTTTTTACTCTAATATGTAGACAAATATTTATATATGTTTCCTTCGCATACTATCGCCATAACGTCCTTCCAGCGGAATCTTATTAAATAGTAATATATGAAATATCAATATTTGAAACGGCCGGACTTTAATGGAACATACATCATCAGCCTATGTTAGTCCACAGCTGGCTTTATTAGAGGGTTTTTGGACCGTATCCCACCACGCTGGTCCAATGCTGGTTGCTGGGTGTAATGGAACATACTTAATAACCTTTAACGTCTTGCAAAACAGACAATTGGTGCGTTAGACCATAACTGAACAACGAAGGCCAACCATGATCAAAGTTGTTCAGTCGGCCCTGCAGATTTCGACCCACATCCTATAGCTAATATAGCGCAACGCCATGGTTAGAACTGTTTATGTTGGCAGTTTTATTTATTGTATTATTTGAGCATATATTTAAAACAAACAACCGCGTCAAAATATTAAATAAACTGACCAAGTCATGATTCCAAAATTGCCCTTTATTATTCACCAGTGTCGCTAACTTCGCGAAATAGTGAACACATTTGTATAATACTGTAATAAAACCGAAATGTCCAGACATTAAATGTATATTTTTTTATTGAAAACGCCACGCACTGTTGAGCCCTAAGGGCGTACTTTCCACTTTGTTCTCGCACAAAAGTTTCCTAAGTTGTTCAACAGATGTTCTGCGTGACTTTTATACCCAACACTTGTATAATAATAACAATATTTCTTAACATTCGGAAATGTACTGTACCGCGAAATATGGCGTTTGGTCTCCGTTTTATTACCGAGTTATATATACATTTTGCTGTAATATGTAATTGATTAAAGTATCGGGAATATTGGATAAATATAGTCAAATAGATTATAGTGTGGATTATTATAAATAAATAATATTTATTCCGATTTATATTAAACATAATTTGAATCATTATATATATTAGCATATATTTGTCTACAGTTGTTTTATGAAATGTGCAACGATTGAAATATCATTCATCGATATTAAAAAAATTGGAACATTAGATAATGAAGTTTATTACACGTAAATTTACAAACATAGACTTTCTTGTTTATTACAACTTCATTACATACTACTTCAACTTTAGAGAATGACGCACACTGCAAACGGACTTAAGAGTTAATCAATATCGATTGGAGGTGATATCCAGGGAAGTAATATTTAAATGCATACAAAGAATTTAAAAAGAAACTTTGAAAAACTCTCTCGTGTAATGGAAATCGTGCCCCACAGCCCCTGGGGCATCGCGGATTCCCAACACAAAAGACTGAACAAAAAGGTTCCACCGTCACATGAACATTGTAAAACTCGCCCTCCCAGCTCACTTTCCGCCGAACAGACAAATTTAGACTCTATATATCTGAATTAAGTCACAATTTTGAGTTCACTTAATTGTTTTGTAACTGTTTTTTCCAATCCGATAATGCGACCTTAGCGTCGGGATCATGGTTTACTACAAATTGTATTAGAGTAGTAGATTTAACTATTTACGTCGTGTCCCGAGCCGACCGAGAATAATGAAAGGAATTATTCGCAACATAATCTTGTACATTTTATTTCAAAACCCCGCTCCGGCATTCGCAAATATTCCAAACGCAAAAAACAACTAACGAACCGTTTGTAGAAAGTATTATTAACGCAAAAAAAAGTTAATATTTTACAGAGAACAAAAACCATTCGGAAACAAAAGGCAATGCAAATCCTGGACTGGCTTGTACAAACTTTTAAATTCAATCATAACAATGGCCTAATAAAATTCAATTTTGAAATAACTCTCTGTAGCACAACTGTGTTTGTGTTTATTTTAAAAATTGATAGGAATTTCTCAACTAAATTATAAAGCAAGTTTTAAGCTAAAATTACAAAGTGGAAAATAAAGCGGTAATTATTTACTTTGGAGGCTGGAAATGCGTAACAATACACCCGGAGTGAACCAATCGTATTACCCTTTGTCGATTGTGGTGCAAGCGAGAGTAGTAAACCGATCCGTGATATATTGGCAACATTATGTAGTGCCGGCCCGTAATTGAGTTATCCGGCGAGTTAATCCGAATGAGTGGTTCTATGAGCGAATAGTTGGTGATTAACCCATCTTGGACCGAACAATCGCAGTACAAGTCGGAGTTTGTGCCTCGCGGAAATCGATTATCCAGACGTCTAGCATTCCAAAGATATCGCCCCGATTCCGCCGTGAGGGCGGGTATTAAATATCTCCTTTAACTCATGAATAACGTCGCGAACGATAAAAATATTCAAGTAATGAAAGAATTTTATAGCCGTGTTATTGTTCTATATTTACATCAAAGGTAGAAGTTCTTCTTTATACAAGGGCTAGTCTAGAGTAATATTAACGCGGTGCCTCTTTCTGTCGCAAATCAGTAGTGTTACTCTGTCTTCCGGTTTAAAGGGGCACCGTGACGTCTCTGCCGGCGTCTTACGCTGCTTTTCTTGTGATCATAAAGTATTACTTATTAGGTAAAATTCCTGCTATGGGACTAGCTTTAACTAAAAAAACTAATTTAATTAATTATGAAACTAATTGCCTATAAGGTAAAAAAAACAACGTGTATGAGATTTGAGGTTGAATAAATTTATTGGACGGAAAAAGAAAGCATTTTTTATGCGAGTTCATTTCTGACAATAAATAGAATTGCACATGTGCTAAGCAGTTTAAATATAGTGCGATTAATAATTAAAATATAAATAAAATCTGTAAAAGTTCTGTTTATAGTTGTTTAGGCGTGTTATATATCATAGCTTATCATCGTATCAATAACGAGATGATATGAATCTTTTCAGGGGCACGCAATGCATTATTATCCCGCGAAGCCCCGGTATCAAATCTTGAAAATCGCTTCGTATTGTTGTCTTTTGTGTTCATGCTCGCATTCGTTTTCCATCGCACACCATTATTCACATTAAGTGGACAGATCTCGGGTCAGATCCAGGCACAAGAAAAGCACAAAAAGTGCCCGCTTTATCCGACCATGATAAATCTACTTCAAATCCGAGAATAGCGTCTTTTATGAAGGAAATTGAAATAAACCGACCGTGCGGATAACGGCTAAGTAAGAAGATCGGGATCCCCTTAGAATATATCGGCGGATCATTTTCATTCATCAAGACAATATTCAAGGTATTGTTAAATTGATTGCGTTTGCATTTGGAATGCTAGTACTAGGAAACGCTAAAACTTGTGACTCTTCATCAAAGCTATATGAAATCTAGGATTTATGTAAACGGAAGGTGGTTGGTCTTCTTTTTAGGGGGAGGTCAGGAAATGTACCACCGCGGTGCCTAGTTTTGCTTCAAAACAGTAGTGAACAAACACTGCTGTTTTCCGGTCTGAAGGCACCGTAGCCAGTGTCATTTCTAGGTAAAACAGACAACAAACAGATTTGTGGTGTTGTGTGCTGCGTTTAATGTGGACTGGACGTAAAACTTACCATTACAAAATTTTTAACTGATACATATCACTTTTTTTTGTTTTATATATGTATGCTCGGATTATGACGAAGCTATTTCGTTTAGCCTTAAGATTTATTCCATAAAGGGGCTGAGCATGACTTATAATAAAAAGAAAAATATTAATACTTTACTCGACAATTTAAACAATAACACTGGCTATAATAACAAACTAACCTTGTCTATTAATATTGTATAGATATGTTACCGCTTATCTGAATATAATAATAACGCTATACTATCGTGTATTACATATGAAAACTTGCGAGCGTGGTTAATAAAATTCCCATTTTATCTTTTTTTTTCTAGGGCGGCGTAGATTTACGTCCCTACTTTTAGTGGCGGGGCAGAAATCGAGCGTGAAATGGTTACCACACGAAGCAGTTGTCTCGTGAACAAACGAAATGGCAGATCGCCGGGCGGCGTTTGGCGGAAAATTGGCTAGCGCTACTGAATATAGTGTGCTCGTAACTTTAGATAGGTTTTCGTTCATTACTGGCCGTGGAGAAAATAAAAGCCGTTAAAAAGGAATAAATGTGTAGTTTTTTTTAATATGTTTCGCATGGTCTTAACATTGGCCATTGGCTTTTATATTTTATCGTTTAAGCGGAAGGGTTTTTAGGTGTTTGAAAATCATGTTCTAATTTTTTAAAGATCTTGTATGATGTGTGACCGGGACATGTTACAAAACATGTTTTTTTTTGCAGTTTTTGCTTGTCTGTCTGTCTTTCTGTTTGTTTTTTTCTAATCTCTGTAATGGCTGGTCCGGTTTAGACGTGATGTTCACTGAAAGATAGCTGGTGTAACTTTTCATATATTACCACGCAGACAAAGTCGCGGCTAATTGCGATAGAAAACCGATTGACGGATTGATCAATCATTAGCAATACGGGGTGACAGAATAATCGCCCTATATTGCTCTAGCCAATTAAAAACTAAAATTATACATAAGTCGTTTGTTAATCAAAAGCCAAGACTAACCATCAAAGGTACAGGTACTCGATTTAACAACTCCATGCCAACATGACTTATGTTGATGAACCTAGTTAATTGTACGTGTAATTAATTTTTAACTGTATCACATATAGAAAACAAAAAAGGCATAAATAAATGCTGTAAAAAACATATGTTTACGCTTGTTTCAAATCAAACTACAACAATAAAATTGCTATTTAATAGAAACAAAAATATCTATTTTACACGTAAGCCAAAGAAAAAACGTACTTAAGTAAATTCAGTGTAGAGCAAGGCATTATAACAATTCATATATTGTATAAAAAATCATATAATGACCATAATATTAAACACTGAACAGCAAACAAGTTTAATCATGGAAATCTGTACGACTTCATTGTTTTAAATTACATTAATTCTACTATTTGTATCTTTTCTTTGGCTCGGGTATAGGAAACTAAATCTACTTTACACTTCAATTTTTTAACTTAAAGGAAGGCCTGGCTAGGTTCGTCAAAATACAGGACAAACACAGTGTACTAGATTATTAAAACTTGACAAAAATTATAAGCCATTTTCAATCGGTCAATGCAAAAAAAGTTTCCTAAATTGAGATAGAACATTAATGTCTGTATAATATAAAGTTCAACACTTACAATTATTAAAGACTTGCGATAATATGTATATGTACAAGCAAATTTATATTTTAGCAACATATATATTTTAAAATTATAAATTGAAAAGTAAAAATTATTTATGGATGTGGAGGATATCAACTTTCACAATTCATCTTCATAGGCCTGTGTTAGTCAACGGCTGGACATAGGTCTCCCCTAATCCATGCCTTCTCCATTAGGCGGTTTTTGGGCCTTATCCCACCACGCTGGTCCAATGCGAGGTGGTGGATGGAGCGACTTTTTACATTTAAAATTATTAAGGCAAAATACTGACGAATGTAACACTTCTGCCTTGTCGTAATTTCTAAAGCTATTGATAACTTAAAATGTGTTAAAGATAACATCCCGAACCGGTATTATCATTTTCTGGGTGCTATTTAAAACATACATGTTGTAAATTAATTCAGATAACACTTAAGAAGAAGCTGTACCTACAAAATTTTAGTATTATTTTTAAGGTAATATTTTAACGGTTATTTTCGTTTGTAAAAAATGAAAAATGTAGCAACGTCTTTCTGTCAGAAACTCTTCTAGTTCAAATGACAGTGACTATCGCATTATTAGCCTTAACTGTCAATACTAAATTCAAAAAGAAAGTATCGTTTTTTTCTGTTTTTAATACTATTTCTCAATAAGGAATATACAATATAAACATTTTTTACAATAGTGTAACAATATTAAAATGCTTAAAGGTGAAATGAAACGAAGTTGTATCGAGTATAACCCTAATACACATGACATAGATAAAGAAGTAATGCGCCAATCATTGTCTTCCATTACGTATGAAATTCAACGGTAATTCAATGCAAACAAATATTATTTTTTCAACAATGTTATACAAGCTATAGCAAAATTCTAACAGTTTGCAGTTTTGTAACCAAGGCTTTTCAAAGAATAATTTTTATGAAATCATTAAAACCTGTAAATCCAGCCTGAAATCTAAAAATGAGATGATAAAAATATTAAGGGACAATATCAAAACCGCATGCTGTAAGTTTATTTTAAAGTTAATATGTTTCTTTATTAATATACTTGTACCTGAGAAATCGAATAATCCTTTCATAGTTGTAGCAAAAATTGTCATATCGTTCAAGGAGAATGAATCACGTTCAATGAAAAATTTCATGAATAATGTTCAAATTGAATGTTCAAAAATAAAGGAGGCTGCTACAAAATTTGAAATTATCGTTTCTGACTTAGTGAAAGAAAATAGAAAGGTTGAAAATATGGCGGAAAATTTGTACAATTTAATTAACGCATGTTACCAGTCAATACAAAATATTTATAATGAGCCTATAGAGAATTTAAGTTTATTTGATAAATTAAAAAAAGTAACGATTTTTTGCAGTCAATGTTATACTGGTTATCACAATCAAAAACAAAAAAATAGATTACTCGAGCAGAAAACAAGTTTTTATCAGAAAAAAATTAAAATTTTAGAAACCAACCTTAAACATATCACTAGTGAACTCAAAGATGTTCGCTACGAAAATGTAAGATTGCAACGTCTTATTGACAATGAATTAAAGAAAGAAAAATCATCACCGTTTATAGCAGCAGAGCATAAACCGAAAACCCATAATCTTCTAAAGCTACAAAATCAGAAAAATAAGCTTAGCGTATCAAATCATAAGGATTTTGATACATCAACACATCTATCTCTCATAAAGAAATTACTCTCTGATCAAGATACAATGATTAAAAATTTGAACCAATTGTCAAAAGAAGTCAGTTTTGTAGATTGTAATAAGAATATGCGAAGGTAAAGTAGGTAATAATGCAGAACTGCCTCCGTTTCCTCGTAGCAAATAAACATTCTACATGTCAGAGGTCGTAAGTTCTAACTCCTAAGCGGCCTAACTTTAAGTAGCTGTTTTATATTTAGTTACAGGTGTTAATACTTGAATACCTTGATAAGTATGTTAATCTGTAAAACAAAAGAAAATATTTTTTACATTTATCGAATTTAGTTTCACTTTTGTAAAAAAATCTTTATCTCATTAAAGGACTTCTAACATCGTAATGTCTGCTTCTTCCATTTAAAACAATTAATGCCTTTGGTCTTAGTTGTGCACTTTATGTAAAAACTGTTTATCGTGAACCAATCTACAGGATATAGTAAGAACCAAATCTGTAAGAAATTTTAATATCAATAACACTTAAGTTAGCACTTCTGATAGTAATTATTCTATTTAAAAGTCGAGTTGTTAAATATAACTCTTATTAAGTCTATTTAAATCAAAGTACCTAATTGTTACTAAGTATTTAATTTATTTATAATTAAATATGCACTGGTGCTTAAGTAGTTGGAGTTAAGATATGAATGCGTGTCCAAGGAAATAATTGACGAAACTATTTTTAAATACTATCATAATTGAACCACAAGTTAAAGCATTATTATTGGATAAATTAAACATTAGATATGTACAAATTATGAAACTTCTAACTGATATTAGCTGCAGAAGCAAATAAGTACCTATTTTAAAATACCATTGCATATAAGGTAATATTTTCATATTAATATCAATAACTGAAAGCTGAGTTTATTTTAAGTTTTTCTTGTTAATATATTAATTATATTATATTAATATTTAATTAACAAAATTCTAAATTAAAATATTTTCTATTATTGATAACAATCGAAATATGTACTTACTTAACCACATATAGTTAAAGGTTTTATTTAAAATACTACTTTTTTTTATTTATTATAACTTAAAGTATTAAAATTTATTTACGCAAAAACAATAAAATGTAGAAGAAAGAAAAAGTTTTACTCAAACTTGTCATTTAGGTAAGAGGTGAAAATGAGATTACATGATTTGAAACACATTTTAAAATGATCTCTGTAAAATACTTTATCATTGTCAAGAATTTACATATATATTGTGTTTTCGTAATTTCATCTCGCATGTGCATACTTGCATGAAGTACAGATAACCTTTAAAGTTAACTTTTTAAGTTATCTGTATTTAAAATTGTTTTTAAACCTTATGTACATAAATAATAATGCTTTATACAAGGAATTCAAAATTATCAGACGGCACACAACATCGCCACGTTGTTTTAAATTAGGATTTCTTAAAATAGATTTCTTGTATGTTATTTAGACGCAGTGCACTTGGAATAGTGCAGTGCTACAAGAGCGTTTTTCGTCGCTTGTATTGCGCCGACGTCAAAAAAATGTCTTTAGAAAAGGCAAAACAGGTGGCCGCCTATCGTGCCGTCGACGAATTCGTTAAAAGATTGCATTTTTGGAGTTGGTAGCGGGTCCACAGTTGTCTATGCAGTACAACGGCTTGCTGAGAGAGTTGAACTTGAAAACCTTAAAGTTGTGTGCATTCCAACGTCGTTTCAGGCGAAGCAACTGATAGTAAAACATAACCTAACATTGGGAGAACTAGACACAAATCCTGTAATAGATGTCACGATTGATGGTGCAGATGAGGTCGACTCTAATATGACCTTAATCAAGGGCGGGGGAGGTTGTTTGTTACAAGAGAAAATTGTTGCGTCCTGTTCAAGAAAAATGGTAGTGATTGCGGATTATACTAAAGATTCACAAAAACTGGGTGATCGATATAAAAAAGGAATACCAATTGAAGTTGTTCCTATGGCATATGTTCCTATCAAGAACAAAGTTATAGAAAAATATGGTGGAGAGGTAAAATTAAGGGCCGCTGTTGCTAAAGCAGGGCCAGTTGTTACCGATAATGGAAACTTTATCTTAGACTGGAATTTCGCAAATCAAGATTTAGACTGGGAGGAAGTTAATAAATTTGTTAAAAGTATTCCCGGAGTTGTTGAAATTGGCCTTTTTGTTAAAATGTGTTCCAAAGCTTATTTTGGACAAGCAGAAGGAAATGTAGTTGAAAGGACAGCATAGCTACTAATTAGTACTGTTAATCATATTTGGGGTGTTAATAATCTCAATCGTTTTTTTTTGATATTTTTACTACAAATAAATAAATATTAAGTTTAATTTCTTGTGTTTATTTACAAAAGTGAAGTGAGGCAAATAGAAGGATGGCACAGTTCTTTTTAATATATTCAGAGTTTTTTTAGTTCTAACCAATTTTTATGCTATTTCTTTAACATAGGAAATAAATAGTTTTTTTTTTCTTTACATTAAATTTATATATTTATTAAATCTATAATAGTAAAGGGGATTTTTGTAATCAATTCTTCTTCATACATATTTTACTACACAATAAATATTAAAAATATTTTTGTTTTACTCTAAATTATTGGTGTGCAGCGCTATTCAGCAAAAGCTTACAAAACAATGGAATCAAAATATAATAGGTGTATAAACTTATGCATCGGTAATTTTCTTGACCACAAAGCATACAAATCATATACAGTGGGAAATTAAGAGATTTTAATTTTTAATATGATTAAATAAAAAGTGATATCTGGTTAAAAACCGAGAAGTTGGTTTTTCCTTCCACTTCCTACAACAACCTAGACTTTACCTTGCTACCATACCAAAATTTTAACTTAGCTAAAAGGTTAGCTTGCTGAATTAATCAGAAATAAAAATGCAACAGAGGTTTTTGTGTGCTTTAGCTAAACAAGATCTGGAAAGATTTTGTTTCAGATACAATTATTTGCTTTATTTAGCTACGTTGTTAAGTAGCTGAATTTGGCTTAGGTATAGAACTAATTACAGTTCAGTAAAATATGTTGTCTGCGCAACCTCAACATCACCAACACTTTGAGTCAATTAGAAGGCTTTTGCTTTAAATTTTATACCTTGAAAAAGTAACAATATTTTTAACATTAAAGTAATTTAATTTTTGTTTAATTATGGTATGCATTTATGAGAAAAATAATGTGCTAAGCCTATAAATCAAAATTGGGAGTTCTTTAGCAAAACTCAAATTTTATTAATCATTACATCTGTAACCTAACTGCTGAAGCAAACACCTGATAGGAAAGGTTTAAATTAATTATTTATGACAATTTTTTACCGTTGGTCTTAAGTTATACAGATCACACCTTTCTTCAACTTCAGTAAAATTCTGGTAAAGGAAACGGTATATTCCCTTACAACTCAACCCTTCACTATAAATATTGTATAGACATGGGCCACATATTATTATATCTGTAACACAAGGCTAAGTTGCCTTCTTTTTCCTTTTTTGATTCTTACCATACCTTACAGTTCTAATGGTTGGAATAATTAATGTAAATGATGCGTGTGGTACAAGTAAAAGTATTTTGGTGATCCCACCCTATGTAAAACTAGTAGTTTTTTGGAAATTGTACTACTTTTACATACCAGCAAATCTTGAAAATAACATGCACCTATATAATTATTTCATATGTTATTTTACTTATACTGTTTAGTAGTTATTCAAATTTGTTTTTTGTTTTATTCCAATAAATTTTTCTCATGTAATTTACTTACTTGCGTTTTAGATAATGATGCAGAAGAAAAGAATTTAAATAAGTTTACAAAACCAATTTTACATTTATTGAAGTACAATAAAAATAATACAAAGCATTAAGTAGTAATTTATAATTATCTTCAGCTTAATGAATGTTCACATAACTTAAAACTGTACAAACCGCAAATTATACTCACACTTGCTTAATTTCTACATAAAGTTCTTAAATTATTTTTTTGTGCAATTTGTTTAAAGCAGCTTAATATTTCCTAAAACCTTAAAGAATAACTCTTACATTTATCATTTAAAACTACATTCTAAATAAAAATAATAGCAAGTAAATATTTCAAGCAAGGCCTAAAACATGGAAAAAAATACAAATACTTTAGATAAAATACTTTTTTTTAAGTTTTGAAGTTATCTCATTTACAGGTACCTGTGATTAGTTTTGTAACATTCTATCACTTTAAATTATAAAATATAAATTAATTTGTTACAGATTCTGAAACTTATCCATATTTTTCTTTTAAAAGTGTTGTAAATGCTTATTCTCAGTATATTTGTATTGTTTATGTTTGTCAATAAACAGACAAATATTCTGCTGCTTATTATACACTATACACTGACAACTACTAAACATTTGTGAATGATTTTTAATTACAGTTATTATAATAACTGTCTACTCATACTATTACTTGTAATTAATGCAGAGTACATTTGAAGTTTCCTGGCAGTTAGATAGATGTACCAATAATAAAAAAAATTGGAATGTTGTGTATTTAAATTGCATTTCTTTTTAGGTATATCTACCACAATAATTATTCTTTGGTGCATATAATGTGTATAAAAATATACAGATCTAATTAAAACCAGTTTCCTAATATAGACTCGTCTTCTTCATTATGCGGAGAAACTCTTCTTGATTAATCTCACCATCGCCATCTCTGTCAGCTTCATCTATCATTTCATGAAGTTCTTCATCCGTTAAGTTTTCACCAAGCTCTTTGGCTACTCTTTTGAGGTTTTTGAAAGATATTTTACCTGTTTTAAATAATAGAAAAATAAATATATTAAACTGAACGTGACCCAATTTTAAAAGATTCCTTCTTAACAGCATAAAAGAGCTTTATTAATGGGAAAAACAAAAGTTGCTAAACAAAATCTAACATTAAACTGAATTGAACAAAAGTAAGGCATTTATTGGTTAAACATTACATGAAATTTGATTATTATTATTGTTGCATTACATTTGCAGCTGGCAACATTAGTGTTTAATTTTTTTTGTCAATACTATTTGAATATCTATGTATTTGTAAAAATTACTTACCAGTTTCATCATCATCAAATAGTTTGAAGGCCTTCATGATCTCCTCTTTAGTGTCTTTCTCAGCCATTTTGACCGTCATTATTTCAAGAAAATCATTAAAAGCTACTTTACCATCGCCTTTATCGATTTCCGCAATCATTTTCTTTATTTCCTCCTTCTTAGGCTCAAAACCAAGAGCTCGAATTGCAACCTTCAGTTCTTTGGTATCAATTTTACCAGTGTTTTCTGTATCGAATAGATCGAATGCTTCCTTTATATCACGGCGCTGTTCTTCAGTCAATTCAAATTTAGGCCCTGACTTCTTTCGTACACCTCCTGGTGGAGCATTGTTAGAATTTATATTCTTTTTCTGAGTTTGACTCACAGCGGTCGTCTGAAAAAACAAAACAACATTCATAAAATAGTCTAGAATATCAATTACTTTTATGGAAAAAGAAAACTAAAGGTATGATGAAATAATTAGTATTCAAAAATATGCATTGTCCAACAATCATGCGAAAAATTCATACTTACCATTTCCACTACTCGGTTATTATATGATAATTTTATTAAATTGTGGAGTCTTTAATTTTTCTATAGAATAAAGTATATAGTAACAATTTAATAAATGGACGAAATATTGACTTTAAACAGAAACGATTTTCTTTTTATAGGAATGGTGTTTGTTGATAACTGACAACCGAAGTGACAGATTGTGTTTATGGTGTCACCTGTTGTTAAAAGTTTGTAATTTTTTTTTATTAATAGTCCTTCTATAAGAAAATTTTTCTATTGTAAATGTTATAACAAAACTTTACTCAGTATATGTGATTTGTTAGCAGGGTAGTTGATTCAAAAGATTTTAGTACATTTCAATTTATCTACATACTTTGTATTTCTTTAGTTAGTTATCACGCCCGTAGTTCTCCCCTTGAACACGCATATTACATCTACTATTTTATCGCTATATTTGGGTAGTGCCCTAATAAGTGCCAGCATCTGACGACTAGTTCACGTATACTTCTATTTATCTTCAAGCAAATCATCAACATCAGCCTGTGTTGTCCATGCTAAATACACTCGCAAACCCGCATTGGAGAGTTTGCGAGTGTACTTTCACATGCCCATCCGACGAATGAATTGCCTTTCTTTTCAGACAATTGGATCATCATCTTCATCAGCCTGTGATAATCCGGGCCCTTTTGGACATAGGCCTCATAATAATATACCGATCATCGATATACACTTGTAAGTATCGAAAATGCGATATTTTTCAGGATAAGGCTTAATTATTTATATTTTGTAGTGATTAATTGAAATATCCCTAATTTCAAGTATGGCAAACGTACATAGATCGATGTTTTTTATAATAAAAACTAGCAGTTTATTGTGATGAAATTAAATTTTAAAAGAGTAAAGTGGTTGCTTCTTAATTCGTGTTATAATCGTTTTACAGTTGATCACGTGTTTCGATTATTATTTCGATCTAAAGTGGTTTTTTTATATCGGTATCAGATAAATATTTTTTCGTAATTATTTACTCATGACAGTTATGCATCTGTATTTTTCTAGTAATGTAAGTTGAAGCAGAATATGCTACGTATTTTTTTATGTACCGATATATTATAAATTAAATATCAATACCGATATATTTCTAAAATATCGATATAATATAGACCTTTTTTTTACTTTCCGACACTTTACCTAATACCCCTATCCATTAGGGGGTTTAGGACAATTGGATGATCAGCCCAAACACACGAAGTTGTTTTACCCTCGGATACGAACCCGCGACCCCCAGATAATAAAGCAAGGGCCAATACCGCTATATATAAAATTAGCGCTTTAGATTTTATAAAATAGTATGCCCCATCTAATTTTATACGACTCGTCAATACTGAAGCTCTTTGATGCAAATTTAAACGTCTCGTCGATCAAATACATTCGCATTTAAATTTTGAGTAATGATCTTACTTCTACTACATCTCCTGTCCATATATCAGGTTTTTTCTCAGCATCGATCACTATAACAACGATGTAACGCAATTGTCCTGACTAAAAATTGGGATGGAGTCCACTTATTGATAAAGTGTCAAAAATTCAGTGTCAGTTTATTATTTCATAATATCTAAAACATTATACAATCTTACGCTATATACGAAGCTAGGTCTAGGCTTTACCTCTCAAGGTTAAAAAAATATAATCTAGTTAATTAATTTTGCTAAAAGCGAAATAACTGTTCAATAGTTTACTAGTTAATATAAAGGCATACACTTAATACTCGCAAACCTTAAAGCTCAAAAATTAAATGAATACAAAACTTAATCAAAAACAATAATGTGCACATTTGTAGTAGGAAAATCATTAAACAATTCATACCAACTTATATGAGTATTAATAAAAATCTTGCTTTAAAAGTAAATCAAAATAACCTTTTTTTAATATTTTTTTCATTAAAAGTAATAATGATGATTGGGCATTTATTATACGAAAATTTATAATTGACATTCAATATTTGCTATACAACCTTTCCATAATTCATGTGTAAAATCTTTGTTTTATCAAACTCAATGCATTGTTTTCTTATTTAATAAGATATTGGACTTATTTTGGATATTTCAATTGCTAATTTTTAACTAAACATCAACAAAATATAGCTTACGGTACTATTTAAATTTAAAGTTCATAGCACTAAAGATGTTTTCAGCCAGTTTTAGGGTGACAAAGGCACTTAGTTATCTACATAACAATCACCAAGATAAAACTGATAAGTTAATTTATATATTAATCTACTTATATGTTTATTTACAAGCATTTTAACAAATGAAGACTATTCAATATCTGTTCGCATATTTTTATTTTTACCAAGTCTTATAAATCAACAAAGTAAATTAGATGAAAGAATACCATCCATATCTGATCTTAAAAATGTGTGATATATATATTAAGTTGTTAATTTAAACGATGCCATAAAATCAGCATCAGCTATCATATAAAGGATTTAAAAATTTGCAGCATTTTTCTGCAATAGGTACATATTCAATTTTCTTATTGATGTCACTCTTCTTGCGCTCAGACTTCATAATGTAAAATACCCTTTAGTATGAAAAATTTAGGTTTCTACCACTTTTTAGAAGACAATTAACAAAACTGCCCAGTTTGATCAAAACAACACATGCTTTTTTACTGTTTATTCCTTTATTAAGATTAAAAAGTCTCAGACCTAGAGAGGCAAATTTATATTTTTACAGATGTGTGTATCATTTATATTATTTCAACATTTCGCATTTTCACCTATAGAAATGCCAACCCAATTATCTTTTTTTTATATTTACAGGTTAGATGCAAGGATTTTC